>JAPMOR010063473.1:0-32965 GCA_026543865.1 Argiope aurantia | reverse complement strand
ATATAAAAATTAAATTTTAAAAAGCAAAATTTATTTATAATATAAAATTTTAATTTTAAAAGCAATATTGCTCCCTTTTTGTATATTTATATGCTATATTAAAATATGAGCATCAATAAATATTTTAGTCTAAATCAATTGTTTTACTATCATTCTTGTTTTTTCATCAGAAAAAAATTTCATTTCAGATTTTCTCCCTTTCTTTTAAAATGGTCTGGACAGTTGGAATTGTTTAGTTATTTAAAATTAATGAATTCTTATTTAAATTTTTATTTACTATGTTAATTTTTCAGTGAGGAGGTGTTTGATTTTTCAAGTGGTCAAATGACACAGATAAAAGCTAAACATTTGAAAGATACGATGTGTAATGAGTTTTCTCAGATCTTCCAACTTTGCAACACTGTTCTGGTGAGTAATTTTCACTATTAATTTCATTGTGTGCAGGTACTATAACTTTATATATTATTATATACTCTCATTGCTTTCTTTTTCTTTTTTTTTTACAAAAATGAATATTTTCTCTGTTTTAGGAAACCTCATCTTATCCTTTACTAGTTCATGCAACATTAGAAACATTGCTCCGATTTTTAAACTGGATTCCTCTTGGTTATATATTTGAAACAAAGCTTATCAGCACTCTTATCTATAAGGTAATTATATATATATATTGTTATCTTTAAAATTTACTAAATTATATGTAGTCAAAAATAGTGTTTTGTGTAATGCTTTGACTTAATATGAGGATCGCAATTTAATAAATATTATTCCTTTTTCATTTAGTTCTTTAATGTTCCTATGTTCCGAAATGTGACTTTAAAATGTTTGACTGAGATAGGTAAGTGTTTAAAAATTAATCTTTCTTCTATAGAATTTATTTTTTTAGATTTCACAAATTAAATTACTTTTCTGTTTTCTAAAGCTGGCGTTTCTGCTGGACACTACAATGAAATGTTTGTTCTCCTATTTACTCAAACTATGGAGCAGCTTGAACAGGTAAGTACTTAATTATTGTTTATTATAAATTTATTATTTTATTTACTTTTTCCTGTAGTCATTTTTATCATTAATATAGAAATAGAGACAAGAAAACAGAATTTTCTATTTAATTTCTTTAGAATTGTAATGTAGCTATCATGTTCCATTTCCTCTTTTGTTGCACAGAGTAGAAAGTCATGCATTTTTTAAAAATTACAGGAGAAAAATCTTCGACTGATATGGCTTTTTTGACGTTTGTTTACTATTTATTTATTACTATTTAAATATTTTTAATTTGTAGAATTTGCATGCATTTGTGCAGAAACAAATATATAAATAGGAAAGGAAGGCTTTTAGTCATGCAGAGTTTCAATATGTATCGTTTAAATTGAGGATGTCATATATATCAAAGTCCTTTTTTAAGAGTCCCAAAAAGTTTTCTTTCAAGGCTCTAAATATGTCCTCCCCCCGCCCCCCATTATTCTTGAGCCCTTAATTTTCACCTTACTTAAAATCCCAGCATGAAAATTTATGAAAGCAAAAGTTTATCTATTGTACCAACCTTGGATTGATACCATGGGATATTTCTTCTAAATTGTTACACTTCTGAATTAAGACCAATGATTATGAAAATTAAAACTAGTGAAAATGGCAATCAATGGTGTAAAATTTATTACTAGAAAAAAATATTAAGTATTGTTAGTTGTTAATCTTGTTGTTTATTTAATTATAAACTACTTTAATTAAAGAAATTTGTAGTATTCTGTCACATATAATGAATATTGTAAATTGGTTCTCGCTTTAAAATAATAATTAAAAAAAATGTACTCTCTTTCCTCTTTAGATGCTTCCTGTTGACACTGTCATAAAGGATGCATATGCTAATGGTGAAGATGAAAACCAAAAATTTATTCAGAATCTTAGCTTATTTTTAAGTATCTTCTTGAAAGAGCATGGATCCTATGTTGAAAAGAAACCTGAACTTAACAAGACTTTTCTTCAGGTATATAATTCTATTAATCTTGTATTAATTCTGTACTTATCTAAATCTGTGAATTTACTTTGCTTTATTTCAATTAATTTATCATGAAACAAATAACATTTAGAAGTCAATTTTGTGTAAGCCATGGAAAAGAAATCTTTAACATAAATATTTTTCAGGCATTACACTACTTACTTTTAATATCAGAGGTTGAAGAAGTAGAAATATTTAAAATCTGCTTAGAATACTGGAATTATTTAGCAGCAGATTTATATAGGGAAAGCCCGTGCCAAGGTGGAATTCCGAATACTCCTCTCATTGTTGCAAGAAGCCCAAGTGCTGTGCAGCCACTGCGGAGACAATTCTACCATCCTGTTTTAACAAAGGTAATTTTGCATATTTTGAAAAATGTTGCAGTAGCATGGATTTCTGCTCTATTTATACTGAAATCAAAAATGGCTAATACCTTTAAGATTTTGATCTTACTGATTCTATTAAATATTAGTTGCCATGAATGCTAATGTTTTCTAAATAAATTATTTCATTATGCATAGCATTAAAGTACAGTTAAGATCTTTTTACATTTAAATTCATGTTTAAATTCCTTTACCTGGCTTGATGCTGACTGATGAGTTAACTTGATTTCATTAATATTCAAATATTGATACTGAAATTCAAAAAAAAAAAAAAAAATCTAGATGAATTCAATTCAAAATGGTGGTATCATACAACATGACAATTGGATAGCAATGTGCAACAACATGAAAGTGTCTAAGTACCTGAAAAATAATATTTAATGTTGTTGTTTTTAAGCTAGATATTTTTTTTTAAATTCCCAAAATAAGAAAAGGAAAACTACTTTAACATTACTGTTAAATATTGAAGATTTAAAAAAAAATTAAATTACTATTTTATATTATACTTTTGCTTTTTTTGTTTAAATCTACCAGCAACTCTTCTTTAGTACTTGAAAGTATATATTATTTCACACAGAACTTTAATTTTGTTAGAAAATTGAGCAATTGACATCCATACCGGAATTAGGTTGGCTTATTGAGTATTGCCATCTTTATATTTTATTGTTTAGATGGATTCTTAGTGGAGAATTTTGATTTTCCCCCTCCCCCAAAACAACTGTAGACAGAATATTTCGATTCAAGCCATGGATTTTTAAGCAAATAACTAAAAGCATTAATTAGTATTTCAGATATCTTATTTGTTGCTGCATATTTGAAAATCTAATACAAAATATTTAGCCGTGCTATGCTTCTACATTAGTATTGACATTCTCAGAAATGATGTATCTATTCAAATTACCTGATAACTTATCAATTTTTAGAAATGTTGAAAAGATCACATTTTTTATTGTTAATTGTATAAAAATTGACTTACTTTTTTAATAGTTTTCAAATTTTTATGACCTTTTTTAATTTTTTTTTTTTTTTTGTCAAAACCAAAAGACATTTGTTTTACAATAAAAGACAGTATGTAAGTGCTGAAACAAATATTAAAATTGAATAAATAAATATTTGGTATTAATTTTCTAGCAAATTTTCAGTAAAAACTATGTAGTATTATTAAACAGATAGAAAATTTGCAAGCTTATGTATATTTGCTTATATTAAAGTTTTTTTTGCTAGGGTGCTTAAATTTTTGCAGAAATTTCCCACTGTGCTCCCTCGATACACATAAATACACATCCTTTTATAAGCATGGACTTGCCATCTTTGGCAACCAGTTGGTTTTGTCAAAATATTAGTGGCTACATTGTAATTAAAAATTTCAATTTAATATTTTATGTAACTTTACCTTAATGTTTTTTCTCAGAAAAATATTTTTTACTTGAATATTTCAAACTGCTTTAGAAGTCTTTTCATGTTTCTGCACATTGCACTTCTCTAATTTTCCATGCATATTTTCTTAGATACAATTACACCTTAGGATAGAGCAGTAGTGGCTAAGAATGAATTTGCCTTAAAAGTTTTTAAAATCAGTTTTTAATCTTAGGGAAGAGTAGCAGTAACTAAAAATGGATCTACTTTAAGAAATTTTATCAGTTCTTAGTTCTAAGGTTAAATTTCAATTGCTCATAGATTCAGAAATTTTATTAAAATCTTGCCTTTAATGCTGCCAGTAAAAATTAATTACCTGAAACATACTTAAAATGAAAAAGTAAGTCAAATATTTATATTCTGATAATCAACATGGTGAAAAAAAGATCATTATGAAATATTAGTAATATCAATGAAAATTATTCAAATTTCACTTCTACAAGGAAATATATTGTAAAATAATCTTAAAATATTTTAAAAAATTAATTAGATGGAAAAAAATTACATGGCTAAAAGTTATCTTTAAGCAGATTTTGTTTTGAATAAGTTGATATTAAAATTACTTTTGTGCTATAAATATTTTCAGTAGTTATCACTGAAAAACATTAATATTTTGCTTAATTTTTAATTCAGATTTGGATAAAATTTTTTTTATGAAGAATTGTGCTAATGTATACATTTCCACCTTCTGAAGTATGTTTGTGCCAAATTTGGTAGCTATAGATTAAATATTCTGTTCAACACACGGACACTCTCATCTTTATTAGTAGCAGTTATTATGCATTTATTTTACATTGATAATTAAGTTATTCTGTATTATGTACATATGTTCTTTAGAATTTTGTTGTAACATGGACTTAAATGTGAAAATGAAGAATTGGAACTATATATATATATATATATTTGCATTTCAGTTGAGATATATTATGATTGGTCGAATGGCCAAACCTGAAGAAGTTCTTGTTGTCGAGAATGAACAAGGAGAAGTGGTACGAGAATTCATGAAAGATACTGATTCCATACAGTTGTATAAAAATATGAGAGAGACTTTGGGTAACTATAGTTTGTTTTCTTACCAATAATTCTAAATCTTGTATTTGCTAGTAATAACATATATTATTAATAGGTGATTGTGGAAGATTTTTTCAACATTTGAAGAAAAAAATGATTCTTTACCTTTATATGCTGTGTTTATAGTTGAAACAGGTTACAATGCCTGCCTAATTTTGATATAAATCAGAGTTGCCATGCCACTAGAAAAACACGGGGAATTTAAAAATCAGCAAAATGCCGAGAAATTTGAAAATTTTTAAGTTTTTCAGTTATTGTTTTCCCATTTAAAAAAATGCTAATCTCTCAAGATTGCAAGAATAAAAGATTATAGTTGTAGCTTCTGGAAACGAAACAATACCATTCGTGATTGTGTAATATAGAAACACTTCTGCTTTCTATTCTCTTTCCTTATTTTCTGCATAGATCAGTCCAGTTTCTATATGAAAGACAGTTGTTCTTTTCCAATGAGGTACCTGAATTGCAGTGAATGAGCATGCACAAGACTCCTGTAATTGTGTGAAAGAATAGAATACATTTCTCTAGTGGGAATGTTCAATCTGCAAAAGAAGCGCAGTGGTGTTAAGTCTATCATACTTGATTTTATTGAATGGTTTGTTTATTAATTGAGAAACTGTCAGCTTCTCAAAATCTGTATTAATATTATTTTAATCTGGATGAATAAGAATAAAATCGATCCTAATTTTGCTGAAGGGGTTAGAGGAGTTACGCAAAATACATTTGTTGCCTAACACTTTGTAAGAAAATAATAGACCTTAATAATATGGGAAAATAGGCACTTAACTAGTCATGCCAAAAGAGGAAAGCATGCGACTGCTTGCCAGTTTAACGGAGTCATTGATGTTGAATTTAATATCTGAAAGCAGTACAGGGGGAAAATGACATGTGAAATCTGAAATTATTAAATTTAATGTGTGTGTCCTAACAATTGGATCAAATTAAGACTTCTCATACTTTTTATTTAAGATGAGAAACAATAATCAATCAACTTTTCAAAGTGCAAAAGTTAATTAAATATTCAATAATATTAGAAGATCATTAAAGAAATATATTTTTTACATTTTAATAAATAGATGCTGACAGTTAAGAAAATTTATATTCTATTGTTAGGAATAGCAAGACTTTTGAGTTACTCTATCTTTGTTTGGTGACATTTGATTAATTTTTAAGAATATATTTATGTATCAGTTTAGAGGAATTCTGAAGTTTATTTGAATTTTAAAATCTTGGCATTTTTACTTGCACCTAATAAATAAATATTGTATTTGAATACAGAATTTTAAGCAGTATGGAATTTTTTACGTCCGAAGAAAAAATTTAGAAATCGATTTAATCCTCTTATAATTTCTTCCTATTTTCATAAATAATTAATTTTATGTACAATTCATAACAATATATAATGAAGTAGAAAGTTTAAAAATAAGCTATTAATAACTTACATCAGAATCAACTGTTAACTTAATTTCATAAATATTGTTATATTTTCATTTTTTTAAAAATGATTAAGTAGTTTATCTCAAAAAGTGCAATAAAGCCTTTTTTCATTTCAGTATTTGTTAACAAATACTGAAATGATAGGAAGGTAACAAATTTGAATATTTTATAAAGAAATTGGCTATTTTTCTTTATACTCTGTTTCACCCTAACTTGACAGTATTGTAAAAGGCAGAAAATGTGACGCTCCGCATTGGGAAAGAGTTCCCCATCAATTCCGACTTTAAAATAGTTAAAATGCATAGAAATTTATCAAATAATATCATAAATTCCTGAAATCCTTTTTTTTTTAATCAGTATGTATTTAAAATTATTCTCAAGTTAGAAGTGCTTATGTGTTAAGTATTTTGTGAATAAAGCGAACGAATAAAACTAAAAGATTGACATGATGAATTCCACTTTGGTTAGAACCGGTCTTCAAGGTCAAATATTTCGCACATTTTTCTTTTACGTCTCCGCCAACTCAGCTTCATTCAGTTTGCAACCATTTTCATATTTTGTACTTTTTTATTCTTGCTTTTTTACCAGCTGATATTTTTGATATTATTAATCACATTAGTAGTTATTATTTTTGATTGTTGAATATTTATTCGATTCGTCATTTCTATTCACTTCTAAAATGTCTGAAAAAGAAAAGGTGTTATCACCGACTAGGCTCTGCACACCTTTAAGACGAGTGAAACCAACAAAAAGTTCAGCATGCAGAAACATTAAATGTTTATTCTCGATTCCAAGAAAACCCTATAGATTCTATCAATCAAATCTTCGATAAAGTTTCACATATTACAGGTGTTTCGCAATGAGCAGTTTTCCTTTTGAAAAAATAAATAAAGGCATCCAGTCCTTTAAGTACCCCTGGAAAGAAGCGACCAGGCTCAGTAGGTAAATACTCAGGTCTTGTAAAATATGATGATTTTACATTATCCTGTATTTGACGAAAAATCCATGCATTTTTTCGTAGAAATGAGATCCAAACATTAGATAAAGTTTTAAAAGATGTGAATGATACAGATATCTTTTCAAAAAAACATTAGCCGAATTACGCTTTACAGAATATTGAAAGATTTAGGGTTTTCTTTTGAAAAACAATGAAACGAAATAAAGTAACTTTAATGATTTATTAAAATAAAGTATCAATAATATTGAAAAAATAATGAAAATAAGGAAAAAATTAATTCTCCGATTTAAAATAACATAATAAAGTAAATAGATATTTACTATTTGGCAAAACTTTGCGAGATAAAGTTTCGCCAGCGATCTGCATTTCTAGTAACTTTGTACTTTGAAAAGGTCAATTTTCTCAAAAATGACATTTTTTAAAAATCCTGTTATTGGATAGATCAGTTTTTAAGCTATCCGAAACAGGTTTACTTTTGTCCCTACGTTAATTAGAAGTCAAGATATTAATATTTTCGTAATAATCGGTAAACCGGAAATGGACATTTAAATAACCGGAAGTACCGATTTAAAGGGACAGACACGTGTGAAAAAATTTGTATAAACACAAATTTCATTTTAAATATAGTTTTAATAAACTTTTAATGAAGTAATGAAACTAATGACACTTTTGGAAATTGTGTGGCAACGCAGAATTACTTACAAAATTTGGCAACAATTTATTGTTTACTTATCACTGCCTGCATTTACAATATATATTTTTAAAAACTTGTGTTCTTTTCATATAGTTTATTATCTTTGAATAATTTGTAGTTATGGGAAGTAATAAGAACCGAATCTCTTCTCGTAAGCGTAAATTTAATGGAAATAGATTTACAAATAGTACTGATAAGAAGAGCAACAAAATTGCTGACCAAGCTATCCAAACAGTGAGCGAAGTAAAGCTTCAGAGTGTTTTGTCTTCGGTAGATAATTCGAACGACGCTTCAATTTCTGGTAATAAACAGGGAAATGTGATTTTCAATCTGGATATTCTATCTGATATTGTATCATGTTTATGTTGCCCTGTGTGTTTCACAAATGGTGTAGGCCTTGTTACAGAGTCTGTGTTTGGGTTAGCCGCAAATATGTCTATAAAATGTCAGAATTGTGATTTTATAGTATCTTTTTGCTCATCTGAGAAAGTGAACCAAATGCATAACATAAATACAGCTTTTGTTTTTGGTTTGAAACTCATAGGGCGAGGACATTCTGCAGCGAAAAAATTGTGCTCAGCTATGAGTATAATTTCTCCATCCAAAACTTGTTTCAGATATCTCATCTGAGAAAGTGAACAAAATGCATAACATAAATACAGCTTTTGTTTTTGGTTTGAGACTCATAGGGCGAGGACATTCTGCAGCAAAAAAATTGTGCTCAGCTATGAGTATAATTGCTCCTTCCAAAACTTGTTTCAGATATCTTGAAAAGAAATTAGAGTGTGCTGCTGCTGATGTTTCAAGTAAAGCCATGAGGCTGCTTCTGAAATAAGAAAAAATAAAAATCTAGATGAAATTGTTGAGTATGGTGTGTCAGTCGATGGAACTTGGCAACGTCGAGGGCACACTTCTTTAAATGGTTGTGTGTCAATCATATCTGTTGATTCTGGAAAGGTGTTGGACATTGAAGTGATGTCTAAAGTGTGCAGGTTGTGCAGAAAAACAGATGATGAAAATCACACCCTAAAATGTGTAAAACATATTGGATCATCAGGTTCCATGGAGCCATTAGGTGTGTACCACATTTTTGAAAGATCGACCCAAATGAGAAATCTACATTATGTTGGCTTTTATGGCGATGATGATTCGAAAGGATATGATGCAATAAAGGATATATATGGTAAAAACAGTGTTAAAAAGTATGAATGCATTGGCCATATTCCAAAACGAGTCGGTTCAAGACTTAGAAAATTCAAAATGACACATAAAGGTCTTGGAGGGGAAACTGACTGATGTATTTATTGACAAACTGCAAAATTACTATGGTTTTGCAATATGTAGTAATGTAAACAATTTGCAAGAAATGCAAAGTGCAATGATTGCATCCTTTTTTCTTTGCTGCTCAAGTGCAAAACAGCCTATGCATGGCCAATGCCCAACTGGATCCAACAGCTCGTGCAAATTTCAGAGAGCTGCAGATAATGGATTAAATTACACCGAAAAGTCAAAGGGACTACCCCAAAATATTTTGAATATTGCGAAAAAAGAATACATGAAACTATGTGATAAAAAACTTAGAAAAATGTTTACACAGGAAAACACAAAATGCCAATGAGAGCTTCAATGGTGTTTTGTGGAAATTCTTACCCAAAGATGTCTTGTTGAGCTCCAGACCCTCAGATTAGGAGCATTCATGTCAGTAATACATTTTAACAAAGGTTTTATGGGATTACTAAATATCCTTAAAGCTGTTGGAGTGCATCCTTGTAAAAATGCAGTTAGAGCATTTGCTCAGCTCGACAAAGACAGAATAATTGAATCTAGACAGCATTCACTGCCAAAGGCAAAAATTGCCAGAAAAAAAATAAAATGATTAAAAAAGGAAAATTGTTAAAAGCTGAGAAGGAAGAAGGTGTAACTTATAAATGTGGTGAATTTTAAGTATGTACACTCATAATTTATTTTAAAAACATATCATTGTAAACTTTAATGCATTTTTCTCGAAACTGATTTTTACTTATTTTTTGCTCACTCCAAATCAAATAACTCAAAATATAATTATTACATTACTATGAAATTTGGTACACTTTGTCTTTATACTATTTTCTAGGGAATGAACTAAAAGAATCTAGATTGGGTGTATATGTTTTAATTTATAGCTTATTGTTTGAATAATAATGTCATAAATTGACTAAAAATTTCATGATAAATCTTCGATTGGTTCTAAAATTTTTATTTATTATTATAATCATATGATTGTAGTTCATTCCCTAGAGAAAACTATGTAGTTTATTTTAGTATAAGTTTTGTTTGGATAAGAATAACAGTTTTTGGTATAGCAAATTTGAAGTTTCTGAAGAATTTGCTTAAATTTAAGCTATAAAATGCCAATTTTCAAAAAGTTTTAATATTTATTTCAAATTTTGATATCCTATCACTAATTTTGAATGGTGTTAAACCTAGAAATATGATTAAAGTATGCCTGCACCATGTTTTTCTATAAAAGTGCTCCGAACGTGTTTGGATACCTTAAAGTAACCCAGTTGCCCTGACAACGACTGCGATTCGGCATGCCTAGAATATACACTACTGCCAAGTTAGGGTGAAACAGAGTATAGCTATTTTTTTAATTGTATGACCAATTCGTATTCCATTTTAATTTTAAGGAAAGGTTTGATGAAGGAGAATTTTTGTTATAATATTTTATGCAGAATTATTTTTTATTTTAAAGTATTAAATATGAAAGTATTTTCATTTTGAGAAATGTCTTGTACATCAACTCCTTTAATGAAATGCTTCTCCTTTCTTTCTAGCTTTCCATATTTGCTTTTAAATATAAGCACAATGAATGTTGTTGACTATATATATATATATTTAATTCATATCTCCATGTTGTTTTTCAGTTTATCTCACTCATCTGGATTATAATGATACAGAGCGAATAATGACTGAAAAATTACATAATCAAGTGAATGGTTCCGAGTGGTCATGGAAAAATTTAAATACTGTAAGTTATACTATTTTTAAAGAGTATGTTATAACCTTAAGATAAAATATTGAAATTAAATTTACCCTTACTATTTTATTAGTTGTGTTGGGCTATTGGTTCTATTAGTGGTGCCATGCACGAGGAAGATGAAAAACGATTTCTAGTCACAGTCATTAAGGTAAGAAACCTTACAGCTATATGCATGCACGGAGTATTATTCAAGTTTTTTTTAACTTATATTTGAATCTTCTAAATTTGTATATATATATTTTAAATATGTTAACTTTTCTTGCTTGTTAAGTGTTTATAGTATACTACTACTTGCCTTTGATGGTCAGTGAGCTCACTGAAAAATGCAATTGAGTTCAATTTCAATTAAATCTATTATGTTTCTTCCAATAAAATGTTAGAGTACGTAACATCATAAAAAGTGCTTAAACTTGAAATCATTTTTAAGCACCTTAAAACACTGCTTAATTTTCTGATGGAGTGCAAAGAAAACTTATTATGTTTCCCCCATTCATTGTATATGATAAATTGAAAGTATGTCGTAAAGTTTTATTTACCATATGTATGAAGAACAAAAGAGAAGAATTCGGAAAAGGAATTTAAGATAAAATTGATCTAGGTGTGCCAACAATTAAGATAACACTTCATGAATTTTCCCCCACTTGCTTTTTCATCATCAATGTATAATCATCTCCAGGAAAATATGAGTACACTTTCAAAAATTACAGTTAAACAAAGATATTCACTTAGTTTTTTTTTTTTATGGTGCCAAAAGAAAATATCAGTTTTCTTGCAATGCTTTATTGCATGATTTTAGTGTGTACATCATTAGTTATGTGCAAGATATCGTCTGTGCGAGATTTCTAGCCATGTTCTGTAAAGCATGCAAGAGCAGCATTGAATTATTCATTTCTAATTTGGCTTTTCAGTTCATCAGTATCATGAATTGGCAGATTGGTAAACAAGATTGTTCACTTATCCCCATAAGAAGTCTTAAGGTGTTATGTTTGGAGATTTAGTTAGTCATAGTATTGGTCCACATATTTCCACCCATCATCCAGGAAACCTTTCATCTAAAATCTTTTGCACTTTCAATTTCCAGTGTGGTAATGTTCCATTCTGTTAGAAAATGATATGGATTGGAATAGAAAAAAGACCCAATAATTCGACCATGCAGAAAGTCACATCACATTTATTTAAGGTTATCTCATCTTCCTCCGGTACAGCTAGAATTTTTTAATGTTCATATCTGATTATCGTGTGCCTTAATAATACCTTATACATGAAACAATGTTACATCTGAAAACCATACACGTTGAAAATTATCATCCTTCTGCATTTTTTTGTTATATTTTTTCTGCAAAAATGTTTATGAGACATTAAAAAAAAAACTTAATCCGAAAATCTTTTTTTGCTTATTTTAAAGTCAGTTTTTAAAATGTAGCCATACTTTTCAGACGCCTTGTATGTTGTTCCGTATTGAAACACTGGGTAGGTTGTCCTAAAGGGTTGTTACAAAATCATATGGGTACTTGCTTTATCATATCTGTTGCGACTCGAAAATATAGTATTTGAGTGGGATTCAGAGATGGTGAAAAATTTATTTTAGTTATACATGATAATTGTATGTTTAAACTTTTTATGTGTAATTAAAAAAAAAGCAAATTGATCCAATCTAGATAAAATAAGAATGCAGAGAATAAATTTGGTTAATTAAAGATATATGTGGAACATGGGAGAAAGTGCATGAAAATACTTATATTTAGGCCTAGTTTGTTATATATTTGATCATTGTTCTCATTAATATGTCATTTTGGAGTAATTTCTTGAACAATCTATTGAAGGGTAATTCATTGTGGTGTGTAATTACATTAGTCGATCCATTATGATGAAATTTTAACATGAAGGCATATGTTTTCAATAATCATGATATCTTTCACAGTTTTTTTTTTTTTTTTAATGTCTATCCATTTGAACATAATTATTTGTTGGGTCAATATTGACAAATTTTAACTTGTATAATAAAATCCTGCTGGATCTGGTGCTTATAATTTTTGAGAAATTAATTTTAAAAAAAGATTTTCAAAACTTATTTGTTAGCTATCGGATTATATCATTTTTAACAATTTTTTGCTTTTTCTCTTTTTGTAACTTAAGGATTTTTTTATTTCCTATTAGAGTCTCTGTATATATAAGAGAGGTTTGTCCATTGACTGAGGCACTGCGAGTAAAAAAACCATTGAAGTTAAGAAAAAGGAATTTTGCTATAAATTGCTTCTTGGTTATTAGATGCCATCTAAAAACAGAATTTTAACATGTATTTGCCATAACATGAAAGCAACTAAATTGTTAAGATAAGTTATTGATAAGTAAAAGAATTAAGGAATATTCCAAATGTAATCTTTAAATTATAGAATACCTGAAGTTGCTGTTTTTCTCATCTTTTCCTCTGATATGATAAAAAATACAGTTCACTTTACTCAGTTTAATTATTGTTATCAAAAGATAAATGGTATCAAGATTCTTTAGTTTTGAAATGGTTGCATTAAGTAGCCATTACAGTATTTCCATTTTTCATTCTCTCGCACACATTGGTCATATGGTAGATTTTGACTCGGAGATAATTATTTTTCTAAAAATAAGAAAATAAAACAGTTTTTTTTTTTTTTTTTTTTTTTTTGCATATTGTGCAAAATAATATTTGAATTAAAGAAAGTAAAGGATAATTTCAGTATTTCTTGTTGTAGAAATCTTATGATTCAATTTTGATTAATAATTAATGTAAATTTCAGTTCCAAAAAGAAAAGTTAAGCATATTTCTGAGAAAGCAGTTGAATTCTTAAAATCTTTCAACTGTCATATCTTTGAGAAACTGGATTTTTCATTCATGTTATTTATTAAAAATATATAAAGATATGGCTATGGATTGTATTTGATTTGTTTTTGAAATTAATTAGGATAAAATTCAATATATTAAAAATGATTACAATGAAACAAATCCATTCATCACATTTTATTCTAATCAATAATTCCATAATCTATTCTTTGCAATATTTTAATATATGTATATATGCTGAAAGGATTTTATTTTGCAATATTTAAAATTATTTTATCCTTTAATAATGAACACCCTTTTTAAAAAATTTTTAGGGTGCATTAATTTTTATTTGTAAAAAAGGTTTTTTATGATTTTAAATTTTTTTAAAGCAAACTATCTCGGCTTCTCTGATTAATTGAATAAAAGTTGGAAATTTTTTGTTCTATTATTACTTTTTGTATATGTTTTGATTTTGTGCATATTTTTCATTTTGCAGGATTTATTGGGTTTGTGTGAACAGAAACGTGGAAAGGACAATAAAGCTATAATTGCTTCCAATATCATGTATGTTGTTGGACAATACCCACGATTTTTACGTGCACATTGGAAATTTTTGAAAACAGTGGTGAACAAACTGTTTGAATTCATGCATGGTAAATTTATCTATTTATTTTGAATATTTTTAAATCCTTAAAATTGTATCCATGGTGAAAGTTTGTGTGTGTTTAACTTTCATAAAGTGTATGAAGGTTAGTAAAAAAATTAGTTGTACTGTTAAAGAAAACATAATTAAAATTTCTCAATAATTTTATTTGATCCATGTAGAATCTTCTTTTCTATGCAGTTGCTTATGTGTCTAGGAACATTTGTCTAGCAATGGCTTACATTTTTCAAGGCATTCTATAAAGAATTCGTGCCCAATGTCTTTTTCACAAACAGTAGTCTCAATTGATGGTCTTGCCTCATGCTTATCATCATTAATATTGTCAATTCTCAAGCATGTTGCACCATTTTGCAATAGCTTGACATTACATTGCATTTTGATCACATACTTAAAGCAATTGCTGATTAATTTCAGTACACTTATACTTTTTCTCTCACACACACAAAAAAATCCTTGCAAGCATTTTTGTTGGAGCTTCATTTTGAAGCTACCAAGTCATGTCTATGATTGATATCAGACATTATAAAATTGCCACCAGAGTGTAATTAACTTTTGACTGACCCATGCCATAATATACAAGTTTGAAATATCTTTGTGGATCTCTAATTTTTGAATCTCTTCTTGATACTTCTTTCTTTCATCCTATTTGTTTTAAAATCCTAGATAAACATAACCTTTCAGTTGTCTTCCAGCTGTCTTATTATGTGACCCAACAACATAATAAATTGTTTTATCTAGATCTAATTTGATTAATTTTCATAGGAAATATAAGCTGCATCATTTGAAAAGCAGTATTCAAAATTAGCAAATTGTTATTATCAGTGCTTGAAAGTTTGAATTAGAGATAGTTGTGTGCTTTACTGTTCTATTTTTACATTTGAAATTGTTTTTTATCTTAATATATTTTGATGCCAGAAGTTTTGAAAATTAGCCTGTTTTTATTATTAAAGAAAAAATAAAATTCAAGTGATAATGTATTAATAATACATGCATTCAAGAAATTCTTATAAAGTTTTAATTGCCCAATTTTCATAGACTAGATTTAATACAAAATACTATTGATAATAAAAAATAAGCAAAAGTTGATGTCACATTTGACTTGTTTATCTATACATTTTAATTTCAGTTTAACACAGACATTGTAATATTAACTTGTAGATCTGTTTTTATAGAAACTCATGCTGGTGTTCAAGATATGGCTTGTGATACATTCATAAAAATAGCTCAGAAATGTCGCAGACATTTTGTTCAGGTAATCCTATTATGTTCGCTATTTTTTTCTTCTTTAAGAATTTCTGTTATGGTGTATATTTCTGCCTTGAATGTAAAAAGTTTTGTTATTATGATTGTTCAAATATCTTATTGAATTTAATTAGCAAAACTATCTTAGTCTCGAATTTTTCTTTATTACTATTATTATTAATTCAAGAAATAAGTTAATTCTCGTGTTAATGATTTCTTCTTAATAATGACTGCTGATGGGAAAATTTTAAAAAGTGTAATATTTGATTTTATTTTCAAAAATTTTCTTTAATATTTGTAGGTTCAAGTTGGAGAAGTTATGCCATTTATTGAGGATATTTTGAATAGTATAAACACAATAATTTGTGATTTGCAACCACAACAGGTGGGTTCTTGTAATTTTCATTATTTATTTTCTTAAATATTTAAGACTTAGAATACATAAAATGTGGATGCTCACAGTATTTGATACTTAAAAATTATAGGTTCATACATTTTACGAAGCTGTAGGATGCATGATTGCTGCCCAGACTGACCAAGCTGTCAGAGATCATTTGATTGACAAATATATGTTACTCCCAAATGAAGTTTGGGATGCAATCATCAGACAAGCTACCAAGGTATTTGAAGTTCCATTTTCTCAAAACTTTTATTGCTAATCTATCTTTATGAAAACTGTTAATATATAATCATTTTTATGAAAGATGTTTATGTACAAAGTAGTTCACATTCTTGCCTTTTCATCAGTTTCAATAAGGCATCCTTAAATTTAAAATCCGAATATAATGAAATATGTTAGTTTCCTGTAATTTTATATTCCAAAAAGATTTGTTTTGTGTTCATAAGATTTGCTGTAGGAATACAGCAAATACTTAAATATTTAGTGCTTTCTTTTTCAAGCTATAGTAAAATTTTAATTTGGAATTACTTCTTCAGTTTTGTGTTCTATTGTATACATTTTCAGTTATTTCAACTGCATCTTGTTCAAAATCTTTTCTTATCTTAAGATTTATAATTAATGCATTTAACTTTTACAGTATGATAATGGAGTTTACATGAAATGAAATTTATTTATTTCTATAAATTTTTTTGTTCAGTCAGTAGAAGTACTACAACATGAAGATGCTGTGAAACAGTTGGGGAATATTTTGAAGACAAATGTTCGAGCTTGCATGGCTTTAGGACATCCATATGTTATGCAGGTAAGTTATTGCAAATTATTATTTATTTTTTATTTTCATTTATGTATTCATCATTATTTTAATTGTACTTATAATTTTTTGGAATAATTTTAATGTCAAAAATATGATAGGAAAATTTTTATCTTTCCAGCTTGGTCGTATCTATCTGGATATGCTGAATGTTTATAAAGTGATGAGTGAAAATATTATAGGATTTATTGCTAAAAATGGTGAATCTGCCATGAAACAATCTAAAATCCGTGGCATGCGAACTGTAAAAAAAGAAACTCTAAAGTTAATATCGTCATGGGTGAGCCGGTCTACTGATCCTCAAATGGTGAGATCATCTTGCGTTGTTTATTTTTTGAAAAATCTTTTACATATTTATTTCATTCATTGTATAAGAGGATAATTATTTTAATATTTAACTTCGCAAGTTTTTTCGATAGCCAATGTTTTTTATACTTAATAAAATTCTTGTATTTTGAATATTATTTTATATTATATAAGATTTATGAAAATAGAGAATAAATAGCATTGTAGCATTTTGAATGATAACTTAAATCATCCAGACCTTTTGTGGAATCGAAGAATTTTATGCCTTAGAAATGAAATAAATCATTCATTAAATTAATATAATACTTAAAATCCAGGACATTCATTGAATTTGATTACAACCTAATATAAAAGTAATTTGAATTTTGTTTAATGAAATTCTGCTTATTTCTATATTTCCTGTACTAAAAAGAACTTTAAAAAAATTCATTTTTCAGAATTAAATTTAGCATTTTTCCTCCTTGATTATACTATTTATATCATGTTTCAGATTTATTCATTGTACTATAGTTCAGTGAAGTAACTTATATATAATGAAAGAAATGCTCTACAAAAATTATTTACTTTAGGTATTGGAAAACTTTATACCACCCCTACTTGATGCAGTATTATTGGATTACCAGCGGTGTACTGTTCCATCCGCCCGAGAGCCTGAAGTACTTTCGACTATGGCCACTATTGTAAATAGATTAGAAGTAAGAAAATTTTTGAAGTTTCAAAGTAATTTTCCGTTAAAATTGTTTTAATAAATGTAACTGAATGCTTTCCCACATTTTTTCAGGGACACATTACTCCTGAAATACCAAAAATCTTTGATCATGTGTTTGAATGCACTCTTGATATGATTAACAAGGTATTTATTATACAGTTTGTTTTTATTTGAAATTATCATCATGATGGAGATTGTGCAAATCTTTATTTTGATGCAAATTGTTCTTTCTTTTATGGTGAAAAATTATTTTTAATGTTCTTTTATTTAACAGGACTTTGAAGAATTCCCAGAGCATCGAACAAATTTTTTCCTTTTATTGCATGCTGCTGTTACTCATTGTTTCCCAGGTATTCAATAGAGAATAGAATTTTATTTATTCAGTACATTTACATTAGAGTTATTATAATAAATTTATTTTTTTAGCATTGTTAAATATTGCTCCTGCTCAATTTAAGTTGGTTCTGGACTCCATTATTTGGGCTTTCAAGCATACAATGAGAAATGTAGCTGATACTGGTATGTCAATTGTGTTTGAATAATTTTTAACATATCTTTTATTTTTTGCAAATAGTGTTTGATTCTCCTAAATCTATGTGAAAAAACGTGTGTATTAAATTTTAAAAATTGTGAAATATTATTTATTAATGTTTAGTATAACCATGTTTAGTTGGGTTTTTAAAAATTATATTTATATTCCAGGGAAAATAAAATATGAAATGTCTTAGTAAAGCACTGTTAAGATACATATACAGAGTGATAAGTATAACATTCTTTTAATTCCCTTTAAATTCAAAATGGTGTATCTTATTGACCCGAAAGTAACATGTACTTATCATTGAGTTGAGATTTAAATGGAGAGAGCAAGTTATTTATTTCTCCTCAAATTAAATTAAAAAAATATACATAACTTGAGTTGCATGATTTGTGGTGAATCTTAGACTGAGAATACCCTTTTTGGCAGCAGATTGCAAATCTAGGCATACTCTAAAACTGTCACACAACTTCTTTCTTACCAAGATTGGGTCAGCCAGCTCCCCCCCCCCCCTTAAGATTGTCATTTTTTTTTTTTTAACCCTCCCAGTGGCAAAACCCGTGTTAAGACGGAATCTATTCTCCCTTCAAAACGGCGGACCCCGTCTATAGACGGAAAAAAAAACTCACTTAAAATTGTCACTGCCTGTATATTTATGGGTTGCGGTTTTTCCCTTCCCCCAATCTCAAGCTGTGCGGTAATGAGAAGGGAATGTGAGATAAGGAAAAGTGAATCGTTATTAATGGAAGATATGATTGACTTCTTCCTGTTCGCATCCATTTATGCATTTTAAAATCTCGCTTACGTTCTGAGCCGTTACTTTTAAGATTTTGAGGTAATAAATACGTAGCCAAAATTAGTTTTAAATAAAGGGAATAAAATTGAACGTATGAAAATATATACCTGGAATGAATAAATATATGTATTATTAGTAATAATTTGATCGATAAGATCTTAAAGCTTTGTAGCATAAGAAAATAGTTTATCTAAAAATATATATATAATTAAAATTTGACAAGTTTCTCTTTTATAGCGTGCTTTCATTTAAGGATTGCTTATGCAATTTATTTTTCAAAATAAGACACTAAACTTATGTACAGAATTTACTTAACGAACGAAACTTTTTAATTTTTAATGATTTTTTTTTTTAGTTTTCATCAATAAGTGTATTTAAAAATGGGGAGATATATAGAACCAATATATTAAAGTGGGATTTTTTGGAAAGATAAGCATTCATTATATTAAATCCTTACTTTTATAATGTAATAATCTATATATGAAAATTGAATATTTGTTTAATTCTTAAAACCTTATAGAATTTCACACTCCTTGGCGAATTCGAACAAAAATGTAAGCATTGTAGATATATAAGTTTCATTGTTTTTATATTTTTTTCTGGTTTTTAATAATATTTTCAAAGTTAATATAAGTGCAGTTTTTAAAGGTTCTATTTTTTTTTCTTTTCGAAATCTTAATCTTATTTCACTGCTGAATCCCATATACATCGAGCGGTTTTGTTAATGTTAAACTGGTTTCTTCTGACATTTTTACTTATACATAGAATGTCGGGTAATTTAATCCGCGTGAAAGTAAATGAATAAGTGATCTAATAGTGAGCATTTTTTGTTATTTTAATTAAAGTGAAATAATTACACTGTTTTTTTGAAATATTGTCATTTTTTTACCTCCTTGATCTAATTTTCTCTTATCTTAGCATTTAAAAAAATTTTAATGCGTACAGCTGACATTTAGACTATTTTCTTCTCCTTTTTGTCCAATTTGAGTTCACTGGATTTGATTTTAATTTATTTATCAAGTTTGTTAATTTTTATTTCCTAATATGCCAAATGAAGAAACTAAAATGCTCGTTTAGTTTCCCAAAGCTTTAAAGAGGTAATTAATTATTGTTAATTAGCGCTAAGTTTTCTAAATATTCTAAAGAAATTGAATATAAAAATAGAAAAATTTAAATAAAAATCTATGTATTTTCTTTCTTTTTCACAAACAATAAACGCAGGCGAGGTATTTTATATATACTAGTTTGTATATGTAAAATTGATGTATCTTGTTCTGACATTTTGGCTTAATTTTCCTGTTCGCTCCTGTTTTTATTGTCATCTGATATGCGTTCTTGTACAATAATCATCTGGCATGCAAATGGGAAAATAATTCTTCAGACTATCACATGCTTTAAAATCGCATATTAAGCTTCAATCACTTAACATTTTCTCATAGTTTCTTTATCTTTGTTCCCATGATTAGAAACCTTAAAAACAATTATTGTTTAGCTTAAGGTTTAAAAAAAAAGTCGTTTAGATTTCGAACAGTGTGAGAACAAATTCGATTTAAATCGGCTTGTCAAGAAAAATGTTCGAAAAGATATTGTCAGATGAGCATCTGATAGATTGTCCCCTAACGTTTCACCACAAAGTACGTCGTTAATGGTAAAAACCACAGATGTTATTTCAAGGAGTATTTCCTTATAATTATCAACTCGTTCTAAAGAGGAGTAAGGGAAAGAGTAATTCACAATTTTCTGGAAATGGAACCTTATCTTACGCAGTGCCCTGATAGTAAACCTAAAGATGACTCATAACAAAAAAAAAGCTTTAATTTAAGAATCAATAATAAATTTTTGCGAAATCTCTCACTCAGTAAGAACATCCTAAGCATCCTTTCATTGTAAAAAGTTAACAAAAAGGTTAAAAGAAAAGCGATGTTTATACAATATCCCTCTTGACAATATTCAAAATATATACTATTCAGCATCAATTAAAATACACAAAAATCCACAAAAACCATAAAAAAAATTATTCCAATATGCTAAAAAAGTGCAACACTAAAACAAGTTATTTTCTATCTCTGGAATAAGAAAAATTCGGAAACACCCACATTTCAAGTAATTTGAAATTTTTTTATTCTTAATAACCTTTAGCCTCACATTTTCATTTTTTAAAAACAGAACTTGTTTGAACGAGAGTGCCAGATACGCAGGAATATTTCTACTAAATTAGTGAAAATCTCTACTTATAATGAAAATGAGTATTTGAATTGGCGATCAAACTGTTTGTCCTAGTGTGAACTTCATCCGTATATAATTTGGAACTGGGAATGTACACCTCGGGAGGAAATTACCAAATATTTTAATTAACATTTTTGTTAATTAAAAATTAAATAAAATTTTAACATTTATCCGCTATAAAATCCGAAATTATTTCAACACAATTTATACAATGTACAATTTTATTTATACATTTGAATGTATCATCAAGAAAATTCATTCTTTGAAGTAAAATTAAGATCTTGAACTTTGTGTCATTTAGTGACACGCTAGTTATGGAACTTTCGCTTCAGCTACATGGTTTATTTGTATTTCAGTAAAGAAATTTTTAACTCTTTGCTTTTAGTTTACATCTTTTTAACCCTTTAACTAAATCCTCATCAGTGGGATAAAAGCCAGAATGAAATATTAGGATAACAATGAAAACGATTTTAGTTTCAATTAATATACATATATATATATATATATAATATTTGAAATATACTAAATTATTTTTGATTAATTTAAAGTTGGAAAATTATATGGCATAAAATTTCGTATCTTTGATAAAAAAAAAATTAATTCACAATTAATGTTGAAATTATTTTTCTACTGCGATATTTTCGAATGAACTTTAAAATTTTAATAATTTTTATTAACCCTTTAAAGGGTTTTCTTTTCCTAGTCATGTTGGAGTAAAATGCTTTTAGAATTGAGATTAGCCTAGGAAAAGAGATTCACTTATTAGATAAATTTAATCTGATTTATTAATTACATTTTTCAGTTAATAATTAAAAAACAGTTCAAGATGCATCATTTTATTTCAGATAAACAAATGAAGTTTATTTGTCTCACTGAAAAATTCGTAAGAATTTATGCCAACTTACATAATTTTATTCAAAGATTAATGAATTTGGTGATGAGCGTAATTTCCATGCCCTTAGAAAGGGTAAATTAAAATTTTAAAGAAATGAGTTCCACTGTCCAACGTATGTAGGTGCTGATTTTGGTAAGTGTGAAGTCTGAAGATCAGCAAAACAGACAGACAAATAATAGTGCACATGCTCATCCATCTTTATTATTAACAGAGACAAATGTTTGTGCGTTTTGGCACTCTATTAGAGCTTACATATTTATCTCAGTGGAATATACATCTAAGAAAAAGAAACTGTGCATTGTAGAGATCATGGTTTTTCTACTTCTGAAACATTTTTAAAAATTATTAATTAAAAATTAAGTGGGATTTTGATTTTTTTTATTACAATTATTACAGTATAAAAAGGATTTTTTTTTTATCTTAAAATTCAAAAGATTACTTTTTCAATGATTCATTTGTGTTGAACTTTATTTTTTTTATTTATTTGCAATAAATTCAAGAGCATATATTGAGCCTTTTTAACAACAGCAAATTTCACTGTTATAAAATAATTCAAGTCGTTTGCATTATTTC
Organism: Argiope aurantia; assembly: GCA_026543865.1. NCBI lineage: Eukaryota > Metazoa > Arthropoda > Arachnida > Araneae > Araneidae > Argiope > Argiope aurantia. Next base: position 10,043 of record JAPMOR010063473.1, on the reverse strand, counting down.
TACACTTTTTTTTTTTATTGTTCAAGATGAAGTTACGAAGACATGGCTTATGTTTCCATAATTAGTAAATTTCTGTTAAAGCGTGCTTTTAATATCTTTTAGAATTTTTTTTGTAATTGAACTAAAGTTTAATTTTACAACTGAGCATCGAACAAAATTTTCAACTTTGCATTCATTTTTAAAATATCTGTTCTATCTTCTAATATAATTAAAAATATAACAATATATGATTGTTTTTATAACTTGAAAATTACATTATTATTATAATAAGCTGAATTGTAGTTGAATCAGAGAAATTTTCACTGGATAAGATATATGATAAATCATCTGAAACATTTCAAAAATTAAAAAGAAATATTTAGTAATATACATATAACTTTATTGCTGAATGATTCTATTCCCCGAATTTAGAAATTTAATAAGCCTGATTGGTTTCAACAAAACAGGTTTTGCATTAATTGAAGTTTATTCACTCCCGTTTTAAATTAAGGATTTACTGTCGTGTAGCTGATAGAAAATTGAAAAATTATGTAGTATAGAATGGTGCATGGAGTCTGAAAAAGTAGGAGTTATATGACTATCAAAATTTAAAATTCTAAGATGTTTTGCTTAAGAAACCATTTAATTAAAACTTTTATATTGACCAGCCACCTTGACACATGTGTTGGTCGCCAAAAGCAGCTAGGAAGAAATGAGTAAAAAAAGATCAATGCAACTGCATCTGCAAAGCTTTTAAATTCAGAATTTTTTTTAATGATTCGTTTACCCCACAATATGTCGTTATCCGATTGCAAAATAGTGATGGCTTTGATTCTAATCCGAATAACTTAACGTTGAAATTTTATTTTTAAATTGTAATTTATTTTAAAAGGGTTCTTAATATTCTGTGGGAGCTTTCTTTAGAAGCATTCGAAAAATTCCAGTTGCAAATTGTTAATTATAAGTCTAAATAACCTGTATTATTTAAGTCATTTTTCCAGACCAAATTTGTATCATGGATATTACAAAGTAATATTTTGACAATTACTTTTATGTGTTGCAGTCATAAGGTGCATCAGCTGCATAAACCAGTTATTTCAGCATTACTGAATTATTGTAAAATATATTTAATTTCAAAATTTTAATCATGCAGATAAACACCAAAAACCGATGTCTCGGAAATTGAAATATGGTATGGAATTCCATAATTATACAATCATTTTCTAAATACTGAAGAAGCAAATTTATAATTTCATGCTTCTTATCGCAATTAATGTTTTAAATGCTCATTTTAAAATATTAAAATACATTGGCAATGCGCTGAGAGGATTTTTTTTTTCAAGAATTAAATCGATTGTGCGTAATTTCGAGAAATAATTTCACAGTAAGAGGGGATTAAAAATTTTGAGAAACATATTACAATGAAAAAAAATAATAGACGAACTCTTTCAATTTATAAAAATTAGATACTTATCAAATTAAACATAACAATTTATTCTTAACGTAAATTTTATGCGGTGTTTTATGAAATAATCGAAAAACCTCAACAACAACAAAAAACAATCACACTTTTTGCATTTTCAATCTATGTTATTGCAGCTCTCTTCTTAACCACTAAAAGAAAAATTCTCTTAAAAATCGAAAGATAGCGATAAGCAATAACTGTCACTCGCCATGTGGTAAGCTAATGACTTAGATCCAGCAGCGCTGAACTGACCGCAAAGGGGGAAAGGAATCCCTTTGTCAAAATCCTGACACTTTTAAGAATAAACCTGTTATTCAGACGTGCCGCTATTGGTAAGTATAGCGATCTGAACGCCGCCGACAAGAGGGTTAAATAAGCATATTGCTTCCGAAAATAATGATTTCTCTTTCATAACATCAGTAGCTGAGTCGGTTGATTCAAATATCATATTTACTTTTCACTTTCATTTTTCTGCATCAATTAACATGATTTATCCCCCCCCCCCTTTTAAAATACTGTTATATATACATATCAATACTATCCATGTTAGTAGAAATAGAAGATTATAGAATCTTATATTGTATATTATAGATGCAATTATATCATATTATGCAGTTTTGTTATTTATTGTAATTCTTTTTAAAAAATTAAAACTGCATAAAAAACTTTTTAAATATCATAAGTTGATTCTTTGTATGAAAAGTAATACAAATAAAAACTTCTTTAATATATTGATTAAAAAATTTTTTTAAGAATTGGTTGTTAATTATTACAATTCTATATATTTATTATGAAGATTATTCATTTTAGTAATAATAAATAGAGCTGTACCATAAAAATATTTTTTAATAAATTCAACTAATCTTTTGTTAATTTCAATCAAAGCTACCTTGTCACAATATATCTATTAGTTATATTAAGATGCAATTCTAATGTTAAAGTGGTTAAATTTAAATAAAATTTTGAGCAAATACCTTATTTAACCAAATTTCCTTCTAAACAAAATATTATGGGGTGACTTTTTGACAACTCATTAGCATAAATAACTCCAGCAGCTATTAAGACATGTTTTTAGTATTTCTGTAACTTAGTTTTTTTCTCAAAAAATTCACTTCTGGTTTATAATTTTGCTAATATCTTACTTCTAACTACCCCAGGAACAAAAACAAACCTTTTTTGGAATCTTAAGTAAATTGACTTTAATATAAAATAGTAAAATACACACACACACACACACACATATATATATATATATATATATATATATATATATATATATATATATATATATAATATGAAAATGGTGATTTTAATATGTGCATACTTTAAATTATTAGTAAAAGCTGGCATCCAGACAAAATTTCATCTGTAAAGATGGCATTCTTTTCGGTAGTATTTTCTTTTAAATCTCTACAATATCTGCTAGTTTCTTTTTAGATCTTATTACTATGCTGTCTGCATGTCTAATTGGAATTAGTTTTTGTTTGTCGTGAGTAGGACTTCTGTCACTGGTATTTTTTGAATGATGATAATTTTCATTTTCAATAACATGATTAAAATAATAATTTACAATGTATATATAATATAACAGAATAAAAAATCACATGGTTTCAACATGAAGCTAATGGATGCCATAGTCTTAATTGAAATTTATAAAAGCATGCAATTATTACTTGAGCATTTATGAAATTTTACTGTATAACATTTTCAATCAACTTATGTTTGTTTCACTATTTCATTCACAATGATGATTTAATGCTGTTTACAGAATTATATTATTTGAATATTTATAGTAAAAAAGGCACTGAATATTAAAATAATAAGAAATTTCATTTATTGTAAAATAATTACTCAATGATAAATCGGTCAATGTTTATATATATACTTATATTAATGATTAAAAGAAATCATGCTGAGCATGTGCGACACGATTATTTAAATTAATCGTGATTAAAATAAAGCTATGCGAAATATGATGCATTTGTAACAGTTTAAATGAAGCTTAGTAACAAATTGATTAAATTCAATAACTAAACCAAATTATGAAATATTATTTAGTTAGAACATCAAATCAAATTCACTTTTAAATAAAATTTTAAAATAGATATAAACAGGATATTTACTGCCCATATCTGAAATGCCAGACTTTCCTTTGAAGCTTACCTTTGCATCCAATTGTACTAAAAAAAAACATCAATTTGAATGTGCTTAAAATTTTGCAGTTAAAAGCAGCAAATATTTTGCCATTGAAACATAATAGAGAATACGATTACAGAGAATACAAATTCTATGTGACCACAAGTGACGTAATTTTATCTTGTCCTACACCAGAGAAGGGTTGCAATCTCTACTCTATGGTACCAAAGTGACTATGCTAAATTTACTGAAAAGGGTTTATAGCACTTCTAGCAATGAAATAAGGAAGTTATAAATAAAGTAGATCACCTAAAAAGTTTATAGAATTGCCTGTAAAATTGGTGAAGATATTTACATTTAAATTATGAAATTTTCTTTGAGTTGAACAAAGGGTTTGTTTTAAGTTGAAAGATGTATTTTCTGGTGTTATCCTACAGATTTTCTAGTGCAAAACAATGATGAAAGGAAATTTGCACATCAGGGATAGTAAACAAAAATAAATATTTTAAAAAAATCTGAAATGCACTGAGGGGGGGGGGAGTAATGGCGATTATATTTTTTGATTAAGGAGATGAACCTTTTATCAAGTAATTGAAAGTTCATAATTTTAATCACAAATAACTATGGAATTTTTTCTTTTGTTTAATACATATTTTTCCAATTGGTCTTTGTAGCTGTTTTCTTTTTTTTTTTTTTGTAGCTTTTTTATTTTGGTGCTGGCATTAGTGTCAGTGAATTCAGCATAGTCATCACTTTATTATAGATATACTGTATTTTCTTGGCTTTATGGTTTATCAAGACTTTACCAGTCACTGTGTATATATATACACTATTTAATACATGCAATTTTTAGATGAAACATTTCATCTTTTATTTCATGATGTGAATAAAATATGGCAAAATTTAAATTATTTGTAGAATTTCATAAAGAAAAAGATATATTATTGTTAGATTTATTCCTATTAAATAAGTAGTGAAGTTGGTGCAATTATTCATGTTATAATTTTATTGTAAAATGAAAAATATTCTCCAAATTTTATCAAAATATTTATGTAAAAACTTTTGAATGTTTTTTCAGGTCTTCAGATTTTATATCAGTTGTTACAAAATATTGCTAGTGATGAGGCCAGATCACAAAGCTTTTATCAAACCTACTACACAGATATCCTACAGCATTTATTTTCTGTTGTGACAGATACTTCTCACACTGCAGGTAAATGTAAATTAAATGATTATTGCATGAAAGCTGATTTTGTTCTCAAAAAGTGCAGTTACAATTTTTTGATTTAATCTAATTTACAAATGTAGATTTTATTTTATGCCTTCATCCCTATAAATAATGGAATTTTAACCGCTAGTGATCTGAAATCATTTTATGCGAAAATTTTATTAAAGATAAGATCTTTATATATATATATATATGAGAAACTAAAGTGAAATAATTGTTGTTTATTAAGAAATTTTTTTTCTCTAGTATTAAGAAAGAACTCAATTTGAAACATATATGATCTTTTGAAAGTGAAGGAGCTAGTATTTAAAAGGAATGTTGAAGAGCTGCTCTTTTTATCAAAGCATTTTGCCTTTGCTATATTTTACGAGGGTAGTGCAAGTTTTTTTGACATTTGAAATGTTTCATATCAGTTGCCAGTATTTCAATTTTTTTTATACAATATATTTCTTTCTGTTAGCTAATTTATATTTAAGGAATTTTAAATAGTTGTGAAATTAGAATTCAAAAAGAACTTGTATTAAGCTGAATGCTTCTGATGTAGAACTTTTAATTTTTGCATTTTGTACATAAGTATGATTAATTAAAGTAGAAGTAGTGGTAGTAAGATTTTTTTTTTCATTCAAAACAGATTTTACATTTTTATACCAGCTGTAGCATAACAGGGGAAGGGAATATTGTATATTAATATATCTTTTAGAAATATGATGCAGTACTTCTTAAATATATTGAAAAACAATTTAATTTTATCAAATTAAAAAATGTTTCATAAGTGGGCTTGGAAAAAAATGTAAAAATCAAACATTTGCACCATTTTTCCAGTTTGTGCTTGACATATTGATTTCAAAAAAAGTTATTGTGCTTGATCAGTTGTCTTTATGGATAAATTATGATTACAGGTTTAACAATGCAGGCCACAATATTGGCATATATGTTCAGTTTGGTGGAGAGTGGAAAAATCACTGTACCCTTGAACCCAATTGAGCAGGCGGCTACACAGCAGAATAATATCATCTATGTCCAAGAGTTTGTAGCTCATCTGCTGAAAACTGCATTTGGTCATTTGTCTGAGTAAGATTTCCTTTATGTTAAACCCACATTTAAAATTTCTTTTCATGTTCCTGTATGAACCATGTTAATGATATTAACTAATAATAAACAAGCTATTTTTTTCCTTTAGTCCTCAAATCAAAATCACAGTTCAAGGTTTCTTTAATTTGGATCAAGATATCCCTGCTTTTAAGGAGCATTTACGGGACTTTTTGGTGCAGATACGAGTAGGTTTTGACTTAATTTTTATATATTGTTCATGAATCTGAATGTATGAAACATTTTTTCAACACTAATATTTATTTTTCTATCGGTACATTTATTTCAAATGTTTTTATGTATATTTAGATCTTTAGTTATAAGTTTTAATAATAAAGATTTAAGAGTCAATTTACTAATTAAATCTGGTTGTAAATTAAAAAATTGAAATATTTTAATTTTTAAAAAAGTTGTGTATATAATATATTTTATAAACTTGATATTGCTGATTAGAGATAGAAGATTTGTTTTAATATGTAATAATTCATTGTAACTATCAAATAGCATAAGATTCTATTTTTGAATAGACCCATTACAAATTTAAAGTATCTGAATAGAAATGAAAGATAAATTTCCAGTATGCATTTTTTTTTTTTTTTTTTTTTTTTTGTAATTGATGGATACAACCAGGAATATTGTAAGAATCCATTTGACAAAGGGTCATATTTGAACCAACTGGTTGTGTGTGTGGGGGGGGATAATAATAGTCCTTCCAAATTTAAAACTTGCTGTGTAATATAGTATAAAAAATGTTGTCAACATTCTTAGAAGATTTTTCTCCCTCTTTAATTTATTGTTTGATTGTACATATATCCAAAATAATAACTATAATAATAATTAATCTCACCATGACAAAAGTACCCTTGAATCGCACAATGTTCTGTTTTTTAATTTTAAATATATTAGGTTGTTACAAGTAAGCCTTTAAAATGCAACTGCAGTTAGTTATATGCATTATTTGTATAGCTCGGGTAACATCTTAAAACTTTTTTTAACAATTTACATACTATATTCGTTACACAAATTTTACATTTATATTAGAGTATATGCAATACAATTAAATATCAGAAAGCATTTCATTTAAATGTTTACCATATTATTTAAATATAGAGCAGTTATGCATCCATTTCCAGATATTCAGTAGTGAATATTTCACAATTAAAAAAATATTATATTTAAATTATAAAAAATAGGTATAGCTACAATTGGGCAGACATGTTTTATTTGAAAAGCCATCTGGTTTGTTGGGATTTCAATGACTGCTAAAAATTTTAATTGATTTCAATGACTGCTAAAAATTTTAATTAAGTGTTATGTGTAACTTGGTCTTAATGACTTTTTCGGAAAGATAATTTTGAATCTTTATGTTTTGAAAGATATTGAATTCATTCTATTTAAAAGCATTACACCATGTTAATTTTACTATGCATTTCTCTTATCTTGTGTTACTCCTCTAAAATTTGTAAAAAGTGGATGCACTCTGCTATTTCTAGTCTTTTAACAATGTAACTAATTTAAATCTTGTACAGATTAAGAATTACAGACCAGAATGAAATAATCGCTTGTTTTCCTGAAATCGGCTTTACTAGTAATAACTTGGATTAAGACAGGATATAACAATAGTAGAATAATAAAATTTTTAAAAATCTGCAAATTTAATAATGACTTTTATCACTAACTTTGGTATTTTTATTAGAAGATATATTAAATTTTTTTAATTGATTAAATATTGAAAAAAATATTTTTACAGCAAAAAAAATTGATATATTTTGGAAAGATAATTTTTAGATGGTGGAGAATTTATTTCTGTACTGTTATAGTGCATGCTGCACATTCCTATCTTCCAAAGTATTGATGTGCTAAGTTTGATAGCTTTAGGAAAAATGGTCTTTAATGACATTGATGCAGCTAAAATCAGTTTTTTTAGGTATATTTTATCAAGTTTTCTATTATATGTTTCAAATGAAATTTTTTTAGCCTTCATCTTAGTATTATAAAGATCACGAGACTTTGAAATCTTTTCTGAACTAGAGTATTCTTAAAAATTTGAAATATGTTATAACTTGCCCCTGCATATGTTGACATTATTGTAGAGTACATGGAAATTTTATCCATCTGTTCATAAATATATCAGAAATTTGAAAAAAGTGCTGCTATAGTTGTATCTAAATTGCAAACATCAGTGCATCTTGCTTCCTTGCTAAAACATGATGCATTTTCTCCAAATTGATTTTTGAATCTTGTGATTTGCTGCAGTACAATTAACCAAAAACTACAATATCTCATGGTTTCAAAAATGCCGCTGACTGAAATCAAAGCTTTTATGCCTTAAAGAATTCCTCATCTCTTGATGTCAGCAAAATAAATCTTGTATTGTTTTAGGTGAAGCAAGAAAAGTTGCCTTTAGAGATAAAATAGCAAATGTTCCTTATGGGTAAAAATTTTCCTCACAAAATATTCTTCTGTCCTAATGGTTTTGAAGGGGATTTCCTCCACAGACACTAGCACCCTCCCTGAATACAATAATAGGACGACTCCTAGTTATTATTACTACTTTTCAGATAACCTATGTTGTAGTACTAAATCATAGTTTATCTGAAAAAGACTTTAACTACATGAGCCCTGAAAGAAATATTATTTAGATGTGAAGGTCTTAAAAACTAAGTATTGATCATGTATGTATTTATTTTAAGATAGTATCATTAACTACTGTGAAAAATTCTTTTCAGGAATTTGCTGGTGAGGACGATAGTGATTTGTTTCTCGAAGAGAGAGAAGCCGCCCTTCTCCAAGCCCAGGAGGAGAAACGAAGAATCGATAAATCAGTGCCCGGCATTCTCAACCCTCATGAAATTGCAGAAGACATGCAGGACTGATGAGGCTGCACAAATACTCAGTAGTGCAACCTATAACTCAGCAGCGCTGCAGATTCAGAACATTGTATCTTTGCCATGTTCTCATTTTCTTCATCATATGTTTGAATTCAGAATTTAAGTTATATTTGTGAAAAAACAAGAGAAAACCTTTTTTGTGTGTGAAATTTTTAGGACAGTATGTGTGTTATTGCATATTTGAGGGAAGAATGCAAACATCATGCCCATATTTTGTAGATAATCAACTTCAGTTTTAAGTTTTGCAGCAACTGGTGCTTGAAAGTGTAAAATGCTATGTGTGTGTTTATCCCAGCTAAAGGGTTAAAAGAATTTGGTTGTCTGTGGCTGTAAATAAACATCACTTCATGTTTGCAAATAAATTAATTGGATTCTTCCAAAAAAAGATATCTCATCTTGAAATTATTGGCCTCTTTTTGAAGGCGGCACTGTGTGCAAAAAAATGGCTATGAGGAGAAAATTTTCTTTTCCTTTCTTTTCTTTTTTTTTTTTTCTCTCTCTCTCTCCCCTCCCTTACTTTTCCCCGACTGTAGATAAATAATATAGCCTTCTCTATGTAACACTTGTTTGATTACAGATACCATGTTAAATCTTAAATTGTGGAAAAATAATTTTACTCTTCTAAACTTGAATTATATTTTTAAATATATATATATATATTTTTTTGATAGAATGACCTAAGTTTTGTGTTTATATGCTATTTAAAAATATGCTAATCTGTTGGATCTTCTTGATTGACCATTTTGTAATGTGTTCATATGTTTTAAACCAATTTATTTTGTCATTATTGTGATGTTTTTTAAATAGTGATATTGCTGTCAGCAAAAGTGTTTATATTTAAAAAACAAAAGAAAAAAAAAGAGCATCTTTTTACTTCTCATTACTGAATCGTGTGTACGAAGTATTTTATTGGTATGAGAGCGTCACTGTATCACTTACAACTAAAAACATGACATTCATCAACAAATAGATCATCCTGTATGATTGATATTTCAGGGTGTCAGTAAATTATTTTCATGTTTAAGGAGTTGAAAAGGCAAATGTGATTTATGAGAGAAATGCTCTCTAATACTTAATTATTTAATTCATGAAGATCTTTTCATCTTGAAATGATTTTTCCCCCTCCTGCTGACAGTATTTTTTAAGGTGTTTTCAATGACATCTTTTCCCTCCTTTCTAAAAACTTTACTTTTTTCTTTCTTTTTTTTAATAACTTGGATTGCTGAATAAGAAACTGATGACTGACTAAAAAAAA
>JAPMOR010063455.1:0-17283 GCA_026543865.1 Argiope aurantia | reverse complement strand
TAACATGGAGCACAAAGATTTAGAGTGGAGGAAATTCGATGGAGAAAGGGAAAATATATCGTTTTTCTTTTTAAAATATCGATGCTTGCGCAATCTGATAGTCACGTGATTGTTTCAAACCACTTTAAATTGGTTAATAATTTAAAAAATTAAGACATGCAATAAATAAAAAATAACAATGTTCCCACATGATAACTTGAAATTTGCGATAGCAGATTTCAATTTTATTTTTAGAATACATTAAAGAGAGATATTAATTACTATCCAAGGATACTTTCCTATAGGGACATGTGTTTTGTTCATTATTTAAAGTTACTCTGAATTCAATAAGGTATTTTAGGATATGTCTGCGTAGTGGCGGTTTTTAATGTTTCGTTGCCCTAGACAATGCACACTATAATTCTCAGTTTAAATAAGATGGCCAGTTAAATTTCACATTTAAGAATGATTTAAACACGTAAATGATTTATTCTTGAACATTTGTTATTGAATATTTATTTTCATTTAATTATTATGACTCCAGGTTGGCCCGTATCTGTGTTTATACACAAAATTATAGAAGCAGATATTAAGTTTTATAAATATTGTTACAGAAATTTCCTCCGTTAAATCCGTAAGGTCAACGTGTTCTCCTTGTAATGAGTGTATGGTATAACACAGTCAGGAACAGGTCTCAATAGCAAATAACGATGTTTATTAACACGTAGGCACGAAACCACAAACGACAAATACGCACCCAATACGTATACACGCAATTCACAGCAACATAAATAGTAACCCACAAATAGTAACAGGTAGTTAACAATAATCACAGCACACAAAGAGGGACAGAGCTCGGAAGGAGGAGGGAATCTATGCAGCTATTCTCTATGGTCTCTTCAAACGCCTGCTATTCTCCGCTGTCTTCTAGCTTTAGCTGTATCCAATTGCCGACTCACTATTACACGACTGGCTACTCCGTACACTATTCTGCTTTTTTAATAAACTCAAATATTCGGTGCTCAGCTCAATGCATCAGCTTTTTGAGCTTCGTTGGACGGGTCTAACCAATTCGCCGTTGACTCTCTATGTGACTCTGTACTACTAAACGACTCCCTTCGACTTGGAAAGACTGCTTTCCATAGTTCCCGGAGAGAGCAGAGAAGTGTTCTCGGACAATCCAGCATATCTCATTTCCTACTTTTTCTATCTACAAAATTCTTTATCTTAGACCTTATTGCCAGGCTCTCCGCTGAACACTCTATACACTTTCAATGGGTCCCCTCATATGTTGGTTTAAATGGTAATGAGATAGCGGGGAACGTAGCTAAGACTGTCTCAGCTCACATATTTCATGGTGATGCAACATTAACTAATTCTGAAATCTCCTCTATCAAAAAAGATGGAGTCTAGTGGAGAGTCCCACCTTCTCACCCTTGGTACTTTGGTAAGAGTCCTGGTGGGTGTCACCGCCTGAATATCTCTAGAAAACAGCAAACGGCTCTCTCTCGTTTTTTGAGTGGACACACCAAATCCCTCATCTTCCAACACGGATAGAGGATCTTTGCTGAATGTCCTTGGTGCTAGGCAGACCAAGCCTCCCCCAATCATATTCTTAAACGTTTAAATTTTACGATTTTTGAGATTTTAAGGGATCCGCTATTGTTTTTGGACTTTTTAGAGATATTTGATTTCATGGTGGTGGTATAGCTCAGCTATAACACCTGGGATTAGAAACAACAACAACAATGAAATTCTTGATGATTCTAATATCACCCAATTTGTCGACAAGTTTTCCAGCAAATTCGGGGGTCTCTGATCCGGCATCCAATCAGCATAAAATAGAACTGATTGTAAAACTGATTCCTATTCTGGAAGTAACCCTAACAACCATTATAGATTCGTAACAATATTTAAATAACTATATGAAGGTAATGAAAGATAAAGGAACATAACCAATTAGACTTTATAAAATGTTAATATTATCCTAATTTTTTATTATTCATAAATATTGCATTTTTTACTAATTTATTCATTTGTAAATTATGAAGAAAAGGTTCTTTTTTAAATAAACATAGCTACATAATTTTCCAAAATTCATATCAGAGTTGAACTGTTTGGATTCAGATGTCATATTGGATTGGACTGTTTCTAAATAAGAGAAAATAAAAACTCTTCAAATTACATATATAAAATTTGATATTTGATCTTGTTATCAACAGTCTATATATCTATCAAGTTTTGGACAAAATTTCCAAGGAGAAAATCATTAGATCTTGTTTAACTGAATATAGTGAATGGTATTTCAAAATTAATTCATTGGTGGCAAACTCAACGCAAGTTTTGAATTTGCTATCATTCATTCAGTAAAGTGTTGGTAACCCTAGTGAAAAACCATTTGGCAACTGATAGCTTAGAGTTAGTAAAAATGGGGTGTTAACGATAGAACAACTTGTTAGCGCAAAATTTGAATTAAATAAAAAGCACGAATTTTTAAAATTGTTATATTTTTAAAGTACACAGGATAGGCTTATGTATGGAATAACACATAGGGTAAATTGCCTTCATGGATTCGGTGGTAAATAGACACCCTTTTGTTGAAATTTTCCATGACCATTTTGCATAAACGTGGCTGAACTTATATGATGTAGCATTGAATATCAATACTCCTTCAATACAGGCTTACTTATGGGCTACACCTTGGACTTCAAATTATCCCATAAAAAGAAATAACTTTGGGTTAAATCACATGGTCTAGGGGGCCAATTCTCAAATTTTCGAACTGTAGCCGCAAAATGTTTATTATTTTTGAAATATAGTTCAACAATGAAAACACGTTGTTCTATCTTGTAAAGCTCCATTTTTACTAACACCTAAAATATCAACCGTCAAATGGTTTTTATAATAGGGTTGCACACACTTTACTGCACGAATGGTGGAAAATACAAATCTTGCGCTAATTTTATCTTGCAAATAATATCTTGCAAATACAAATCTTGCGCTTGCCCTTTAGATATAGAATATTTAGTGGATGTTTATTGTATGATGAATTTAAACACAAAAATACTCTTTAAAATGTGAAAATATACTAGGGAACCGTTGAAAAATCATTTCCGCTAATTGTTATGAAAAATTTGTTAGAAAAAGTGCAAAATAAATTTTTTTTATGAAGATTGGAAATATTTAAAAGGAATTTCTAACACATACTTAAATTCAATATCTGACTCTAAGATTAACATGTTATAGTTTAGAATGCAAAAATTAAATATGATTGAAATTCATTAGCTGGCATGTTTTCATTTTCATAATAAGTACCAAGAAATCAATTTCATAAAAAATGTCATTTTTGGTTGACCCCGTTGGACATATGAATTACTCTCTAGTGGACTTAAGTCAATTTTTAATTTTTGACATACAACCATTTGCACTATGATCAACTATATTTGCTTCCCCAATTTCCCATTTATCTAGTAACACATATATTTTACATTATTATATAATATTAAGCAATATTTTAAATATTGAATAATATTACTGAATTTTCAATAATAGAATGACTATATTGTAAAACATTATTGCAAAGCATTGTACCAACATTTAGTGAATCCCAGGAAAAATAATTGCTTTTATTCAGTTTTGTTACATCTAGACTTCGACATATTTTTTTGCCAGTTATTAATATCATTCATTATTTTATTCATCGTATACATCAATCATAGGGGTCTCACTTTCATTTCTACGCCAGCTAAGCCTCTATTTTGGCGCCAGTACCACCAGTGGTTGCTTTCTATGACGTCTCGGTCAGGCTTGTATCGTCCATTTAGATTAACGTTAGCCCAATCGTAGTACCACCAACCACCTTTGTAAAATCGAGCGTATTGGGTGTCGCCTCTGTCTTTTGTTGAGAACTTCATGTTGTTGTGGTGTTTCATGCCGTCTCCTGCGGGTAGAAAATTTTTAAAATTATACTATGAGAAGAGTTTTGGAGAATATAACATACGTGCTCATAATTTTCAAGGGATAATGTATTTTAGAAAAAGTGAAAGCGATTGCTATATAAAAGAAAAATTTAAAAATAACATCTTCTATCCGTGTTGTAATACGTAGAAAAAAATCACTTAAAAAAATCTGGAAATCAAAGAAAATAGAATGATGCTTTGACATAAATGCATGAAGTAAATGTAAATTATAATTAGTATCATTACATGTTTTACTTTTCGATGATTATTTAAGATTTTTTTTTCTTTCGCCATCAGTTTATTTAATCGCCGTGCATTGTCATTTAATTTTCTACATCCTAATTTTCAGTTCAATTATGTTAGCGTTCCATTTTTAAGCAAAACTAGGGTTATTTTAGGACGAACCTCGTACTTTTGAACCATAGTGAGAAGAAGAGGACGACTGAGCTTGCACAACTTTTTCAAACTTCTGCACTGCATAAGCGGGAGAATGATTATCCCCGATAAATTTAGCGTGCACAAGACCCGCTTACACGATGGCTCTTCGATGAAATCGTGTCCCGAACCCGAAACTCCTCGGTTCCGAAGCTGAGACTTTACTCCCAGGCCTTCATTAATCATCCATTACCATGGTTCAAAGGTATAATGTCATATGAAGTCAAGAATATTCTTTCGATACATTGTGCCCTTTTGCACATATCGCTTGTAGTCGGTATTTGGTGACACAATCAATAGGTTTCAGTAACAAATGACGACATTTATTAACATGAAGACACAAATTCACAGACGATATAAAATAGCCGAGACATACATAAGCAATACACAGCAGCACACTTAGAACAAACTGCAGCTCACAAGTAGCAATGTGTAGTAAGCAACAATCACAGCAAACAAAATGGTCAAACAGAACTTAGCAAAAGGAGGGAATCCACGTATTTATTCACTCAGGTCCCTCCAAATTCCTGATATTCGCCACTGTCATCTCACTTTAGCTGTGCTGAACAGCCGACTCACTACTATACGACTAGTGATTTCACCTACAACTCGATGCTGCTTCAATATTTGCCTCTAAAACTATGCGCAGGGTACCAACTATCAATTCACTAACTGCTTGAGCTTCACTCAACGCTTATGCTTCGTTGGACTGATTCCGACTAATTCATCGTTGACTCATTGTATCACTCTCTATACTATTGACTTCCGATTCGATAGCCGGCCTTTTATAGCTACCGGTGCAGGTCGCAGAAGGTTCTCGAACAATCAAACATAACTCGTCTCCTATTGGTTCTATAACCAAAATTCATGAACACTGTAGTATCATCCATTTTGTTATCAAAGTTTCCACGTTTGTCACCAAGTTCGAGGGTTAGTGGCTCGGCATCCATTAGCATCCAATAGAGTTGAACGTAAAATTATCCTTCCTATGCTAGGAAGAAACGTTTCAGATTCGTAACAATATATTTTTTTGTAGCGCGTCTGCATATTTGGTTTATCTTATTTTTTCTCAAGATAGGTATACTTTCTTCTGGCTTATTTCGTCGAAAATATGATAGAAATCCATTATTTTGGTGTAAATTTACAGTGTAACTTATGTGCATTGTATTTTCACTCAAAATAGATAAACTTTCTTCTAGCTGATTTCTTCGAAAATATGATAGAAATCCATTATTTTTGTTTAAATGTGCATTGTAACATGAGCAAAACTGCACAGTCAACAATCCAAATAATTTTAATACTAATCATTAATTTGTCATTATTGCACTCATCACAAAATACCTAATTTAAAAGCGTTAAGTATTATTATTCAGTTAACATAACATTTAAATTCGTCATTTAGGATCTATCAGTCACACTTTTGTATCTCTGGGACGGGGGGGGGGGGGGGGGGACTTTAACCAGGAAATCAAATTTTTCTAGCTATTCCGCTAGATGGCGCTGGTTGTTACAATATGTAATATTGCCCCTATATAACTGGTTATTTTTTACGTTATAGTTATTTTCAGAGAGATAGAATTCCGAAAATTTTGTTTATTTGAAGAAATTCTAAAAATTGGAAATTCGTGAAAATACAGTGATTGTTAATAATCAATAATAATTCTTTGTCTTTTTCGTAAGCGGAATGGTAAAAGAAAAATAATATAGATCTTTGGATATTTATTCTAATTTCCTCCTTTAACTCACCTACATTTCCAGTGTAGTTGCTTATGTGCAAAGTGTAACTAGAGTCTTCATTATCAATATAGAACGTGCCATACTGTGCGAAACCTCGTTCTCCATTCGCATCTTGTAGATCAAAGCGTATTTCATTTTCTGCTTGATTGGTGAGAGCATAAATGTACTCATTACCTAAGAAAAAAGGTGTTAAAAATGAATTAAGTATGAAATTTTGAAATGAACAAGTGCATATAACGAAATATAATTATCAACAGGTTTACCAAGCCAAAAATCTTTCTCCTTGTCGCCAAAACCAGTCTTGTATTTTTCCCAATCTTGATAGAAACTTTGTTGAGTGGAGAAATTACCTCTTCTCTGAATAACCTGCAGTGAAGAAATAATCCATAATTATCTAATATTCCAAAGACACAAAGCAAATACATGTTTAAAAGCAAATACATGTTAAATCCCCTTTTTATTGAAAGTAAAATTTTCTCAATAGTTGTTTCGGAAAACCTAAAAATATTAGTCAGAATAGATTTGCAACACAATTTTAAAATAATAGATCAAAGAAGTTCTCGTATTCCTGACTCATCAAAAGTTAATCGTTAAAGCAGAAGTTAATATACAATTATCCTATTAATTATGACTGATAATTAAGCATAATTAAATCAAGTTAGGTATTTCAGTAACATCAGCAGCCAGCAGACTAATGTATCCCTTTTATTTAAAGCTGACGTGAGAAGAGAACTAGAAATTCGAATTTTGAAGAATAATATCACGAACTGAGAAACAGGATTGATACTATGCACAAATGTTGAGCTTTTTTTTTTCTTGAAATACTTCTAGAAAATACTCTCTACATTTTTGTACAATTAAAACTTTTTCTTATTTTTACGCGAAAAAGTTTCAAGATAAAAACTAATGCCCCAGAAATGAACTCATTTTCTTTATTCTTTTGAATTTGATTCCTTTGTTAACCAACCACAAGACGATAGAGATAGTATTGAATTTATTTGCAACTGACATGAGAAGAAAAATTGGAAATTCACATTTTGAAGAAAGATACCACGAATTGAAAAACATGATCAATACCAAGTGCATATGCTGTACCTTTTTTGTTTCCTTGAGATGTCTATAGAAGTTCATTGTTCCTGCACAATTAAAATTTTTTTCTTATTTTCATGCCAAAAAATTTCAGGATGAAAACTAATCTTAATCCCGGATATGATCTCATTTTCTTTTATCCTTTGCAATTTAATCCCTTTGTTAACCAACCATAAGTCAATTGGGACATTGAACAGTTTATCAACAATAAGCCTTTGTTACTCTTTTCCTCTCTGTTTATATGTTCATTTATGCTGCTCACACTTGAGTAAGAAGTAAAATAAGCCAATGGTTTATAAATTCTAAAGAAGGGCCTTGTGAATAGAAATGTGAAAAAATCGATAGGAGACAAAAAGAAGAAAATTAAAGGGAAATCATTCATACTGAACAATTCCTTTTGGTAATCAGGACAATGATTTCTTACCCTTAGATGGAAACTAAATCTTGATGAGAATGAATCAAATGTCCTCTTGATGAACCTAAAACCGTATCAATGTTGAATCCGACATCAATTAGATTCGATATTTTTCTGGTATTAGGTACATTAGAATGAGATTTTAAACTACAAGAGTTTCAACATTCAATGCTACTTTGTGAATAAACTTGCATAATGAATGAAAAAATATATAAAAAGGCATGTTTTTGTTATTAGTTTTTACGAAACTTCCTATGATACCTAAATAAGCAGGAAAAATAGAAATTTTAAGAGAAATATTTACACATTTTCTGTGACATTCAATCTGTTCTACGTGTAAAACTTATTTGATCAAGCAAGCGTCTTGATTATGATATGCTGAACAAATGTGAACAAGTAGATAACATTAGTGAGATTTGTTTTTAGAGCTTTTATAATAATCCTTGAAATTATTTTTCGCCGAAGATGAATCATAAATTGAAAAATATCTCTCCTTAATAGTGCCACAGCGCTAGGCAAATCATAACATTGAATCTTTGATAAGTCTCGAAGACATACGGATAAAAAAAAATTACCGCACCACCGGTACAGCAACACTAGAAGGAACTGAAGTTGAGTCCTAAAAGGGTCATCACTGGTCACGGTATAACCCTTCCCTAAGGAAGTACGTCCCGACATCGATTGGAGGAGTCAGATCCCACCTTTTCTTATACCTTCTGGGGTGGCGAGAATCAACCACCATGCTGTGAGTTTCTCATCATCAATTACGAGATGCCCCCTGGGGGATCACAATACTAGGTATTTCAAAATGAATATCGAACTTTTATAGCCTTTCTTAACTATTGCTTACATTTATTAATTATACATGAAGTAAATAATATTAAAAAACAATTTTACTATATTCAATTATATTTACTGATTCAATAAGAGTATTCTGCTTTATACTGCACATAGTAAGATGGTAAAGGAATTATTCCCCATATCTTTATCGAGCATTTTTGGAGTAACTGATGCTACAATTGATTCACTTGTGGTCTTCAGGAAATTCAACTAGTAGCAGAGGCACATGCCTATGATATTTTACAAAATGTCATTGATCTGTCCCTTGATTTCTTAGGGAAGGTAATGAAATACTCTCTCACACTCCTTCACTTTTTACTTTCTCATATAGGTAGAGAAAAGAAATGATAGCAGACGTCAAAAAATTCTAACTCGAGAGTTACGTTTCACATCTTTCTGAGCTAAAAAATATATTTTTGAAAAATGTCCGTCGTTCTGTGTGACAAAGATAACTAAAAAACACTTTGATCTAGATGGTTGAAATTTGGTATACTGTATTTACACCAAATTTGCAGATTTCTATCTAGTTTTAAATAAAATCTGTCATAGGAAATCAGTCTGTCCAGCTATTTGATTATAAATTAACGCGATAATTCAAAACGAAGACAGTTAGAGAGATAAAATTCGATACACAGATTTAAAATATATATTATAGGCACCTTCAAATTCTGATTCAAATTCAAGTATGGATTCACTGTCTATCAGTCTGTGCTTTCAGAAACATGTAAACGCAATGATTCAAAGACGCAATGACTAAAATATATTAAATTTGGTGAAGGATTTTATGACTGCAGTGCAGTTTTGTGTCAAATTTTCGTTTCAGTCGGTTAGGAAAATATGTCTAAAGCACAAATTCGTTTTTTGGATATCATTAACCGCATGCCAAGGATTAATCGCCAAATAACTCGCCAAGGATATAATGAGAAACTCAGTAAAAATGCTAAATTCACGACAAAAGTTAATATTTCGCTCTATTGTACACCAGTACTATGTAAGGCGTTCTCTGGCATGAAAAGTTTATTGGAGAGTATGTGAGAAAGTTTTGGGAGATCACTCCTACTGGTTTCAAGTTGTTTATGATATTTTCCTTTACAAAGATTTCATGCGCTCAAAAAACAGATGAAACCAATTTCATATACTACTGCCACTCCAGATATCACAATCCAAATTACCCAGGAAGCTCATTTGTTTGTAATTATAGATTGAAACTTCAAAAAAAAGAACGTTTTCGAATGCCAAGACTCCAATTTTAATTATAAGCAATTTCCTTTCTTCCATCGATAATGGAAGTGATAACTTATTAGCAGGAACACTATCAAAACTGTAATTTTTGTTCTTTAAATTTAGATTTGAATTATTTTTGTATATCTCTAGAACATATCGTACTCTACAACAGAGCTCAGTTTAATTGTGACTGTATATTTACATTTTGCACTTTGAGAAATACAAAACAAAAAACATTTTCTGAACCGAAGTTGTTATTTCTGTTATTGAGGATTTCTTTCTTTTTTGTATCAAAATTGAAAGGAATGATTTATGTTCTGCTGCTTCATTAAGAAAACTTCCATCTTTTATCTTTCAATTTACTTTTCAATAATTTCAATATACCACTCAGAGTTAAAGTAAACAAATAAAACACTGATATTAATTTTTAATTTCGATGCTCTTCAGAACCATCCTTAAGTATATTCTTTAATCCTTTATTTACCGAATTATTTTATCGTCGTTTTTCAAATTTATTTTTAAATCTTTAGTTAAGTTTTAGTACAGAATAAATCCCGAAAGATTTTTTTTAATTAATTAAAATAATTTAACTAATTAAATGAATAATAAAGGTTTTTTAATATTATTTTTAGTTGATATCTACTGATTTCTATTGGAAATACATTCTTCGTCTTCTTTTAAATATTGTTAGAAAAAATAGTCATATTGTGAAGATAGCAGCCGAATTTAAACGATCATTTAAAGCCCCGTCGGTAAATAAAGGGTTAAAGTTAAAAGAAAATTGTAGGACAATTTTGTAATAAATTAAGAATTGTACTGACCGTCCACCCTCCACCATCAGTCTCCATGTCACAGTAAACCAAAATGGATTGTCCATTGGTGTGGCGACTTCTCGGCCAGATCGAGTAGAGACCATTTTGAGTGTTTCCATTTTCCAAAACTTCAGAGCAATCCACGGGCTTATTGTAGGGCTTTAGTGACTTGGATTTGTCACCTGAAATTACCGAAATTTTTATTTAAAACTGATAAATTCAAGCAATTTAAATATATATTTAAAAAATAATTTAATTAAACAATGAAAATTCGGTTGAAATACCAGGAATATGCTTGCTTTTCAAAAATAGTAGTGAAAGCTCAATCTTATGTTAGTTATAAAGTTGATATCTGATGAACTTATTTCTAGATTTCCTCAAAGTACTTTTCAATTTTCGATATGAACCTTTAGATCAATTTGATAAAATTTCAAAACTATTTTGAAATGAAGGGTTTCTAGGAGAAAACGTTTCAAAATATGGAAAATACGTTAAAGTGCTACTTTTATACTACCCATTCTAAAATTTCTTCATATCTCTCTCATCTGATCACGATTTTTTGGTGGTGTTTTTTAAATTTGACCTTAGTTAATGGGACAGTCGTGTTTTATAAAATACAGGGTGATTCATAAAGAAGTAAACAGTTTCAGGGCATTATAAACTAAGAACAGTGTAAGATATCACATGTTATCTGTAACAGAATTGTATGGGATTATTTTAAGTTTTTTTAGAGACAGTTACAAATGTTCTATGTGTGATATCTTATTACACGACGCACATCGAGCCGGTAATCTATTTCAGCTCAAATGCATGCTAAGGTATTTGAATCAAATCAAATCGACAGTGTCTGCGATACGATGTTTCAGCTCCTTTAGTAAACAGAAAGGGAAGGAATGAATACCTTTTCCTTTGCGTACCACCACAGGAAGAAATCACAAGATTTTAACTCAGGACTTCTGGGTAGTCATCGGGTAAGTGGCATATTGAAGTCCGCTGCTCGTCCAGTTCATCGATGAGGGTGATGTCCATCCAGATGATCTCGCAGTTAGATCGATCAGTATGGTGGTGCATCATTCAAAGGCAGAAGGAAGTTGTCAATGTCATTAAACGAATGTGGCATCTACCAGAGTTAATGTTACAAAAAAGTGGCTTCCGTGATGTTCCACCGAAATAATCTCGTAATTAGACCGACCAGTATGGTGGTGCACCATCCAAAAGCAGAAATAAGCTGTCAATGTCATCTAACTAAAATGGCATTTCTAAGAGTTAACATATCCAAAAAAAGTGACTTCCGTGATAGTTTGCTAGTGAAAAAAGAAGGGACCATACAATGTTTTTCTGGATATTTTACAGAACATATTTTCCTTAAGAGAATCTCGCAAATATTGCATTATGAATTAAAATTTTAATACCAATAATAGACATATTTTCTAGCTGGAACTTTTTCACTGAATCGTGATCGAAAATGCCTTTGCGCAACAGTTGCGGATTCTGTTTTACTAAATTGAAAAGTACAAAAAGTCTTCTCCCTGGCAGACGCCGTCATTTCGACTGAGTAGTCAATTGACATGCATGTTAACACCTACATCAATTCAGTCAGGGGCGAGACACTCACTTGAAGAGTAGTACATCTGCCTTATGGCTCGCTGAGACGGTGCGTGTCTTTGATTGCTATTTTTTTACAGCATCTGGAGAGTGTATACTTCTTTATGAATCACCCTGTACTACTGCCTCGAATTAATGTGCTGCTCTTATATATAGTATATAATAGTTATACCTGATTTTATATTTCTATTCGTATCTGAAGAAGAAAATAAATGATAAATAGTAGCTTAAAAATGCGGCAGAAATGAAAATAATGTATTTTATTTTTGTCTGCGGTTGTCAGATTATCCCAATTCTCCAAACAGTTTGCTATTAATGCGAAATTACATTTTTCAAATTATCAAAACAGGCTAGAAATATGGAGAGAAAATTACAGAAATATAAATTGCAGAAAAAGAGTGAGAAATTACAGCTACATCATACAAACAGGATCCGTAAAAAGAGAATCAGCTTCAAATGAATAAGTGAGTGGGAAGCTATCCTAGTCAGTATTTAAGCTTTCACTTGTCAGGAAAGACACGAACTGATGTTCACAAGTTAAGGACCAGATTGTGGATGAGACAGCTATACAAGAAAGACCCATAATGGAAATCATTTTGCTAAGAACGCAGCATTTCCCTTTTGTTTGTGGTTTTTAGATTATCCCAATTCTCTGGGCAGTTTACTACTATTGTGAAATGACATCTTTCAAATAATCCCAATTTTCTAGACAATTTATTATTGGTGCGAAATGACACCTTTCGAACTATCCCAATTCTCCGGACAGTTTACTACTGGTGCGAAATGACATCTTTTCAAATTATCAAACCAGGCCAGTAATTTGGGGGGGGGAATTATAGGAGGAAATCTGGTCTTATCAACCACTTTCATATCTATTATTACTTTTGTATAACCGTTTCCTGCCTGAAAGTATTGAATCTGAATACTTACAAATAGGGAAAAGTTGTTTCTTTGCCTCCACGACAACATACTTCATGAATTCCAGGTATTTTAAACTGGTTTCTTTTTCATTCTCTTCGGAATGGTTTGAAGCAGTTGCGTTATCTCCTGCATAGATCAAAGAAGGTAAATAGTCGATAATAGTTTATAAAAATAAATATATTTATAGATAATATTAAAGAATGAAGAATGTAAAACCTCCTCTAGAGGGAGAATAGAAAGCGTACATTATGACAATGATATTTGTTTGATATAAACTAAATAAATAAATACGGTTATTTTTCACTTTAAAATTTCAAGATTAAATTTAATACAATTATAAACTTGAAAGTAATATTGCGCGATATGAAAAATACAAATATTGATTAAGTAATTTTCTATCAAATGTCTTGAGGTTAATGAAAATTTGTATGGAATGATGTGCTCATAATCTAATTAAATTTGAGTTTGAATCTTATTTATGATAAGTTTTTGATTTGTTTATTGTGTTTAATGAGTTTGATTTGTTTATTGTGTTTATAATTATTTGTGTTTAACGAGTACTGAATAATTTTTTATAATGATTTTCATGAGGGCATAATTTAATTAATCTACATATTACAGTAACATATAATTTTGTTTTGAATGCAAAATTTGACATGAAAAATTTTCTAATTTAGAGTTACTAATAAAACTGAGTTTTCAAAACTTTATATTTTTATTGCTTACTACTGTATAGTCTTAAATACATTTTATAATTCATTACTAGAAATATGAGATAATGATTAAGCAATCCATTTTTTCTTAAATTCATTACCAGATACTATCTTTCCAAATGAATTAAAAATTTATTGAGATTAAACAATAAACTAACTTCTGAAAAGACTAAAAAAGTTCCAACGTGAACATAGAATTTTAAAATATTTAACAAGTGAGAAAAAAAATTCGATTACTAACTTTCATCATCATAACAATGAGAAAGTGGATAAAAAGTGTAAAAGATAAAATAGACTGTTGAAGTTATTATGATTTAGATAACATAACATAGTAAGGTAATAATTGCTAATTGTTTCTATAAATGATTTATACTTTTGAAAAAATTCAACTATTCATGAATTTCACTAAGCATTTATCCCACCAGTTCATCCATAAAATATATAATAGGAAATCTTTTCAGTTTTTAAGAAAGTTAGTTCCAAGTTGATAAATAATTAAATTACAGTTTGATTTTTAAAGTTATATTTTTTATTGATATTAACTGGTATTTTGTAACGAGATTTTAAGGCAACAAAAAGTTGGCAGACAGAAGAATTAATTTAATTTAATAACGAAACAAACAAAAAAAGATGAATGTCATTTTGAACTTTAAGGAAATGGGGATACACTGATTTTTCTGTTTATCAGTTAAGAATTTCCTAATACGGGATTTGAACTTACCGCAGTTTGGATAAAGATCTTGAGCTTTAGTAATTGATTCTTCTACCACGTTTAAAACAGTGAGAACTTTTCCTTCGTTATTCATTGTATTTGACTGCGAAGCATGAATAACCAATAAAAGAATAAGCTGACACACTCCATATCTGCAGAACTTCATCCTGAGGAAAAATGATTTATTATAATTATCCTTTAAATTTAATTTATAATTATCCTAAATTATCCTATAAATATTTTAAATTCCACATTGGGAACCTTGTAATTGAAGATGAGAAACTTCTGGCATAGTGGTTGGTTCTCGCTAGCCTGGTTGGTACAGTAAAAGATGGGCTCCTCCCATCGATGACTTAACGTATTTCCTTAGGGAAGGGTTGTGTCGTGACCGGTGATGGTCCTTAGGACTCTAACACAGTTCCCAGCAGTGCTACTGTTGCGGTGGACTGATAATTTAGATTTTTCCATGTGCCATCCGGTGGGTTGGAATAGCCCTTTTCAGGTTTGGTTAGGTTATATTTCATAATCATCCCCGCGGGCACCTCATAAATGAGGATGTGAAGCTTCCGTCACGGAGGTTGGTTCTCGCCACCTTGGTGGGTACATAAATGTTGGGGATCTGCCTCCTCCCATCGATGCGGGACGTACTTTCTTAGTGAAGTTTTGTACCGTTGCTAGTGATGGCCCTTAGAAAGTTCCTGAAAATGTTGCTGTTGCGGTGGTCTGGTCATTCAGATTTTTTCGTGTGCCTTCCGCCTGGTTGGAGTAGCAAGTTTGTGATAGCTATCATTTAACTAATGTCCATATTGTAACTAAGCTTCAATATTGCACTATTATGAAAACCGATGATTAAAAGATTCTTAAAAACTGCTGCATATGCTTTTAGAGGATTAAAAGATTCTTAGAAACAGCAGTATATGCTTTTATATAATTAAAAGATTCTTAAAAACTGCTGTATATGATTTCAGATGATTAAAAGATTCTTAAAAACTGCTGTATATGATTTCAGATGATTAAAAGATTTTTAAAAACTGCTGTATATAATTTCAGATGATTAAAAGATTCTTAAAAACTGCTGTATATAATTTCAGATGATTAAAAGATTCTTAAAAACTGCTGTATATGATTTAAGATGATTAAAATATTCTTAAAAACTGCTGTATATGATTTAAGATAATTAAAGATTCTTAAAAACTGCTGTATATGATTTCAGATGATTAAAAGATTTTTAAAAACTACTGCATATGATTTCAGATGATTAAAAGATTCTTAAAAACTGCCTCGTATTCTTCTGATTTTTTTTCAAATATAAGATTGATCGATTTAGTATTATTTAAAAAGACTCAGAGAAATCAAATCACAGCATTCTACTTGTTACAAATTTTTTTTTCAGAAATCAACAGACCCAGGAGACAACATGATAGCTTCATAGAAATAAATAGACAACACAAAGACCCTTGTGTAAAATGAGATTTGAGTTAAAAATCATTATCCAAAAACAATTTTGTTCCTACAGTGCTCAGATGTTTCCTTAATTGAGATGAGAGATAAAAGATAAGAGAAAGCAAACATGTAAGTAAAAAGATAATGACTCTTTTTGTAACGATATCCATCATAAAAATAAATTTACGAAAAAAATTATAATGAGAAGGAATGCCATGTTCATTTGGAATGAAGTCACTAACACTAAGGATATCGTGCAAAACAAAGATATCGTGTGAAACTAACAAACTAAGGATATCGTGTGAAACAACTTTTGTATTATTGAACAGTAGTTGATGGTGCAAAGTTTTTCAGTCGAATGAATAATTTTTGTTATTGCACTAGTCACAGATTTTGACATTCCACTAGTTACAGGTGTTTTTACACAAATGAACAGACCCAGGTGATAACATGATGGCTCCATAGAAAAAAATATACAAACATAATGGCGCTAGTGTTGAATGAAATTTAAATTAAATATCACCACACAAAAACATTTTGGTAAGATGTTCCCTAAGTCGAGATAAGAGAAAAATAATAAATCAAAGCTAATATGTGAGTAAAAGTATAATGTCTTTTTTGTAACATGATTCATCAAGAAAATAAATTCACCAAGGAAATTTATAATTAGCAGGAATGCTATTTTCATTTGGTATGAAGTCACTAATAGTAATGATGTAGTTCAAAACAAAAGTTTATTGGAAATAGAAAAACATACTTGCTGTTTCCAAAACAGATAAGAAGTTGAAAATTTAGACTAGCTGTTCTCATTTCAGTGTTCGAAACAACATTTGTGATATCGATCAATAACTGAAGGAGTGAAGTTTTTCGGTAGATGAACCTTTGTTATTTGCTATGATATTGCAGATTAATGATGTTTTCGGATAGCTGTTCAAAATAATCATCATAATATTCAAAAGGAAATATGTTGAAATTTTAGATCTTAAATGCAGTATAAATTTGACAGCTGAATTTGTTGTTAAGGCAATGTGAGGTAAGCAGTACAAATCTGTAACAACTGAACTGCTGATGCCTTACAGCTCAGAGCACTTCCCCCGATATAAAAACATTTAAGGCACATCGAATTTGCTGCATGTTTCTATATACGACGGATAACATAAACCGTGTCATAAAGGTAGTAGTAATATATATCCAAAATTTCACAGAAATATTTAGTTGGGGCAGTTTTTACATGCAATGTATTTAAAAAAACAATAGAATATAATTGATCATTGAATAATATTTCATTAGTTTATTCTTAATTAAAGCCGTTATATTTCGCTTGAAATAAAAAAATGCACCTTTCGTAGACAAACGAGATTCAAGATCACCCATGAATCACGATTTCTCTATTTCCATC
>JAPMOR010063450.1:0-10801 GCA_026543865.1 Argiope aurantia | reverse complement strand
TTTTTTTTTTTTTTTTCTTTTGATTTTAAACGACTCCAGTTCTCCATTCGACTTGCATTCTCGATGACCATCAAGAAGACGCGAATGACTATCACTTCTAATGGTACAATTTGAACTAGAAAATCCATATTTTTCACATGGCTCTCTAGTCGGATAACCAAGAATTTATTTGCTGCAGACAGAAAACAACAAATATTGTATATCCTAAATCCACTGAATAATAAATTAAAAGAAATAGAATAAATATTATTTATACTTCTCCTTTATATATCATTGAATTTTAATGAATCCATTCATTGTATATAAGAAAACAAATATCATTCTTTCTATCACTCCTAATTAAACAAGATAGTTATTTCGAATTAAAAACGATATTTCCAAAATTATTTTTTCTGCAGCAGCAACGCGCGGGGTACCAGGTAATCAATATAATAAAGAACATAATAGAATTTTTAGGTTCATATTTAATTTACCCTGAACTTTAATGGTAATCTTGCAAATAATTTTGTGTATAATTTCAAATACGTTTAAATAAATACAGCTGAAAACTCATATCCAAACTTTCAATCGCGCAAATGAAAATTATATAATTATAAAAATATCTTTGCAGACGCACAAAAAGAAAAAGCAATATTATCAAAATGTCAGGATTGTGTATATATAATAAAAGTAATTAAATAATGAATAATTCTGATCCACAATGCATTCAATGAAATTAGAAATGCATATCTTTAGAAAGTTCAAATATTTATTTCTTACTTTTGAATTTGAAAAAGATATTCTGTAACTATATTCAGATTTATTAAGTGAAATAATTCTCGATTAAATCCAATTTATTGAATGCAAATAGTAACACTAAATTAAAAAAAATATATCAATCGGAATTCTCGATACATGTTGTAACGAACTTGGCACTTCTTTTTCATCCTTCCTAACTGTCAAGAATCCAAATTCCAAGAAACCTAATAACGTACTTATGATAGTATATCTACAGTATTTCTTTTCATTTAGTTCACAAACATTGACTTATACATCATTTGAACTGGGATTGAAACACGGTAGATGTATTGTAGAAAGAAAGCACTGGCGAAAATAGTCCCAGCCCCAATTTCAGATAATCTGTGTAGCGACAGGGAATTCATTTTGCAGAAGCAGCCAGTTTCAACTTTCCGCAGTCTGTAATTATGCGCTTCCGCTGTATGATTGAAATAGTTTGCCAGAGTTCTTGCTGCTTCGTGATTCCCATGCATGGGCTAATCTCCCTGACGCAACGCACGATTTTCGACAAAATCAGATAATTATTATCTGATTCAGTGTAACATATTGGGGAACGATGGTATCCTCCATCAGAACTTCATCCGCTATTGTATTTTTGGTGCAAAAAAAAATGTGATCTTTGAAGGAAATGCTTGTTATAAGTTTTGCAGATGTTCGGGGCATCTATGAATAAAAATGATGAGCATTTGCAGGTTTATTGTCAATGTTATCCAAATATAATTATAACAAATACCTATGATTTTTAAGTAACAGTTATTTAATTTTTCAAAACCATTTAAATTAACTACAAAAATCATAGAATTGATTTTATTGTGTTTTTTAATTTATTTAGGAAAAAGTTGAAACTGTTGAATTAAATTCTTTATCATTTTTAACTATTTTAATGTGTAATAATGGATTTTTTTTTTTGCATATCAATGCGGATAGTGCATTCTGTTAGGATAAAGAGAGTTGATAATTTTTGATTGAATCTGCCATTTTAAAAATAGCATAAAACTACATGTATTTCTAAAGAAATCTTTGAAAATGATGTAATAAACTTTTGGAAGAATAAATTTGGCAACTCACATTTCTCTACATTTCTTTTTTAGCTATTAGGTTCACCATAAAAAGAAGTAACAGAGAAAAAAAGTATGCGCTTACATTTTTTCCTTTTTTTTTTTTTTTTTTTTTTTTTTTTTTTTTTTTTTTTACTTAGCCAGCAAGTAAATATATTTTTGCATTTTTGTAGATGCAAGGAAAAAATCGGAATAATGCCTAACAATATTCACTAAATCCATAAGCTTATTAAAGTTTTAGGCATAAAAACTTTTAATGTAAAATTTTTCTGAAATACGGAGTATTCTTAAGCCTGTAACATTTTTTTTAATATTTATGTTTTGAGGTGTTTCTAAAGAAAGGATAGGCATTTTTACTATTTTTTTATTTAATAATAAGCTGAAATATAATAAAGAATCGCCATGATAATTTGCTATGTCTTAAGTAAATGATATGGTTTTTAAAATCTATAATTTATTCAATATTTGTGAGGAAATGAATTCCGAAATATTTAAGAAAAGAAGACCATTTTTTTTTCTTTTTTACTATCTAAGGTAGAAAGAGTGTTGATAGAGTGAATAATATGAAAATAAGATGCTATAAACTTATGACTTTCATAATAAAATATTAAAAATTTTTGATGATTTTTAAAGGCATTTGAAGTATGGTTTTTTAAAGATATGATATAAAGTGAAGATTAATCGGAGATAATGCAATCACAAAATATTTACTACAGAAAAATTCAAATATTTGTAATATAAACCTTCGTAAGAAAGACACAAAATATCTGCTACAAAACAATTCATTGAGACGTATGCACTACAAGTTATATTTCTTTAGATATGCATTCAAATATTTGTAACATAAATCCTCTTAAGAAAGATACGGCACAGGTTTATATTTTAACTATCGTCACCATAGAAAAGTAAACAATTTTGATATTATTGCGTCCATTAAATATCCTAAAACCTTTTCGGAATAAAATGATCGGAAATTTTTCTTGTCAAATTGAGAGTGAAAATATTCTATAATTCATGAAATATGCAAATTCGAATTCTGCATAGATGAATAATTTCTTATATCATTAACTCTAAAACCGGATTAAATCAGTCAGAAGTGAAGTATTAGTTTCATGTAAAAAGAAACAAAATTAAAAAAAACTCTTTCAAAGCGAAACCATATTCAGTAAAATTTTCCTAGCACGCACAACCTGATGGTTCAAAATAACTCGTTATACTAATTGTTTCACGAACATTTCGTATATCGAGTGATTCGTCTAACAAACAAAATAAAATCTGCAAAAGCGATGAATGAGTATCGAGGGGACACAGTGACGTCACACTTTGAACTGGCCTGTATCAATCGGTATATTAAACTCTTGTTTGAAGAGAGCTCTTATATCCAGATGGAAGAAATTTTGCTGGATAGCGTTGTAAAATGCGATTTCAAAAAAGATTGAGCAAGTGCATGTGGAGTTTTATTCGACGAGACTGTGTCTCTTGCAAAAATTATGGGTTTAAAGTTCGATAACAGCGACATTGATGGGCAGGTGAAGAATATAACTAGAATTATCGCAGAAACTATGGAACTGCATTCAATGCACAGAAATATGTTACAGAGAAAATTTGATCAAGATAGAAGAAAATGATAAACTATTGTATCGACATTGCCAAGCATCGCCCTATTAAGATAGCAGCTCTGAGCGCAGAAGATTCAGTTAATGATAATGTTGCGTTTATTTATTTATTTATTTTGCCAAATTTTGAATTGTAGTCAAAGGCAAATATCTTTTGGTAACGTTTTCGTTATAAAAAACGTTTGTTATAAATAATAAGTAACATTACAGTAAGTTTAATTGAATGTTTCTTCCGGAATGGATCATATTGTACTATTTTATATAAATTCCTAGGGATAAAACTAGTTTTGCTTAACGTGCCTTTCCTATTACTATTATGATTGGGGGACTAATTATGATCGTTAAATGAGATTTCATTGCTTCACTTTAACCCGAAACTGAAGACAGGAACTTCCTCATGCCGCCAGAGACATGGAGTGAAAATGACTTCACTGTTGCTTTACTTTATTTTTTCTTTTCTAAGCCGCATTGGAAATTATTTTGGAAACACAATATATTCTGGAAATCATGTACTTACAAAAATTATTAAAAATATTAATGTTAAAAATCTTAAATGTTATAATATTAAATGTTGGAAAGATGTTATAAGAAAAACTTGCACAGCCTCTTAATAAGTAATCACTTAGTTCGTTTAGATATTACGTAATTACCCTAATTTTAATAAGTGTTAGAATTTAACAAATAAAAATGGAGAATATATTATTTTAAATAATTATTTTAAGAATATTTCTTTATTCTTTTTGCATCATTCATATTAAAAGCAGTTTCAGGAGACATGATGTCAATGTCTCCATAAACAATAATAAAAATTTAGAAAAATAATCTCGGTTATATGCACGTGTTCATACTTAGACTTTTGCCAACATACTGCTGATAGAACAACTTAAAATTAGAGGGGTGATTGTATTCAAGGACAATATACCATAAGAAAATTAAAGCTAATGAACAATGCGGAGTCATTTTGACTCCTATTACCAGTTCCGGGTTAAAGAGTATAAATAAATTGAACTGGAAAATTTATTTAATAGTTTGCTTTAGATTGTCATCACAGGTTTCAGGATTTTGAGGATGAATCCGAAGTAGACAAGGGTTCTCTATTTTGAATAAATATGTAGAATAAATCAACTGTTCCCCACTCTCTCTATCTTTATCACAAATGTTTTTCGTAAACTGTGTAGTTTGTCTATGAATAATGCATTCTATTGAACCAGAATTCAATTCAAAATATAGAAACATAAATTTAAGAACAGAATGAAGCAAAAAAAAAAAAAAAATTGGAAGCGCAGGTTGCCAAATTTCATAACAGAAATATGATTTATGAAGTAAGGGGAGAGTTTTATTTTAGTTTATATTTTTTACATTTCCATGACAATAATTTTTAAACCTTAGTAGAGGTTACGTATATCAGATCGATAAATCTTTTACTTAACAAGACGATTTCTTGTATAATATTATATGCTCAAAAAGTGCAAATATTACCCAAACTCTGTTGTTACTTTATATGCACATTCTCAAGAATTTTTACAAAGTATATGAAAAAAGATTGTTTCCTTTCTTTCCTTCATTTTTTGCCACTCGTATTTCAGTTTGACATTTTCACAAGAGGAGTTTATAAATTTTTTTTCATCTGAGGGAGATGTAAATGCATTTATATTCTCAAGGGGCTCCCTAGAATCAGGGTTTTGATTTACCGTTTTCTATTGAATTTCATAGAATTTATAGAAAATTTCAGAGAGATCTAGGTTTGAAGGTAAAATGAAGTATGGTCGGAATTTCGTATAAAGAATATTATAAGGTATTGGCTGCTTTAACGATAGTTTAATGAAAATATTTAAACCTTAAAATATTTCGCATATTAAATTTGACTTAGCAAAAATCTCTATTTTCTATTTTTAAATCTACATCAGGAGTAATTTTAATACGTTTCAAATTTTCGTAAATTCCATTTATGTTTGCGCAACTGAAATAAGCCTAAACCAATGAACTGGAGGTGCAATGGACATACAATTATTTTTATGAGCCCTATAGGTTTACATGAACCAAATTTTAATTCATTAATTAGAAATTGTTTATTTAATATTGGTCCATGTTTATTTACAGTTAAAACTATAAGAAAGAATTTCAATTCCCCCATAATCCTCTTTGGTGTAAATAGTTACTGATTCTAAGAATGAAAATCCAATTTTTTCAATGGTTCTGAAGAAAAGTGAAGTAATTGCTTTTAGACTAAACTAGTGACCAGATTCTAACGAAGAACTGGTGTGTAAGAAGTAAGTAAATGAAAAATTTATCGGAAACCAAATACCATATCGCTGATATAGTGTGGACATTTGAAGAGGTTAATCAGCTCAGACTTCCTCCTGTTTATTTGACTGCGGCTCAAAGTAACGATGGTCCATTGCAAAATAACTCTAGTTTTCTTTAAAAACGTAGTATTAATACACATTGCTAAACTAAAACTAATCTAAATTAAATTTATAAATAGAAAGAAATAATAATTATAACAACGAACGGAATAGCAAAACTAACGTATCTCGTCCATAAACGTTTATCAAGTTTTTTGAATTTGAATGCCTTATGGAATTGTAATTCTCTGTTTCTTTTCCCCTTTTTCAGTTACTAACTCTCCTATTTAATTATATATATCTATCACGTATTTTCAGAGATATTCTAATTTCATTCATATTTTTAATTATGTTGTTATATTACTGGAAAACATTTCCATTAATGGCGTTCATTTGCATGGATTAAAAAGAAAAAACGTTTTTATATAATTTGAGGAGGAAGTTCCCTAAAAATCTACTTGAATTTAAATTTGATGTTCGAAGGACCATAACATTAAAAAAAAAACTTTCTATAAATTATTCGTAAAAGCACTAAGCTCATGAAATTTCCCTTATTTCATCTACCTCAAATTAATTGTAATGAATTGATCGAATTTTTGGTTATTGCTGACTTCGAAACTATGAATAAAACTTTGAGGAATAAGTAATATATAATAAAACACCATGTATTTACAGTTATAAATAAAATTGCAATTTTAACATAATCAAAACTGAAGTTTGAAAAAAATAAAATTTATTCAAAATGTTGTGTTTTCCAATAAATAGTTCAAGAAATTCGAAAGTATTTATTTGGCTTTAAATAATTCTATATTATTTCTAATTTATATAAGAACGCTCTTGAATTTCATAGAATATTTCAAATTTACCAGTATTCCAAATATTTGAAAATAGTTTATTTAAAAAAATTGCATTTTCTATTTATACTTTTAATAAGTTTCAAATTTCTAGATGAAAAATATAAAAAAATTTCCCGAAATAATTTTTTAAAATAGGGTAAGAGGAAATAGTTCTCTTTTAGTAACAATTTTCGTATATTATACTAATGTATTAAGTAGCAAAAAAATAATAAAATATTTGTTAGATGTTGAAGAAAAAACATTTCAATTCTCCTCTCAAGAATTAAGATTGTTTTTAAGAATTAAATAGTAATTAGGTATTTATTTTTATTAATATAATCAGTTTCATCTTTCAATAAAAATATGATTTTTTTTTGTAAAATCAAGAGTTTTCTTTTAGAAAATTCATTGTTTAATTTTGTTTAATTATTATTTTTCCTCGATATTTAGTTTGTTACAACGATTATCTTTAAATAACAGGTTTTTTCATTAGATTCGAAGCAGAAATAATTCCCTATTAAAATTGTTTCAATGTAAGATATTAACAATCATATTCCGCTATCATATTTTTATTTTAGTTTTTTTTTTAATTCAAAGGTATATAACTTATTACCATTCATAATCTATGCAAAAAAGTAACGTTTCCCTTTATAATTAAAAGCACAATAATTATAAAGGCACTTTTTGAATCAAAATTTAATGTTTTTTAAATAACGCACTATTATCAAACAAAGTATTTTAAGGCTAATTTTTAATAATTATATTATTTTATTGTTTTTAGTTTTCATTTTAATGAAGAAAATAACAATTTAATGAAAATAATAATTTAAATATTATCAATGAAAGAAATTAAAGAAGTGGAAAGAGATAATGTTATATGAAGGCTTTTGAAATATGAAAACAAAGGAATATCTCTCTTTTTTAGAGATTTTTTTTTTTTTACTTTCGTGTATACGAAGTAAAGTCTCAGTATTCTCAGTCAAAAATAAAGTCAATGTTTTGATGAATCTCCCCATTAAATTCCCCGAAATCGGAAACACCATTAAGAATTATGATGCATAGATGAAACTAATAGATATTATAAATTTCAGTCTCAGAACTGTGCTACATTAGTTCCAGATACAAAAGGAGAAAATATCATTTATGACGAAAAATGTGCTGTGAATAAAATAACGATGATAAGATAATTTAAAATTTAATCGAAAAATCATTGATCAAATTATGTGCAATAGATATGATAAGAAAATATACATGTTATATAATTTTAAGTGAAATAATTTTTATTAACTAATTCGCATTTTTCGAAAAAATCATTCTTATGTAAATGAAAATGTAAAGGAAACATATTAACATAAATAAATATTTCTTGCCTTCGAATTATATTTAGCTTTTGCTAAAGTATGAAATTTCTTCACTGCGTAATGCTAATACTGACATATCAATAATAAAAAAAACTAATTTGGAGGACGGAAATATTTTCGCAATAAACAAACCAATGTAGAAAGTAAATGCATTTCCAGATTCAGATAATATCTCATTTGGGGCACATGCAGTTTATTTTTCAACAATAAAAATTGTCAATTTTCTAAAGTTCAGGATTTTACGCTTCCAAAAGATGATTGGAACTATTTTATAAAAGCTTCCTTTTGTTGCGCATGAATTTTTATCCCTGATTTAATCTCCCAACCTAAAACAAATGATTTTTAGGAGAATTTGATTATTATTTGGGAATATTTATTGAAAATTCAGTTATTAATCAGTGGAACATTCTGATTATCATAAAATTACGTATAACAAAATGCGAATAAATAATTTGTGATATCAAGAGATTTTTATAGTTACATTTCTTCGCATTTATTATATCTGAGTTAAGGGCATTTTAATAAAGAATAAACTTTATTAAATATTTCTATTTTAACAAATAATTATCATATTTTTTTATTTTATTAAATATTATTTACTATCTTTATACAATATTTTTATTTTAACATTACTTTATTTTAATAAAAATTATCAAATATTTGTTTTATAATCACGAAAATTCTTTCAATGCTACATCATAACGAATTAAAAAAAATTCCATTAATTTGTTAATTTTTTCTAATTATTCACTTTTAAATTTAGACATTAAAAATCTATACTACAAGATGCCATTTCGTGCTTTGAAATCACCGAATTGATAACAACCTAATATTATTATATTTTATTTTTCAAATATAATTTTACTTCTGCAAGAATATAAAAAAATATGTAAAACGAAATTGAGCGTATAGCATTCATTACACATTATTTAACGTTTTCCAATTGAAAACTATTCTTTGATGACAAATCTTTCTCAAATGTCCAGATAGAATTTATTTAACTTTCTTCGAAATACAATCTATTTCTTTATATTTTTCCCTTTACTACATCATTATCGAGCACGAAGTTATATTCGTCTTCTCTAAAACGATTCTTGACTATAATAGGACATTTTTTTCGAGGTTCGGGTTCTGGGATGGATGTATCTTGAATAATAAAAGCAATGTTAATTCCACTACCGTAAATATCTTGTATTTAATGAAATAGGATAGAAGCGATTCAAATTACATGTAATAATTTATCAGATATTTTATATTAAAACTGTTGACAAATTACAAAAATATTCGTTTCTTTTTAGTTTGTAAATTTCTAACAAACATAATTATTGTGATTGAAATATCGGTTTTACCTTTCACTAATCATTATTATTATTTTTCAGAAATCAACTAAAATTAATATCGTTATTTAATAAAATATCCTCTTTAAATTAACTTTCTCAAATAATACGGTAATAATACAATAATTTGGAGTTGGAAAGTGCTAATTTATGAAATCCGATCACATTTTATTAACGTCCTGCGTTTAGAAAAATTATTCAAACGCTGATAGATCGCCCACATATAAGCGTCACATGGTGGAATTACTAGAAACGAGAATGTAGACGAATTATCGAAAGCAGCAACTCAGGATGCATATATCATCATTAAACTCCTCTGACCATTCATCAAAAATCACTTGTGAAGAGATATGATCGAAAATGTTAAGTTGAAAGAAAGCGGATTGCACAGCAGTGTTTTTAATTTAAGTTTAAATGTTTACATTTAATGAATTTGTTATTTAAAACAGTCATCTCCTTTACTGAACATGTACAGCATAGGGTTGTAGGATGCGATGTCGTACCAATTTGATATTTGTATTGGGTACACAAACTAGAACAGATAATCAGTATCAGTTTTAGAATTTCGAAACCACAGTTCGTTTCATTCGGATGATGCTATTTTAATCCGATACAAAGTATTTGGGAGATATTTTCTAATTCTCCGTCCTGTTACTTCGATGTTATGCTTATGCATGATGTTTCTTTTTTATTATATATATTTCATCCATTATTATAAGTGTCCATACACCACTGGAGATTCTCATATATTAACTCTATCAACAAAGACAAGTAAACGTAATTAATTGTTTCAATTTTCCGTAATTATAATTTTGCTTTATTTATTTCAAAGTTTAAAGTAATTATCAAATTCTTGATTTTAAATCTGTAGTTTGGCATCTTGTCACTTCGATGCTATACGTATGCGTGATGTTCAATTTTTATTACATATATATTTCTAGTTATAAGTGTCATTTACCTCATATAACTTTCATACAACACTGAAAACTCTCATCCTTCCCCCATTCTAATCATATCAGCAAAGCCCTTCCTGTCCTTTTCTCATTCATCCGTCAATCACTGACAAAAGAAGACCACTGCCACATTGTCAGTAATTGAATCCAAAGAAAGCAAAATCAAAATTTGAAATAATATTATCAATATTAGATACTAGTTTCGGTTCTAATGTTGAGCGCTAATGTAATAACCTAATACAAAGCATCGGACTGATACTGTAATATGTTATTAAAAGTGTTACACGAGCTCTCGAACATAGTCCGTCATTTAGCCTTGGCAACACTATATGCGCATGTTATATTTTCCAATCATTTATATATATTAAAGCAAATTAAATACTATCTATATTTATAGAAATAACTATATTTAAACAGATTACATTTATTTAGTGGATATATATCCACTCTCTCTCTCTCTCTCTCTCTCTCTCTATATATATATATATATATATATATATATATATATATATATATAT
>JAPMOR010063446.1:0-15775 GCA_026543865.1 Argiope aurantia | reverse complement strand
CAGGCTTTTCGGTTGGTCACTTTAAACTTCTTCCATCGAACCAATCGTATATCAGGATGATCCAACGGTGCTTTCTGAAGTCCACTCGAAAGCCAGGTATTCGCCTTCGTCGCCAAAGCTTTCACGGGAATACGTCCAGCTCTTCCCAGTCTATTCTCGACACTCGAGAATTGTCCGCAA
This sequence comes from Argiope aurantia, assembly GCA_026543865.1. NCBI lineage: Eukaryota > Metazoa > Arthropoda > Arachnida > Araneae > Araneidae > Argiope > Argiope aurantia. Next base: position 15,595 of record JAPMOR010063446.1, on the reverse strand, counting down.
CTCTCCGCACTGGATCGTCTGAAGAGTATATCCGCCTTTACGGGAAGGGCTCTTCTGCTACAACACAACTTGACCGGATACACAGCAGATTCATCAGCTCCTATTTGCATCACAATTCTATGCAGATCCACAGTAAAGATGAATTCCTGAAGGAAGTTGAGATCTTGACTACAGTGATCAGCGATTCCAGCCACGTAGTCTTCTTCCGTGTCACTATGCCAGGAGATATCAAGAGGCTTGCAGAGAGGTAGTTCCTTTAATCTTTGGGACGAATCCAATCCAAACAGGGTCGCATCAACTCTTGCATCCATAGGCACCGAGCACGGGTCACCACCAACAGACCCGTCCGAAGAAAGTCCATCTTCTCCATCCCCAAGCGCCCGCACTTTCGGTTCCACTTCAGGGGACTCATTCGGAGAAGACTGTTTCAGTTCCGCAATTATTTGACATTCTCCCTGTTCGCTCCTCTCCTCATTAAACCTCGGCTCATCCTCCGGATGGCTAAGTTCCATTTCAGTGACACCGGTCTCCATTCGATCTTCAGTCTTTTCTTCTATTTGGTTCCCGCTGCTTCCTTCAATTTCTTCTGTGATATCTTGGACTTCTTCTGTTTTATTACATTTATCTTTTAAAATTTCCTTCCATGACAAAATTCCTTTCTTAAGCTCCTTCTCCATTCTTTCTTGTCTTTTCTCCATTCTTTCTTGTCCTGCTTCCATAGATTTCTTCATCTCAGCCAACAGAGCCAGTAACTCACCATTACTGCTATCAGCCATTTTTCCTTGAGATCTCGTCAGCACCATACACTGTTGACCACTATCCCACTTCTGACACCAAATGTTACGAAATTTTCTTTACCGGGGTTCGTTTGGATAGTGGAAGTGATATGGTGTGTAGGACGCTCAATTAGCAGGCAGAAGTAGAATAAAAACAACGACGTTTATTTACACGAAGACACTCAGGACAGCACAAAAACGATAACTATATACAGCATAGAGACGACTATCTTCAGCCGAGACGTGTAGCATACAACAGCATACACAGCAGCATACAACCAGAATCTACTGCAGACAGTAGCGCACAGCTCAGTTCAGCACGAGCTTGACTCCGTCGCTGCTCACCGTCGCTTACGACTCCTCCGCTCCGTCTTCGGACTTCTCCGTCGTCTCCCCGTCCGACTTGACTTCTCTGGCAGCCGTAGCCCCTTTTATAGGTCTCAGGAGGCGGGGCTAGAAGCCTCTCAACCAATCAGGAACGTTCGAGGCGTATCTCGGTTCCTACTGGACGGATCGGGAAAATTCTCGAAGTTTCGGGTATTATCTATTTTGGCGCCAAAGTCGCCAAATTGGTCGCCAAGTCGCCAAATGGTCGCCAAGTTTGTCGCCAAGCTCCGGGACCCCCGACACGACGCCCAGACTCTGTTCCATAGAGATGACTGTAAAACATTCTTTCTATTGATGGAATAAACTATGCTAGGAAGCGGACTTGCAAGTTTGTAACAATACGATTTTCTTAGAAAAAGGCTTATAGATAGAGAGCCCAGATTTTTCACGAAATTTACAAGAAAGGTGAAACGAGTTGACAATTTATTCAGCAACCTTTCACACAAGCTTCAATTGTCACACAAGTTTCTGTTTTCCTTATTATACAACGAACCACCTAAATATCATAAGAACGCAGAAAACAAAGATTTGAACATTCGTGGCATTCACCAGCTTGCCGAAGGTCCATAATTTTATTCGACCATTATTAGAGAGTATTCTAGGAATATTTTGGAATACCACTCCAGTTTTTTTCTTCTTACTATTATGTTCATAGATATATGAAGACAGAATAGTAAGAATGGCATTCTCGGCATTCGAGAAGTCTAAAGTGTGAAACTTGATTAATATCTGAAGGTGGAAATTTCCTTATTATGTAGTTGAAATTCCTATTCCAAAACCAAGAAAGTAAGAATAAATTAGTTCATTTATATTCACGTATAGCAGGAAGAATTGAACCCACTCCTTGGAAACTCATCTTCCTGTCTATCTATTAAATTCTACGAGCAGTTCGTTTCTATTTTTGGAAAATAATCGTAACCGTCACTAATACTTGCTAAAATTTTTTCTTTACTCATATTTCGAATACTTTCGTAGGAATAAACGGTGAATTTTCTTTTTTGAATGTTAACCCCTGTCATTTTTCGTTTTAAAATCTTTCTTAATAACTTCTCTATCTTTATCTTTTTTGCTCCTGACGAGCCAGGATTTCCGGCTTGCAGCTGTTAAGAGTTTGATGGCTTTCGGAACGAACTCGTAAAAAGTTTTACGTTCGCTAAAATTAAAGTCCACTTAGCATTTTCATGTCATTCTGTAGTGTTACGAGCGTCCTGAGCGGAAAACCAAACTCACGGTTGATGAGTGGCAAAATCGTAAAAAATGAACACTTGTTAAAGGCTTTTAAAAGAGTATCAGTATAATACGAGGATACAATTTAGAATTGCATCAATATTGGTAAACAGTTTATTACAAAATTAATTGATATGTATTTTAATAAAGTTACATTTGAAAGGTATTTCGAAGGTGTATATTTTGCTATAAAAGAAGCAAAGATAATTTCTGATTCCAGATCAGCATTAATGTCCCTTGATTCCGTGCGTGAAACAAAAAATAATAATATTCGATATAGAAGAAAAAGCTGCTGAACTTGGGAATGAAATAATCTGGATCAGAGCTCATCAGGGAAATAGTGAAAAAGCAGATACTTAGAGAAGGAAGCTTTAAACTTTTCACACCCAAGAAATACTTTTCCATCAGTCCAAAATTCAACTCAGAAGTGAGGCTAAAAACTAATAATTAAAGATAAGTAGGCGATAGTGAATTATTCCATCAAGGGGCGAACAAGCTTTCAACATTTTAAAAACGTTTCTGTTAACCCAATTGAGGGTGTTTTTATATTAATCAAGTATGCGCTGGACATGGTGCATTTTCTGTACATCAAAGTCATTTCTTTGATAAAAGTTCGACTTGTCAGTGTGGCCCCGAAGAAGGATGTATAAATCACGTGTTCAAAGTGGTGGGAACACAGACTCAGTTGGACAAGAAATTCGATGTCTCTTGAAGTCGAAGAACTCCTAAAAATTCCAGCCGTTAAATCTTCTATTAGTGATATTTTATCAAAGTTTTTGATTTTAGTTTCCATCTCAAATAAAAAGTTAATGTACATTTGATGTATTTTATGCATTTTTAATGTATCAAAATTTAATATGTAATGTAAAATGTAATATATATCTAGAGGGTTCTTTGTTGTTTGGAAATGCCAAATGTCATCAAATGTTGTTTGTTCCTTCGTACTAGGGGTAGTTGCTCATCGGCGGTCCCATCAAGTTTCTTGCAGCGCCTCTGGCAAGGTCGGGGTATTTCTCGCATTCTAACATGATAGATAGATATGTACATTTATCGTTATTTTGAGATAAATATTTGCATTCATATAGTCATTTGTTGAGTGTCCAGAATATTTGCTAAATATTATTATTTTTTACTTATCAAGGTATATATTAAAATTTAACCTGTAGTAACGATAGTGAATTCTAAAGAAAAAATTGTTCTTGTTCCATTCAGAAATCAAGGGAGTGGTCTTCTGAAAACTTTCTTGTATCTGCTCTGATAAAGGTGATGGTATTGGCGTACAATAATTACGAAATATAAATCTTTGGCTTGAATTGAGCATTTTTACTGAATCAGTCGTGTGATCTTTGGCGAGTTATTTGGCGATTTATCATTGACCTGCGGTTAATATATCCGAAAATCAAATTTGTGTTTTAGACTTGTTATTTCCTATCGACTGAAACCAAATTTGGCATAGAGCCACAATGATAGCCAGATAATTACGCACCAAATTTGATATATTTAAGTCATTGAGTTTCCGAGGCATCACGTTTACATGTTTCTAAAAGTACAAACCGATAGACAATCAATTTTTTCTGAAATTAAGTTGAATAGGTGTCTTCTACATTATAGATATTAAATCTGTATTCTAAAATATATCTATATACCTATTTTCGGTTTGTAGTAACCCTGTTTAACTATATTTGAAAACTTGGAGATTATCCTTTTCTAAATGGATTTTGCTCAACATTTGATTAAAATGCACAAATTTAGTGTGAAGATCCCAACCCAAAAATTATTAGTTAAGTTCAAAGCATTTTTAAATTATCTTTGTAATAGACACACAAACAAAGATAATGCCAAAAATGTGTTTTTCTAACTCTGGGAGGTTATGAATTTGAAATTTTTGACGATTACAATACTTTCTCTATATTGTCGCGTGAAAACTCTAGTGTGGAACTCAATGAAACACGCAAGAGGTAGAGCTAAACCAATTTATTAACTCAACTGAGAACTCAGAACACAGGGACTGACAAATCGTCTTCTTTTATACTGGCAGGGAAAGTTCCAGAATACTTTTCTGGAGGCAGTAAGAAAAGTCCAGAACACTTGTCTGGTAAACTGAATACAGGTCCAGAATCTTCTGGAACATGAAATAAAGGAAAACATAAAGTCAAGGAATTAAATATTTACACATACTATGAATCGTATTATCTCTACCGGGATTCGAACTTACGGACTCTCGATTATGAGACCAGTGCTATGATCATTCAGCCATGGAGATTCGACGATCTCTTTTTCAATGCGGCAATATTTAGCATACGAGAAAGTAAAAATAAATATTTTAGATTGAAAAAAGTCTGACATTCGATGAAATATACATTAAAATCACTTTTTTCGCTGCTTCTGTTTTAACTGATATGTTTATTGGCAGAAAAATTTTCAGTAACAGGAAGTTTATGAAAAATCAAGATTAATTTTTTAAAGATTTAATATTTTTCTTTGCTTGTTGTACAAAAAAACTCACCCGTTAGACAATATTTAAAGTGTTTAACTTTTTGCTCTTAAAGGATAACATTTAAGTTCATATTTTCTAAATAATTAATGTTTTCATTATATGAAATTTTATTTTACACATTTTTTTCTAAAATGAAAGAAGTTTTCCACTTATTTCAATAGAATAGTAAGAAACAAACAAACAACAATAAAAAAACCCAGAATCGCTACCTATTAACTACTTGTAACTGAAATCGATATTTAAGAATGTTTCTTCAGGTATGTTTTCTCGTCAGGTCAATTAATCGATTCCCGATGATCGGTTAAGCTTCCACTAAGTATGTTTCTATGAAATGAAAACGCAATCTTCTTTTTCTCCGATTCAAAAGAAATGGCTTCTTCCCTATGAAGAAAATCGTTCACGAAAGCGTGGTGAGTAATTCTTTTAATTTTAGAAAATTTGGTTATCGTTTTGGTCTTAACAAAACATATACCTCCGTAATTCCTCTGAGACCTTTTTGGAATGCCTCTTTTAAATTCTAATTTGGGCAGGCAATCAATTAATGAGGATTGTCTGTTTTTGAACTGAACATTATTTGGTTGAAAAGTAAAATAACCTTTTTTTTTGCTTTTCTTTTTTGTGTTTATGAGCTGTAGTAGCTACACAACTCTACTACTTCATCTTTTGATACAACAAATGTCGATACTTCATTACTGCAAAAGGTTTTTCCCTTGATCCTTCTTGGGGGTCATTATTAGATAGTATTATAAGTATGTGTCGTGGTTTTTTTTTCCTTGTTTGTCTTGTCTTGTGAACTGTGGAACATAGAAAATAATTAAATAACTTTTATTTTCATCACCTCATAATGAAGTTATAAAGAGTCTCGTCCCTCTACAAGCCTCTTATAAAGTAAATTTTAGTCTGTAAATAATTCATTTCTTGGCAATATTGCTTGATATGCATTAGATAATCAAAAACTAGTTGTTTTATACCTACATTTCCGTGAAAATATAGAAACTCGTAAGCCTTGAAATATGTGCACAAATAAGTTTTATATTACATATATGGGGGTTGGAAAATAGTGGAAACACTACTATAAAAACGCCACACAACAAAACCAAAGAATGTCACTTATACTACAAGTTAGTCACATATCTAGCTTACATCTCAGCAAAAAGATTCGTCCTTCTTACGTCAAGCACATGCGGAGTGACGCGAAGAACTGATCCTTGTATTAGCTTGCGGTCTAAAGTAAGTGTTGTCAAAACAGGAACAACGAAGTTGAATAAAAATTGAATGTGCCAGAGGTCGTACAGCACAACAATGTCATCTAAGGCTTCAAGAGGCTTGCGGAGAACCTGCTTTGCCTTACAGAACTGTTGCAAGATGGGTAAAAGCCTTCACTGTGGCAGACATGGATCGGCCAGGTCGTCTTAGTGTCAGCGAAGCAGATGTGCATGCTGTAGTCGCACTAATGGATAGTGATCGATGCCAAACCATTCTTGAGCTGGCCAGACAAACAGGATTTGCGCATACGATTGTGCTGCACATTCTGAAGGAACGCCTGGGCATGAGTAAAATTGCTTCACGATGGGTTCCACATCATTTGACGGAAATGCAGAAATAGTTACAATACGATGTTGCTCGAACCCACCTGGAGCGCTGTGAGCACGAAGGAGAGGTTTTTTTACGCCGTATCATTATACTGTATGAGACTTGGGCCAGATCGTATCAGCCAAAACTGAAGCGTCAAATGAATGGCGTCATTATGGGCCATCACGAAGTTCGAAATTTCTTCTGAACCCCAGCAATGTGAAAGTTATGCTGATTCTCGTGTATGACTGTGATGTTATCATCCTAACGCAAACCGTTTCCAAACAGTTGAGCGTCAATGCACAGTATTATTGCTCATTTTCAGAGCTCCATCTCAGACCAGCTTTGAGAAAAAAATGGCGACACTTTCTGCAGAACATCCCTATCATTTTGCATGGCAATGCTCGGCCGCATGCAGTGCAAGCTGTGTCTGATTTCCTTGATCGATGGGGCTGGGAAGTACTTTACCATTCACCATACTCCCCAGATCTAATCCCTTGTGACTTTGACCTGATTAATAAGATGAAGGAACCATTTCGTGACATTCGCTTCAAAACTATTTCAGAGATTCTTGCGGCAATATATCAGTCCATTCGAACTATCAACAGAACAGCGCTGCTAAAGGTCTTCTGTGACTTCCACATCGTTGGGAACGGGTTGTACACAATGCTTTCGACTATATTGAAGGACTGTAAAACATGGTGGCATGAATCACTTTTGTATTCCATTTTAATAAATGGTTGCCACTATTAAAGTTCCAATCCTCGTATTTTATATATTTAATAGGTTTTAAAGGGAGTTATTTATTTCAATTGACAATATTTATTTATTTAAATGTAGATATCATGTATGTCACTATAAACATTTTAATGAAGGGAAAATTTTTTTATGCGTCGATAATAATAACGATGTTGGGAAATGTCATAAATTAAAACAGGAAATAACACATATTCCCATATTAAATTTTTATATTTTAACGCTTTAATTTGTAATAGTCAATTATTGTGTTGTAATGAATCTTAATGACAGGTGAAAAAAATAATACATACAACACAAATCATACCTCCTCCTTTAGGTTACAGCTATAACCTACAGTTAAAATAATCTGTGACAAACCCTATTTCATTATCAAGTTCTTCTTTCGTATCTTATGTAAATACATGAACTACGGATTTACGATGAAGAGAATGTGTGATAGATTGTGTTGAACGATTAACCCAAAACACCTAGGTAGGACCAAAGGTACATGCTTCTCCTATTTCCTAAACATGTGAATAAATTTCCTCAATAGAGAATTTATAACTGGCCCAAATTTGTGTTTTTGCTAGCCAGATAACAAGAACAATAGGAAATAACGAAATTGACTCGAAAAGCGAATTTGTTGGCAGTGATTTCTAAATTGATAAAGCACACAATTTTTTTTAAATTTACTCTCTTGTTTTCCTATATATGAAATCATTAGATATCCGGATTTTTAAATGATAATTGTTAGGAAATTTCGGCATTAAGGTTCTAAACTCCAAATTCTTTTGTCTTCCGTACTTTATTGAAAAAGGATGCAATGCATTTTGAACCTGCTATGGTGCGTCATTAGTATGAGTAAATCACTTCACTTGACATTAAACATATAACTATTTAATCGGTATCGTATCTGATATTTATTTGACCCGATAACTGTATCTAATATGCAAATATAAGAATTAAGTCATGATATAAGTAAGTGTCATTATATTTGCAAGATTTGTCTATATATTTATAAGTTTCACTATCATATCTGTAAGTAGTTATTCATGTGTTTAATTTTATTTCCTCTTAATAAATTGTGTTTAAATTTAACTTTCATTTTGTAGGACCCAATCTTTGGAGACTTTTTATTTGTCATCATTTCCACTGCAGTACTCTAATATCAAACGGTTGACTCCCTAACTGTTATATAAGATATCGTCTGAACACTCATTAAAAGGTTTTTATGATTAAAGGTAAAAACTAGCAAGAAGATGTGGCAACTGCGATTATATATCGCAGCATTGATTCTTGTTTCACGTTTCCTAAATTGCTTTTATGTATTTCCCACATTAAAATGCGATTCGTCAGAATTAAATGAAAAGGGAAAAAAAAGTAATAAGAATGTGCCGTATAATTGAATAAAAAGTTTTTAATTATAATGAACTTCATAATTTTAGTTCCCATTATTTCTAAAAACCAATTAATCAGCCTTCAAGTGTAATACTTCGAGATATTTCTCCAACATTTGTTTTAAGTAAAGTATGCTTTTTATGCTTTATTTTTTCTGACGTTTACAATTTTAACACTCCAATAAGAAGTTACAAATTGCTTTTTGGGACTTGTTAAGCGTTTCACATCGATTCATTTGTAACACAATTATTTTTATATCAACAATCGGGTATCCAAAAAAAAATCAACTTTTTTTTTCTTCTAGAAAAGACGGAAAACAACAAGATTTTCAACATTTTTTTAAATCTTGTTTGTTTGCTAGAATGGTTTATTAAGAATATAAATTTATGCAAAACAGGATGAGTATATCATGGATTTTCTAAGCTGTAAAAAACGTTTTTAAGAAAATGTTGAAGAAAAATGAGCTATAATGTTGTTTAAGTAGATACTAGCTGATGTATCCAGCGTTGCGTGGAGGGAAGGCATTATTAATGTTTTTATAGTAAAAAATTTACCTTTTTGTGTTTAATCACAAAAAGATCATTAAAATTTTTCTTTTACAGCTGTCCTTATAAAAAAAACAAGTATTATGATAAAAAAACGTCTGAAAGATTAAAAATCTCAAAGACCAAGTTTTTATTTTAAAAGCAATTTTTTATTTTAATTATTATAACAAAAATGCATCACCTGAAATTTTATCTTTAATTTTAAAAAAATTATAGTAGCGAGTCTTTTAAAAATTTCAAATCTTGTGAGTACTTTCAAACAATTTATAAGAACAGCTAAGAGTTGCGTTTTTACAAATTATTATTTTAAAAAAATAATACAAATTTTAATTAAACACTGTGAGTGGAAGTTGTTTATATTGATAGTTTTACTCTGAACTTCAATATAACATTAAATATGAAGAAATTCATTTTGAACGGCGATCTTTTGATTTCCAATGATATCTAAAAGCAAGAAATCAAGTTTTGAATCAATTTTTAAACAACAGGGAATTTCAAAATAATTTCCTCTTTCAAAACCAATAGAAGAAATATCATTTAACTATCCCTTATTTAGACGATTTTAAATTCCATTTATTAAGCAAATCTCGAGAAATACCTTCTCGCTCGTACGCAGTCACTCATCTGCAGTGAAAATTATATAATAATTAATTAATTAAAAATTAAATTAAATTAATAAAACCTAATAAAGTAATTCATTATGTAAAAATAAATTATTTACTTTAATGTTAAGAAATCTTATTATATTTTCATAATATTCTTCAAGAAAATTACAAAGAAACTTATTCGATGATTGTAGTCCTACATGCTGAGAAGATCTAGGCTTTTATTTTTATAGAGATTATAGTATAGAATTTAATACGTCCTTCTTAAAAAATCGGAGAATTCTGAACAAATATTTATTTAATGCTTTTATAAACCAGTTTTCAGCCGGGATAGCCTGGTTGGTAGAGCGTCGGATTCGAGTCGCTTAGGTTGCGAATTCGAACCCCGCCGGCCGAAGATTCCCCGTGTGCTTGGTGGCTGGCGCGCGTATAAGTCCGTCGTGGTCACAAAGTCCTCCATGATAAGAGTAATGCCACTGGGGGTACTGGATCAGGGGTGATCGTTCTCTGATTCAGGTCTAAATTACGATCTGTGGTTGAGTGAATGAAGTCCCCAACCCGTAAAAAGGGTTGTGACGTGTGTGTAGCTAAATCGTTCTCTTGGTTCTAGATGGTGCTACTAAAGAAACAAGAGGCGCTCTCCCTCAGTCTTAAATCGGCTGCCTTCGAACAGCGGGCTTGTCCATGGCAAGTGCCATAAGAAACAACAACAACAACAACAACATAAACTAGTTTGAAAATGAGTTCGAAGTATGTTGTGTTTATTGTTAATAATAGAAACGTTTAACGATTGATAGTGCTTCAAATATTTGCTATTTAAATATTTTTACTGTAAATCTTATCAGATTTCATTTACTTAGTGTAGATTTTTTTTTGTGGATGGAAATTTTAACATAGTTCTAAATTTTATGGGCTCAAACGTTTCTGAATTGTGAATGCAATAAAAAATTTGTTGTCGAATTTTTATATTTATGTTTACATTATTTTCAGTTATTATAAGTATAAAAATATTACTTTTTATATTGTATATAAAAAGTAAATTTTATATTGTTAAACAAAACACTATTGCTCAAATTAAAAATTTACTATAATGCAGATATTTAAGATAAAAGGTATTTTGAATTGTATAAGTGAGAAAATTGTTTGGATTTCAAATAATTAAGTATAAATTTGACAAAATAATTCATATAATAAGGTTTTCAGATATGCATTCTCAATATAAATTTTCATTTGTCATTTAATTCCTCCATTAGCGCATCTGAAGCAGGTAAAATTATTTGGGATAGAAATAATTTCATAAAATTATTTTCTAAATAAAATAGGCTCCTGAAATAAGCAATTAATGTCCTCTTTATAGATATTTTAATTGTCTGCATGGAAGGAATTTTCAAATTTTATAGAAGTATACTATTAAAAAGCTGAAGAAATTAATTTATTTTTGCAAGAAACCTTACTTGTCTACGGAATTCTAAACGTATTTGCTTTCTGATGTGCCCTTTTTTATTTTTTAAAATAAGTTCTGCATTGGAAATATTTTTGGTAAGATAGTGAATCTATTTAAAACGTTTTTAAAATTCTGATTTTTTTTCATTTTTTTCTTTTGACTTCTAGAAAATGTGATTTAGAAATGAGATTAACATTTTTGGGACGAAATAATACGACATTCATTCAATCGTTTTAATGTAAAACTCATGTTTTGTTCATCATGACTAACTTCTGATATTTACGATCAACGATCAAACTTATGCATAGAAAAAGATAATATTGTTTTGAATTACAGTTGATTGAATTCTGGAACGCCATGAATTCAAACGATGTTCATTTCGATATATATAATGCAAAGTTTCTACTGAGGCTGATTTCCAATTTCTAAGAGACAATTGGATGGTGAAGAATTTAAATATTTTAAAGATAAATCTGTTTCTTATGATATTATATTAATTCATTCAAGGTTATTATTCTTTTATTGTATTTTTAAACGTATATATAACAAGAATTTTCCAGACTCCTAAACAACCAAAAGAAGTCTTTAATTTTTTATGCTTAATCTATTTTAATATGAATTTATTTGCTTACCTTATGCTGTGATAGAAAAGTATTTTACTTTTTTTTTACTTCCACTGACAAAGATAATATATTTGTTCTTATGAGGTTAAGTTTCTTAAACTTTAATGTATTTTAATATAGTTTGAATTTTTTCTAATTCTGGGATCCCATCCAGACAGTCCAAATTATGACAGTTTGTTACTGATTGGACAAATAACACATGTTTGTCGTGATTTTTTACTTATAAGCATATAATTTACATATACAAAGTATAGAGAAAGTATATTCGAAATTCGAAAAAACACATTTTTGGTAAATGTTCGTCTGTCTATCTGTGACAAAGTAATTAAAAAACGCCTTGAGGTAAACGGATGAAATTGGAATATGGAATTACGATCCTATTTGGTGATTTCTATGAAATTTTGAGGAAAATCGGCTCCGGGAAAGTCTGTCTGTCCAGCTGATAGAATATAAGATAACGTGAACAGAATAAAGTAAGCTAGATAAATAAAAGTCGTTACAAAAATTTAACATCGTTAGTATTGAAGACTATCAAGTTTTGAGCATAATACAACAAAGGATTGACTATTCTTTGATCTGTACTTTCAGAAACATGTAAACGCAATGACTTAAATATATCACATTTGTTATGTGATTTTCTGACTTTCAGCTTAGATTATGCCAAATATTTGTTTCAATCGATCTGGAAGAATGCGCCTGGAAGCCAAATTCGATTTCGATACTTCTGTCAACAATGCAAGGAGTTAATCATCAAAGCACTTGGTAATGATTACCCAAAGTATTCAGTAAGAAGGCTTAATTCAATCCAAATTTTTCCTAACTAGTGTACGCCAATTTTAAGCAAGGTGTTTACTGGCATAGCCTCTTTATTAAAGAATATGCGAGAAAGTTTTAGAGAGAACACTTCAGCTGGTTAAAATCGTTTAATTCAACTAATCTTTAAAAGTATCGTTTAAATTGTCGGCAGAAGGTCAACGGATAAAAGGCACTGATAGGAACAGTGAATTGATAATTATATGTCGTTCTGCTTATGTTAATAAAGTTGCTGGAGTCAATTCTCCGAAATGAGAACTTTATCGGCATATTTTCTTTAATTTCCCAAATTCTTGGATATGTCTCATGGAGCTGGGAAGCGGAATGAGTCATTAAATTTATATAATGCATTATTGCATTATGAAGAAGTATTATACATAACATTTTACAACTTTTACTTTATTTAACATATAAAAAGCTTGAAAAGGACTGATGTCAATAAAAAAAAATTAATATTGTGATTGTAGTTTAGTTTCTAATAGATTTTACTTCAACTTTTTTTTAACTTAAATATAGAAATAATTTCTTAAAAATTATAAAATGTTATATAGTTGTCTTATAATTTTAAAATATAAATAATTTGTTATAATTTTAACTATGTGAGAAAAATATCGTGTGGATCAATTAACTAACAAAATTTGGTAGACCGATCTCGTCATTTTGCATTTTGGAAAAATAAGAGCAAGATATATATTACAGATATTCATTCTACATATATTTGTTGAAGGAATATTGAAGTTAAATTCAAAAATTATTCCCTCTTTATTTCTGAACAGCATGTAAACGATCCTATGTGCTCAATAAAAGTGCCATTTGAAACATCTTTTTGCTTCTGCGATTTATTTCATTAGATGGTAAGTATGTTAGAATATTTTCTCTGAGTGAAAAAAAAGAAAAAAAAAAAAAACGATTTCGCAAAGGCTCTGTTCTGGATGCAGCATATCTTCATATTTAATAGATAAAAGACTTAGATTTCAGTAAGTAGCATTTCATCATCGTATTATATAAAGACATTCTGATTAATTTCGACTTCATCAACACTTTTCAACCTACTGAAAGTTAGGTTTTCACGCCACAAGGACCAAATCTAGAGATGTTGCGGCTTTTATAACGAGTGGAAATGGACAAAGACTGCTTTTCATTTTCTCTGTTATATGTTCTGAATGAACATTGTAATTGTGTGAAAATGTTTACTCTTCAATATATCGAAGAGAAGTGCATACTATCACGACCAAACTTCTTGACCAGAATATTACGAATTCTTTGCACTCCTGATCAACAACAGATTTTAAAAGAACTATTCTTTTTATTATTAAAATAAAAAATAATTCTTCATTTCATACGTATATATATATTGAACCTAACACCCTAAAACATTTCTTTATACATTTTAATTCATATCTTAGAATTTTTTTTCTTTCACAAAGCTGAAGAATTCAATATGAATAAAACAAAAAAGACAGTGATGGTTTTTTCAGAAAAAAAAAAGTGATTCTTTTGAATTCTATTTAAGATATGACTTTATTAAATTAATTCTTTTTTGAAATTTAATGTTCTTTTTCTAACTTTTCTAATCATTAATTAGGCTGATTTACTCTTCAAAATACATAAAAAATGAACATTACACACACACACACACACACACACACACACACACACACACATATATATATATATATATACCGCGTGCGGCATAAATTCGTGCAAACTTCAAAAATTCATAATAAAAAAAAGTAATGTTCGAAAAAAATTGCGGTTTGCGAGAATATGTTCAGAAAACCTTTGGATTTCTTTATTTTCATTAAAAAAATGTATTTAAAAGTGACCGATAGATGGCGCACACAAGGTCATATCGAGACGGTTTATACAGGAAAACAGAACATAGTAGCATTATAGTACATTTTATTTTAAAGAAAAATATGCTCAACATGACTGCCACCACAAGGTATTAAGCAAGTGAGGCGCGTAACTACGCCTATTACAGTTGCTTGTAACATATCGGCATCGATGCCACTAACGGTCAATTGAATGGCATATTTCAGTTCTATCAAAGTGGCAGGAAAGTCCCGGTAGATACGAGACTTCAAGTATCCCCATAATCAAAAGTCCGCTGGAGAAAGATATGGCGATCGTGAAGACCACTCATTCTTGAATCCTCAGCTTATCACTCTGTCCTCAATGAATGTGTCTAGGAGGAACGTCTTAACGGAGCTAGCAACGTGGGGCGGGGCACCATTTTGCATGAAGGTGACGGAAGATAATGCACGTCTTTGCTGCAAAGCAGGCATATCGTGGTCTCGAAAAGCCTAAGAGAGACACGACTGTTTTGCATATTGACGTCACCATGTAATGAAAAGTTGGCTTCATCTGTCCACATGATTTTCAGTAACCATTGTGCGTCACGTTTCATTTGTGTGAGCACCCATGTTGCAAAGGCTTGTCTTTTCTCGCAATCTGCTGGCAACAACTGGTGAAATGCCTCTATCTTGTACGGATGCAGTTTCAAGATTTCGCGCAGAATGCGTCGGATCGACCTTTCCGGAATTCCTGTTACTTTACCTGCTTCACGTGCACTGGAACTCCCCATTTAAGTCTCGGCTGCCACATTTCTCCTGACCTTTTGGATAACAGGGACAGGGTCAACGCTGACGGATGGTCTGCCACTTCGTGGACGATCCTCTATTCTTCCCGTTTCCTCAAAACGGCCGACTAAATTCAATATCCCATTCAGTGAAATTGGGTTTTACTTCGCTTTAATTCCTTTCACCGTTCGTAATTGTCGCGATGCTTTAGTCACGGATTCACCATTCTTATAGAATAGTTTCCCACTAATGCTTGATCCGGTAGCGATAGCATACTACTGGCGTCGAATGACAGATCCATTTCCAGCCTTGTGTTTTAAGCTGTACTGATTTGCATAAACAGTCCCGGTATGACGTGTGAGCGCCATCTGTCGGTCATTTTTAAATA
>JAPMOR010063438.1:0-15814 GCA_026543865.1 Argiope aurantia | reverse complement strand
ACCGCGATACATAACACATATGTCGGAGTGATTCGTGTATATATATATATATATATATATGCTTTCAGTCACAATTGAAAGTCATAATACTTTTTGGTTCATTTGTATAATGCTTTGAGCAGTTAATATATTAGTTAGTAGATAATTTAAGCAGTTAATAAATTAGCTTTCGCAACCATTACATACAATTGACTTGAAGTATTATCCTTTTGCTGACTGATGGCAGGACTCCATTAGCCGCTATGCAGAGGTAGGCCCCCATGTCTTCCCGGGAGACCTGACTGATGTTCAGGTACTCGCCTTCCACTCGCAGGGCTGCAAGAGGAAATGAAATATTCAGCTGCAAACAAAGTGTCAGGAAACAGAGAAAATCATGCAAACAGCAAACAATACAGATCGTAGAATATGCATGTTAAAGCGTTTAAGTTTTGAAAATTAAGCTAAGCGATAATTATAAGGAGGCTATGGGTTGCATATTTTTAAAAATTTACAGGTTAGGATTGTCATGGGATGTCAAAAGTTTTAATTAACAATAAATGAAGTGACGACTTTTTGAAGACAAAGCAAGGAATTATTTTCTTCAGAGAAACGCATAGCCTTTTTAGTAGTTAGAAAAATGAATTTTAGCTATTTGTTATTTTCTAAACCACTAAATGTTGCTTCAGAAAAAAAAAATCATATGATTTCTAATTAAAACCAGTCTGACACCTCCCGGGATAAAACTGTGACCTTGAGCAAGGTCGTAAATGCCAAACAAACTCAGATTTATGTTTTTACCATGAGAATTGCATGCTTCGCATAAAATAAAGAAAAACCGTTATTTATGTATTAATACTGCCCATCAGTAAACTATAATTTGAAAATACCGATTAATTTATTTGACAATTAATCGATAGTATGTGATTAATACCATGAAATCTAATATAAATATTGGATGCATGTTTTCGATCAATTAAAACCAGAATTTGACATAAAACTACAATTGAGGTCGCACGATCACAAACCAAAATTCATTTATTGCTTTTTTTATTACAGGCATTTGCTTTTGCATTCAAGGCAAAGTGTAGCCGTACAGACGATTAATCAGACGGATTTGGCTCATAGTTTGATACGAGTGGTCTCTTTAGATTCAAACACTGTGTTTTATTTATATATCTCTTTATGATTTGTATTTATAGTTTTTATTAGCATTCGGATTGATAGATAAACCACGACCGATATAAAATGTTACGGCATGCAAAAGTGAAGATCGGCAATTAGTCAATCTTTTGGAAGATTTGCTTGACAAATTAATAAGAATCAGCACCTTAGATGCTTAGCATGAATACCAAATTTCATCTATATCTTTATCTTTACATTTTCTAATCATCGTGTTAATTTGTATTCAGACAATCGGACAGACAGATTTCCTCTGAATGAATTTCTCTTGATTTCATTCAAAATTTGATAGAAATATACAAATTTGATGTAAAATTTATCTATTGAAAATCATCTATTCATAGCGTTTTTCCTTTATCTTGTTCACAGATAGAGATAACTCTAAATTCTTTTTAATATAAAACCTACAAAAGAATAAAAGCGTTAAGTTACAATATCGTGAAATTAGGAAAACAAATGAAAAATATATTTTCGGTTTTAATAGCGCTATTATGTCATGGTATTGGTCTCCCGTTAAAAAGGTTCATTTGCACAATAAATGAAACTTAAAAATACAATTAAAGTAACGCAATTTTATTGTTTGTCAGTATAGGATTCGGGGTCATGGACACGAAGTTATGTCTAAACTATCTATCTGAAATTAAATATAATCAATCTCGACTAATGAAGAATAGGAAAGTAAAATTACAGTATCATGAAAATAAAATGTTAAATTGTCATGAAAATTTTTAGATTAGTTTTCAATAGCTTTTTAGAATGCAATAAATTAAGATGTTCAGATATATTATAAACAGAACAGTTGTAAAAATATTAATATAGCTTTGATTATTTGTCAAATGCCGGCGTCCTGGTCTAGGGGTAGTTCATCTTTCCCATGACCTGGGTGTCCCGAGCACTATTTCGGGCTTGGTTGTTCTTCGCCCTATGTTCTATATGTGAGGTGTGTGAAAGAGCCCTCCCTATAAAAAGGGGCTGTGCTAGCGAATGTGAGAATGTCATCTTCATATG
This sequence comes from Argiope aurantia, assembly GCA_026543865.1. Taxonomy (NCBI): domain Eukaryota; kingdom Metazoa; phylum Arthropoda; class Arachnida; order Araneae; family Araneidae; genus Argiope; species Argiope aurantia. The sequence continues at coordinate 13,648 of JAPMOR010063438.1, read as the reverse complement.
AGATAGAAGTCAGACTTCTGCCCTCGGGTGCTCAGAGGTCTTCGCCCTCAGAAGCTACTCCACCCCACCCCACCCCCTTTCCGTTGCACCACGGACACGACATTATCATCATCATATCTGTCAAAATAAGGGGATGAAAAATAATTTTATGAAAGAGTTGGAAAAAAGTTATGTTTAAGATATTTAAGTAAAGAAACTATGACCAATATTATCAGCGAACCATTTGGTCGCCAATTGTCGCCATATATCAAAGAATAAACATAAAATAAATATTGCGCTGAGAAACATTTAGGAATAATAAATAAAGGGAAAGCAGACGGAAAAAGCAGCTTTTGCAGATAACAGCCGCCATCATGATGGTGAAAAAACTATGGACCAGTTTGAAGAGGAATGCGAAAATCAGGATTTGTAGTCTTTTTGACAACAAATATTATTAAGTCCGATGGTAAATTTACGAGAATACTTTTTCTTTATTTTCTTGTGTTTGAAGAATAGTTCTTCATGAATATATTTTAGATAAATATATTATTTTTTAAAATCAGCTTTATTATTTTTCAACAATTTCTTTTTCTTCTTTTATAAACACAAATAGAACATGTCGAAATCATCAAAAATTTTTGACTTCAAAAAGTTGATGGTTACAGTTTTTCAGATCTGTTTCAGTCTGAAAAAAAAACATTTTAAAAATTTGGTTATTTATCTATAAACACGATTACCCGAAAATATTTTGAACAAAATGGATGAAATTTGGTATGCGGATTTTACAATAAGTTTGTAGATTTCTAAGAAAATTTGCACGAAATTCCTGGGTAAGAAGCTACCTAGAAAATAAAACAATTAATAGAGAAAAATGCGAATAAAATTTTATGCACAACTTTGTCATATAAAGTGTAGAAATGTACTTAATTTCGAATCAAATACGTCAAAACATTTTTTGGGAAAACATATATAAAAAAACAAGTAATATCTAAAAGAAATTTTTAAAGTCAATTCCTATTTAAATTAACTTTATTTTAATAAATCAGGATATTATTATATTATTTATATATATCTTATATCATTTATGATCGGGTGTCGCATCTGTATTCTGAGAGCTTGGCGACAAACTAGACTACCAATTGGCGACATGGCGACTTTGGCGATCAAATAGAAATTACTGGACAAATTGAATTAATTAATTAATTAATATTTGAAAAAACTGTATTAACATCAAGTGTCATCCACTAAAAGTTTAAAAAAATGTATTTGAACTTGATTAGATGAATAAAAAGTATTTTATTAACAATTGAAAACATGAACAAGATATATATATATATATAGGAAGAGTGTAAACTAATAGTAGAAATAGAATAAACACGATTATTAAAACAAGCTTTTATGGATGCTCTTTCGAATCTATATAAACAATAATTCAAAAACGCAATGGCCTAGATAAATAAATTTTTTATTTCTATTTTGTAACTTCAATGGATATTCTGTATCAAATTTTGGTTTCAGTCGGGCGAAAAAAAGGAGTCCAAAATTCATATTTGGTTTTTTTCCCTTTATACTATTAGGCAGAAAATGCTCATGAGTTATTACAATTCCGTTGTCGCTATTGTCAATTCTCAGGCTTATAAAAATCTGAGTACTTGTAACACTCATAGTCTTTCTTGAGATGCATAAGTTTCGTATGGAATGAAAGATAAAAACTTTGCATGAAAGTTACATTGGTACCATTAAGAAGAAAATTTTGAAATGGTGTAAAATCTATTTTTGTGCTGTTATATTCTTGGAAGGTATAGTAAGTCAACCATCTGACTCTCCGACCCGCCACGAAGGCACACGAATTTAAACTATAAAATTGAATGACCGGACCACGACAACAGCAATACTGGTGGGAACTGTAGTTGTGTCCTAAAGACCATTACCATCCACGGTACAACCCTTCCCGAAGGAAGTACGTCCCGTCATCAATGGGAGGAGTCAGATCCCCCACCTATTTATGTAACCTCTAGGGTGGCGAGATCCAACCACCATGTCGGAACACCTCATCCTCATTTCGAGATACACCACCGGGGGTTTGGAAGGTATAGTAAAACAAAAGTGTCTAAATTTCGCTTAATTCTTAGTTAATTAAAATTCTTACTGAAACAATTATCCCGCCCAACAAAGTGTACATGCAAAATATTCTGCAACCCTAGGTCAGACAATCTGACTTGTAGATTATCAACACAAACACATTGATCTTTATTATTAGTAGATATTATAAGATAATTTTACTAGTAACAAACAACAACGTGTATGCATTAACGATTTATAGGCTTGTCCGTTTGAGTTTAAGCTACCAAACTTGGCGCATACATACTTTCCAGGATAGAAATGTGTACTTCGGAGTTTTTCTTAATTATAATTAATAAAAAAACTAGACGAAATGTTTCATTTCCTTCCAGATATTTTCCGAGAATATCAAAGCAAAACCTTGAATTTAACGCCATTTTAAATTTGAGATAAAATATTTTCAATGATGCTAATTTCGTTGATTGAAACTTCTTTAATCCAGATTGAGCTCACAACAATATTTTCATAATTGTAAATGAATCCAAATCATCTTCATTGTTGTTTTTGATATTTTATTATGTTTCTTTTTCCCATGAAACATTTGGTCACCAAAAAGGGCAAGTATTTAAAATAAACTTTTAACTTAAAGTTTAATAATGGAGAAAATGAAAATAGGCTTAACAATCACTGTGGATTCTCGCCACGACCTACTGGAAATAGATGACTTCCAAAACTATTAATTTCCCAAAAAGGATTTTGCCTTTGTTGATTAACAAAAAATTATATCTTTAATGATATCGATTTCACTTCTTTACAGTTTTTTTTATTTTTATTCTTCTAGTTTAATTTAAAATATTACGATGATTTTAATATTATGTTGGGTTTGGTTTGGTTTATTTCGGTTTGAAAAAAAAGATTTTTAAGAGTAATGCTCACTGAAATTCAAACTCATCAATCAAAATATTCAATCGCGTACTTTTGCTAATGTCAAAATCAAGATTAAAAAAATTAAGAAACATACAAAATTGAAGAAAAATTAAAATTGAAATCTACGATCGCAAATTTCAAGTTATCATGTGAGAACATTATTATGTTTTAAGTCATTATTTGTCTTAATTAATTTAAGTTATTAAAAAGTTTAAACCAGTTTGAAACAATCAGGAGACTTTTTCTAGCTGGAAAAATTGGAACTCGACCGATTTTGAGATGAGATAACAGCTACGTTGTCATAGTTCTACGCCAACCTTTTAAAAACGCCTCTGCAGTCAAAGAAGCACACATAATAATAAAGCAATACTGGTGAAGGCATGTCAACCTTTTAATAACGTATCTGCTGTCAAAGAAGCATACATAATAATAATGCAATACTGGTAAAAGCAGCTAAAAAAATATATGCGATTAAAAGATGACGATGAAAATTGCCATTTATGCTTTATTAATTACATTACGCGATTTCGAGTTTCAATATGCATTGCCTACGTGATTTCAAGCCTCAAAACCCCCTAACCAAAACAACATCATCTTCTCACGTAATAATAAAGTTATAAATAAGCACAGGAGGAGAAAGTAAGTTATGAAATGAAACCTAAAAGATAAAATTTTCGGGGTAGACTGGTATCGAAATAATTTAAACTGCTAATATACCAATTTTCAAAAAACTAAATCTGATTGGAAATCTCATATAGTTTGATAGTGTTCTGTAGAATTTTTTATAAAATTTTGTTATCATCGATTTATTTTCCTGGTACTGTTTATTTCAACTTGCTACGTTATTTCCTGTCATAATGCCACTGATGAATTTACATCTGCATCAGAGCAACATTATCCTAACAAACTCGGGAATGTAAATTATGATTAATGTACTCAAAGCTAATCCAAACAGAAGTACCTAGTTAAACTTAATATTTCAAACACATATTGTGTATTCAAATCATTTCCATATAGCACTTTGCTTATCCGTGATGTTCATATAGTAAACACGATTATAGCAGTTTTGCTAAATGTTTGGAATTCAACGGCTGTTACTCGGGTGCGCTGTTATTAATAGATTATACTTAACCGGCACAAATGGATTAAATTTCATTCCACTATCCATTCTTAAGCAAAATTCGAAGCTCTAACTATCTATCTAAACACGATAATTTTGGTTTAGATCCACAGTAGAAGGTCGACAGGTCATGCAGAAAACATCTTTTTTCGGAAAAAAATAATGATACCAAACAAATAAATTTAAACAACGAATATTCAAGATATAATTTTTATGTTAGTTTAGGGAAATGTTTAAAATCATCAAAATGATTGAAATAAATTTTAAATTTCTAAAAATCATTTATATTTGTTGTAAATTTGAGAAAAAAGTTGGATAAATTAAATTTGAAAAGTTATGACGATTTTTGAATTGTCCTTAGTATTACTTACACACACACACGCACATATATGCACTGACACTGTATGACCTTCTATGTACATGTATATATATACAATTCGTGACAATGTATGTTGTCATAGAAAATGTCTAGGCGGTTTCAGTATAAGAAATTCTCTATGTTGTATAACCTATAGGCATTCAGTAGAATGGGAAATATTTCTTAATAAATGCATGAAAAAGTTATAATAAGGTTAATAAGAGAAAATACATGCATTCGGAAGAAATAAAAATGTTATTTAGAAATTGTGATTAACGAGTGTCATTTAAACTATTTCAGTTCAAATGAAGAAAAGAAGTTATAAAAAGCAAAGTTTATGCTTCATGTAACATCTATTTTCCTTATATACTGCATAAAGATAAAAAACAGTTTCACTTGAATCCCATTTAATTTTCTTTACTGTTAAAAAACAAAATAGTTTCATGAAAGGACGAAATGGAAATTTGAAAACGTGTAATCGATATTAATCGTTTCAGATGTTACCCCAAAGTGCCTAGGTATTTAAAGAATGCTGTATTCCAAACGTTCCCTTTATATATATGCATAGCATACATGTAGTAACTTTTGTAAGAAAAAAATGACGCATTTTGTAAAGAAAAACGTATATTTATTTAAAAAATGAAGGTCTTTTAATTACATTTTAGTTTATATGAATGCACGTATTTTACATTTAAACAAAAATTGCTAGTATCTTAAAAATGAATAATATATTTCTTTTTTTAGCAAATTTACATCAGGTTTTGTTTCAAATAGAAAAAGTGACATTTGATCGAAAATGCTATGTTCCATAATTGCAATTTTATCTATAAGAAATTATCCATTTTTGGCTATTTTTTTCATTTGTGTCAAAAATAAAACTAAGGATTTAACATTTTTCAAATATTTCAAATTTTAGAAAAACAAAAATATTGTTGGAATGAAATACATTACACAATGTTTATGATGATATTTGTGCTATAAATTATATTATTCAATTCAATGTAGAAAAAAATCAATTCTTTTTCCTAGACTTAATTTTCCTTACTAAAAAGTAGTTATCTATTGAGATTTAAATACCCAAGAATTATTCTCATAGCGTAATGTTTTGCTAATTTTAAGCTCTTGTTTAAACTTAATTGTTTTTCGAGAACTTTAAATGCCTACTTAAGTGTATCTAATCTAATAAGGATTAAATGAGGGAATATTAACTTCTCTTTAACAGCCTTTAAATTTAAGCGCTGTATTTTAATTGTTTTGACTCACAAATTCCTCTCACAGGAAATGCATGCATTTTAAACAAATTAGATTATTCCGCGTGACTTCCCTCGCAATTTACAGTCATCAGGTTTTAATTACTTTTCTTGGGCCACTTTGCCCCGATCGATCCTTCTTAGCGGTCAAATACACGGGTTTCCAGACTGATCGCCGACTTATCCTCAGTGCGTAATGAACTCTGGGTCAGATTTAAGAGTTTGGTAAAGAAATAACAAAGTCCATTAGTGAATTGAAACAAACGGGAGAGTCAACGTATTTTAGGTTTGTAACAAAGTCAGGCGTGCCTCTAAATCTGATGTGAATAAGTTTGCGCCCACCAATTTTTGGTTCTATTATTATATGTGTATAGTATAGTGACAGCATTTTCAAATATAATATTTGAAAGACTAAGCTTTGCTAGGCAAGTGTTTTTTCCCCTTACTTTTTTTATCATGTGAGAACATGATATTGTTTTGGTTTGAAGTTTTTGAAGCCACAAAATGCGAGGGCATAAAACTAAAGATTTATCGCTTTTGAGGTATCAATATTTCGCTTTTATTGTTATTAGAAAATGAAGAAGAAAGTTGTCACATTTGGCGACTTATTGACATTCATCAAAAAAAGTTACTTCTTGGCTCGAAGCCCCGCCATATACCCGATTCTTCTTTCTTGCCAATAAAGGGCAGGGCTTAAAGAAATAATATGATGACTTAAAAAAAATAATAATGTTCGCACATAATAACTTGAAATTTGCGATATCAGATTTCATTTTTTTTACTTGTTTTTCTGTAATTTTTTTGAGAAAATATTTAGATACGAATCTTATACTAATTACAAGTGAATATTGCTCAATTTTACCTACATATAGACTGGCCATTTAAATGAAACAAAATCATGCACGCACTTAATTTTCTTATAGTATACATCTTACAATATATCTATTATTACTTAGGTTTTTGGACTTTTACTCGGTTTTACCATGATGAAATAGAGTTCTAGATGGTGCTATATAACATTGTCAACATAATAGCAGATAGAAAAAGACTCTAATAATTAGTTATACAGAAATGTAGTTCTTTTATGTGTAAAATCCCAATTTTTTTCTGGAAAGTCACCTATATAGATACATTTAAAAATCAAAAGTATCAATTATAAATTCACGAATAAAAAACAGTAAGCAGCACGACACGAACTGAGGCACCACAACACGCGCATCATTCATGGCGTTCGAACCACAATCCTGTACTTTCCACACCTCGAGAAGGAATTTGAATATACTTATCCTAATAGTAAGTTGTAATTTTTGTGTGTGTGTGTGCGTGCGTGTGAAATTGTATTTTTGCAGGAAAGACACCTATATAGGTAAATTCAAAATTCAAAATCTTTTCGAAATATAAAATTTGATCAAATTCTTAGAGCCCCTTCCGAAATAAATGAAATATAAATTCATATATATAAAGAATTATTCGTTTAGATATATAAGATAAGGTGATGGAAGGTGCCTTTGAACTGGACGCCGATTTTATAATTCAATTCAAAGAAAAAAATTAATATTTGTATTTAATAAATGATATATTTTGTCATACTTTTTAAAGAAACACTTCATGTATGTTCATATGCCTTTCATATACGTTGCCACCACATGCATTTGACATAAAATAAAGGAGCAAAATTTTAATTGATGCACGCGAGTTTATTCACATCAATTTAGGAAGCACAACTGACTTCCGGTTCATCGGGTACAGGTTCCTTTCATTTAGAATTTATTCGTTCAAATGCAAATAAATCATTCTAAAAGCATAATATCAAGAAATGCCGGAAAAATGTTTAAAACTGAAATTTGAAATTCTAAAATTACTTATCACAAAAGAGCAAATCTAAGAAATAGCCAAATATTCTAACGATAAAGTCTAACTTTCTTAAAATCGAATTCTTTTAAAAATCCCAAAGAATGAGATTGTAGATTGTAAATGGCAAAACAGAAAACTATTAATGTAGATAAAAAAAAAGGAGTTCAAAATATATAAAGTAGATTCTAATTTCTAGTCCGAAACATTCAAAACTCCATTAGCAAATTGAAACAAATGGTAGGGGCTCAATGTTTTGCCATATTGTATGAAACATAAATCCATAATTCTTAAGAAGAACTATCAACAGATATCAGTAATGCTGTAGTTGAAAGTTTAAGATTAAAAGCACAAGAATAATATTTAATTGCATAATTTTGCAATCTGATTATTGGCATATATTCACAGCATAATGAACTCTGTGTGAGTTTCAAGAGTTGTGAAGAAATCACAGAGCCTTTTAGTGAAGTGAAATTACAAAATTTACGGGCTTTTTCAAAATTCTTCAGTCCAAAAACGAATTCTTTGCTATGATGCACCAAGACATGGTAGAAAAGATGATTTAATGTCCCTGGCAACAAGAAAAATATATCTCTCTATCTTACAAAAGTTATTGCGGCATCGAAAAAATACAAAACGTATTTCTCAATGAATAATTGTTATAATTCGGAAATTCGAAATCTAGACATTCTTCTGAAGAAGTGCTTGGGACATCACGCCCTTTCGGGAGATTATATAAATGGATGCGTCACATAAAAATTAAATCTATCTCCCGAATTAAGTGCGCAAAACGAGTGGCAAACTTTGGATTGTGTTGTTGTTGTTATTTAATTAGTGATTTGCTGTCTGCTTGTATTCATAGTTTTGTTGTTCTTATGCTCATATCGTCTATATTTAATTACTTATGCTTCTTGTTTTATAGAATATGCGAGAAGCTAACTATCGTTTTCCATTGTCCAACATGCTAGTTTAAATTCAATGTACACCGAAAGGAATATTAATGTATGAATGGTACTAGCAATAAAACTCTATTTAAAACAAACAAAAAAAGCATAATTTTTCTGCGATTTTTTTTTTCAAATTCTAAAACATATGGTTCATGCATTACACATTCGGCAGTAATGTGGCCCCTCGAGACAGCGTTTATATCGAGACAGTTTGAGATAGATTTCAAAAATAGAAAATATGTTACTAAACACAGAGACAATAAAATTCTTGTATAAAAATACTAAAAAAAACCAAGCGAAGTCAGCGAATTTTTATCTCAGACAAAACTAAATAAATTGAATTTTATTTAGTTACATTAGTTCTTTTAGATACTTTTATTCCTTTGCATTAATAGCAGTACTTCATATCAATAATTTTCGTAACAACTTTTGGTACTCTTTATTACGAATATTACCTGTTTCATTAGTTACATTAGCATTTATTAGCACATTTAATGACAATTTTTATTACTTTGCATTGATATTAGTTCCTTAGGGTCTTAAATTTCAGATTAGCGTAGATATCATTACTAATTTATTATCAATAGAATTTCAGATTATGATTTTAGAAACAATTTTATTACCTTGTTTACAATTTTATACCTAATTGCTTATCATGCATTAGTTAAATTATAAGATTTAACGTCACTTTTATTATTTGGTTTTAATTTATTATTATTTGGTAATATTTTACATTTAAAATTCTAGAAATAACATTTCTTATAATTATATTTCATAAGCACTTTTAGTACTTTTCAACAGCAACATTTTCTATTTTGCTTTACTTATATTAGCACTTTAATGTCAATTTTCATAAGAATCCAAAGATTTTTTTCTTTCAATACTTTACTCAACAATTCAATAGTATGTTTACCTGAATATTTCCTTCCCCCGTAGGATCCGAGGTTGATGTCCTTTCCGTCTTCCCTTCTCCAAGTGATAATGGGTTCAGGATAGCCCGAAGCCTCACACCGGAGACTTACTTTGGAGCGTTCCTCGATTACCGTGTCCGAACTGGTGCTGGACTCGATGATTGTTGGAGGGACTGCAAAAGAAAGGCCAAATATCATTATAAAAAACTTACACGAAAGTAATGAAAGTTGTAGTTAGTTCTAATCCTGCTCAGTAAGCTTATGGCGAATATATCCAGCTTTTGAGTTGTGTCTGTACCCACCCAAGTCCGGGAATCTAGAGTTTATATTAAAAAAAGCCTGATATAATATATTGGTTAAAATAGACTATAGGATCTGAGGTAGAAATGAGGTTGACATAAACTTTAATGTGCCCCTTCACATATCCAAGGATGGCAACAATTCCATGTCGCCTAAGTATCAGTTGTACAACTAAAGGCAAAACATTAATCCTTTCGCTATTAACACGGTCTAATCTGAGAAGCGAATTTTATGCTGGTCAGCATGTTTCTTTTTCAAACGATGAGTGCAGAATGTAAAGCGAAGACATCTTTGGCGATACATCATTTTACATCCTGTATGCCTTGTTTGAAATAGAAATAGGCCGACTGTATAGAATTTGAATTACCAATTGGACCGAGTCACTAGTGAATGGATTAATAAACATATCTGCAAAAGGATTACAAGACAAGTTTTTTGTGGGTTACCATATTGACACCTTAATTAGGTTTCAAATGAAATATGACATAGTTTCAAGACATAAGTTACTTTCTTGAACGAATTTCATTAGAAATTGACCCACATTTGTGTTTTATTTAAAACGCAAAAACGCAGAAAATAATTGGTTACAACAATAATTGCCATTTCCACCAATGTCGTAAATATGGGTTAAACATGATATAAATTCCATACATTATCTTTTCAATGATGCCAATTTCACTTCTGTACACCTTTCATCAATTTTTAATTAGTTTTTATCAACATTTTAAACTTATTATACAACAACACATTTTGCTGTTATAAAATTAAATCATTTTCATTGTTTTTATAATGAATATATCATCTTGGATTTGTCTTCCATTTCTGGTGATGAAGAAAATGAGATAATGCTTTGTTTGTATTTGTATGTGTGCGTTTGCTATGAATAGGTTTCTGTTTAAAATACGATTTTATTCAACTTTGTTTAGATTGTTTTAGGTCTAACACTACAAATAGTAATGATAAAAAAGTCTGTATAGTGCATCCGTTTTCAAGTAGTTTCAGTTAACAGTTCAAATAAAAATGATTGACAGCTTTGAAAGAGTATTAAAAATTCGGTGATGTATTGAAGTTTATTCTTGTTTCGAATATTAGATACAGAAGTGATTGGTATATCTACGTATAATATGTATTTCCAATTTAACTGCTTAGAAGGGAAAGACACGAGGTTGAGAATTTATTTCGAGAAGAGATTTAGTAAAAAGATTGTATACATTTAGAATGTTTACTCACGAAAATATTAAAACGCAATAGCCAATCAGTTTCGAGAAAATGCCCCTTAAATTTTCTGCATAGCTTATACACTAATAATGTGTCGCCGTTGCCGAGGCGGGAATGGTAAAGTGGTTAAAACACTGTCGTTGCGATTTGGAGACCTGAGTTCGATCCTAAACTAGCTTTTTTTTATTGTTTTTATTTCTAATTTATTTCAAATTAATTTAGCAATTTACAAACAGCTTCAATTAATTTGTTTTTCTTTTTTTATGCAAAAAAGAAATATTTTTCTCCTAATGTGTAGAATATAATAAAATTTTTAAAGAATAATAATAATAAACATTTTTATTATTGTTGCATTTTTTTTGAAATATTCAGAATTACTTAAATTAAATTAACAATTTAAGAATGTTTTGAATTAATATGATACTCATTTTTATATGGAAAAAATATATATATTTTCTCTTAATACATAAGTCATAACTTATTTTATAAAAAAAATTATGTTCATTTATATTTTTCTTGAATTATAACTATTATTTAATTTTTAAGTATTAAGATAATTGTAAATATAAATTTAACTGTTAAAATAGTTCAAAACTGCTATTGTTATCTTAAAATCATTAAAAGTTCTAAATTTCCGGATTTTAATAAATAAAAAAAATATTTATAATAGCTCAACGAAGTTGTAATTATATCGGGAATTAAAAAGCAGCTGAAATAAATAAATTATATTCTCAAACATTTAAAATGTTAATAATCGAAAAGAAAAAATAGAAAGCAGGTGTTAAGTTATGGAATGCATAAGCAGATATTTCAAAATTTGTAATAACATGCGATATGCTTTGTGCGTTGCACAATTTTCTGAAGAAACACAAATGTTTTTTGACAGTAAATTAAATTTGTTTTTTAAATTCTTTTAAGGTTTGTCTTGTAAATAATCATTGTTTATAAATTTTGCAAATTGTCAAAATATATATATTTTGTTTGAAATGTTTTTACGATAATTACCATTCTGTCTCTTGTATGCAATAAAATATTAGGGAAATTTTTTTATTGATGTCAGTAATTTGATTAACATTTATTATCATTTAAATTATAAATGTAATGATTTTTTTCTTTAAAATTATAATCCAGTACTTATTTTTAAGGGAGATTTATTTTTAAAACATTAATTTTTGTTTGATAAAAAGTTGCATATTAAATATTATTTAAATATTTTTAAAAAGAAAAAACACGTTCAAATCTTAATATTAAAAAAATTATAATTCAGGTATTAAGAGAAAATACATTTATTTTTCCATATAAAAATTAGTATCATATTAATTGAATTTTTAAAATGTTAATTTAATTTAAGTAATTCTGGATATTTAAAAAAGCGTATTCATACTTATTATTATTTTTCTTCTAAAAATTAAATTGTAAGCCATGAATTAGGCGAATAAATATTTTTTTTGCATAAAAAAATGAAAAACATATTTATTAAAACTGTATGTAAATTGCTAAATTAATTTAAAATAAATTAGAAATAAAAACAAACAAAAAAAAGCAAAAAAAAAATGCTAGACCAGAATCGAACTGGTCTCTACTTTGCAATGTCAGTACCTTAACCACTATTCTATTCTCGCCTCGATAACGGCGACACATTATTAGTATATAAGTTTTGCAGAAAGTTTGAGGGCCATTTTTTCGAAACTGATTGGCTATTTCGCTTTAATATTTTAATGAGTGAACATTCTAATTGTATACCACCTTTGTCCTACATCTAGAATTGAATTTTCAACCTCGTGCCATCCCCTTGTTTGATTAAAAGAGATATGAATATATATTTGGCGCTTCGTTTTAATTTTTTTTAGGCTAAGAAGACTGATGTTTTTTTATTGTTCGCTTTCGTATTAGTGCTCAGGACATTGAAACCATTAACATGACTTATTTAACTCCATAAAAGAAATATAGAATACTAGAAAGAATCACCGGTCCAGTCAGTTACTCTAGATGCTGTCATGTAAGAACCCCCCCCCCCCCATGAAACATGTTTGGGAGGACAGTTGTAGATTGTGATTATTTCATTACTCAAGCTCTAATTTGGCTAAGAGGTGGAACGTAATTTTCAAATAGATTTTAGATAAAATAAGTATTTGTGTATTCCATTATCTTCAAATTGTCTTTATAAAAAAGTATCTACTGCCTTCCCCCAACTCTTTCGAAACTTGTAGGAGTGGTTTCCTCAAAACCTTCCTGGATACTTCCTAATAAAATGGTTATCCTTCTTCCCCCCCCCCCCCCATAAAAATTATGCACATGAATACTACAACTGCTCAAATCTTTATTTTCTTAAATTTAGATTTCTCGGATTTTTATTAACAAAAATAATTTTTTTAACACAGAAACTCTTCACTTTTACAAAGCAATTTCATATCTGAAACATTAATTAATATGCAAATACTAGAAGGTATGCAAATCTTGATGAACTGTCATTCTAATAACAATAACTCAGATCTGATTGTCATAGTTTAACTAAGGAAACTTGCGGTAGAAAATATCATGCACACAGCATTGCATCATTCACATTATTACTTAGAGTACACTTTAGATATATATACATAATAGCATTAAAAGTTTGGTTTGTTAGCAATTGAATTTGCCCTATTAGGGCTAGGACAACCTGGTTAGTAGGGCGTTGGATTCACATCCCTTTGGGTTAGAGTTCAAACCCCACCGGTTGAAGACTT
>JAPMOR010063429.1:0-25480 GCA_026543865.1 Argiope aurantia | reverse complement strand
ATATCTGTAATGTAAATTATTAATATATATGTTATACAATTTTATAGCCACATTAGAAGTACGTCTGTTGTACTGTAGGATAATAGGAAAAAAATAATTCTTATTCTTAAAACTTTCATCGTAAAATAATTTTTTGAATGGATAAACATTATATATTTATAGAAATAATTCAGATTCCACTCTTCCTAATATTTAATATATATATATATATATTAATTGTTTAGTTATAAAAATCACAATGAAACCACACACTTTACAGAAAATATAAACATTTCAAACGACTTCCTTGGTTTTCTTCAAGTAAATTCATCAAACATACTGCTTTTTACAACGGTTATAAATAAAGATAACACTTCTTATCAGACGTTTTCAAAATCTTTTTCAGCTGTAAAATGTTGCATTGTAACTAATATTGGCCAATTTATGTCTGTACTATAAGAAATAAGAGTATAAATAGCATTGTTTTTTACTTCTTTAAAGATCATAAATGATATTATTTTTTGAATTCTTAAAGCAGAGAATTTAATTATAAAATTAGAAATAAATCAACTGAGAAAGGATTTTTTTTCATTTCATTTGAAAACTTTATTAATACAAATTTTGTCTTTTTATTTCAAATTCCTTTTTGTAAATTATAATGTATTCTTTCAATGGTTTCTGTAAGATTTCTTTAGAATGATCGCATCATCGAATATTCGCAAACTAAAGAAAATAATTTTAAACTAAGAATTTGAAATTAAAAGCATCAATAAATAGCATCACATTTTGGTATCGTAATTAATGTTAGAATATTTAAAATGTGACTAAATTAATTTTTAAAATCATTTAAAATCTTTTATTTACTTTCTTCATTGATGTTACTCATTACTTTCTTCTGTGATGTATGAAACATATTTCCTTTAAAAAATATGCAAAATGAAGAAGTGTAACCTGTTCAATGCAATCAATGCACATATCATCACAATCACATGTTATACGTAACTACCTATGTCATCTAGGAAATATGAACGTGCTGTTTTATGATATGCGTCTTTGCATACTTCAAAAATTATCAGAAACTAACAGTTTTTATTTTGCATATCGCCCCTCACATACATGATAGTTCTGGACTAGATCCATTGGATTATTTAGCATTCATTTTTATCATATACCATCTAAATTTTCATTACTTCAGATTCATTTTTTTCAGCATTTAGAAGAAAATTCGGTATTGTTTTTTCATATATTCGATCGCTTTTCTGAAAATGTATAAGCAAACGGAAATTAATTTGAACAAAAACACACTTTAAAAGTTAATTTTAAGATTTTATAAAATTATACGTAGAAATTTTAATAATTTAAAGTAATATCATGCGTTGTAAAATGTTACATATATTAACAGTCAAGGGATTAACTTCTTAAATGCAAAATCAAGATGCAGTTTTATTGGATCGTGTTGGTTGGGGAAAATAGGGCCAGTTTTAAATAATCTTTCATTTTATTTTAAAAACATTTTAAATAGTAGATAATTTTTGATGTATTATCATTCTAATTTTAAAACTTTTTTTCGAAACTAAAGAGATATCTAAAAGTTACTTTCGAGTTAATTTACTCAAAAAATTATTGACTATGCTAATTTTAACTGTGGAAAAATGAATAAATATTTTAAACTACTTAATCAATAAGCAATATTTCCAACTCTAGATAAAGTTTATTAAAACTGAAAAATTAAAAGGTTTGCTATCATATCCAACACAGTTATAGACGTAAATAAAATTACTTGTTTGATATATTACCCAAGTGTTTGAAATTATTGAAACCATTTGGACAAACTCTTAAATGAATATGAATCAAATACCTTTGGGGCTTTGTAAATCTTTGAAATTCTATAAAACCCATAAACAATTTTGAAAAAAGGATTTGAGTCAATGGATTGCGAGATTTAGATGGCTCATTTATTTTATAAGTTAATAATAAAACTGAAATGCGATAAAACTATTTTTATTCCCTGTACGTTCATTATATCACAAGAAATACAATACCTTGGAGTCATTTCTCAAGTATTATTAAATCTGAAAACTACTTTATGTAAATGCATGCTTATATAGCTGACAATTTTAAAGAAAATTGATTGCATTCAAAATGATTTTTTATAAATTATTTATAGTTTATCCATTATTTAGAATGCTGGGTGACGAGTCTCTCATCCATAATATTTATAATATTAATTTAGATATGACAATAAATAACGATTATTATTATAATAACTATGTGTTTGTAAATAATATATTTAATTTTCATATTAATATATGTTAATATTTACAGATATGCATTTTATATTTAAGTAGATTAGTTACTGCAGCAATTCCCAACCTGTGGGGCGCGCCCCCTAGGGGGCCCGAGCACACTAGAGGGGGGTCGCGAGAATATCCAAGAGAAAATATTATTTAAAAAATTGATTAACTGACTTAAAGGAAAGCACACATACACATAGAAAACAAAATACATTTCCACATATTTAATAACTTATTAAAGTAAAACAACTTACTAAATCAAAATTTACTTAATAAAAACATAATAAATTAAAATAAACTTAATAATTATAAGTGACTTCCTGGGGCCTGTCTTGCAGAGCAAAGTTTTTAGAAGGAAAGTTTAATATTAGAAATAGCCACTCTCAGTTCTGCCGAGATCTGTATTTTGTCTTCAAAGAAGTCACAGCAGAAAATCCAGTTTCACAAAGGTAGGATGTTGAGAATGGTAATAGAATTCCCTTGTTTTTGGTGCAGAAAAATCATCCTCTATTCCTGCCTAAAATTCAAATAGTGATTTATTGCTAAATTGTCTTTTATTTTCGCCACTTGTCGTGAAATCCGTGAGTATTTTCTTCCTCATCAATTGAGAGTCCTTCGGGATTCTTATGAAATAGATCCCGAACTCACTCGTAACTAGTATCAGTTTGTCATCAGCAAGAAAATACTTTTAAAAATTCTTCGCCAACATGGCTAAACAATTTTCATTGGTTACAAAAACAACTTTTACATGTTCTTCTTCAGCCTTGTAAGTTTTAGTACAATCATCCACATTTGCAACATTGTTAGATTTCTTTGCTTTAAATTTATGCTCCACAATTCCAATTTTCTACAAAAAGCATTAATTTTATCACTCGTATCCAACATACTTGTATTTGCTCCTTGGAGTTGAAGATTCAAGTTATTTAATTTCTCGAATAAGTCTACCAAGTGGCACAATTTCATCACAAATAAACCATCGCGAAAATTCTCGGCCTCAGGTCTGTTTTCTTCTTCTAGAAAAATGGCGATTTCTTCTCTTAATTCATAAACACGTTCCCATGTGATAACCATCTTGCCCCGCAATAAAATAATAACGCTGAATGTATTGAACCCATGTCTTTACAACGTGCAGAAAAGATTCTCGATTTCAGGGGTCTCATTTTTTATAATTTACTACGGTTACTTCCGGGCATTGAACGAGCACCATTGAAGCATTTTTTCCATTCTAAGTTTGCCTCGTTCAAATAATGCGAGAGCCGTTGTTTTGAGTTCTATTGGTTTGCAGAAAAGTAGTTCTTCTGCTACTGACATATTATCACAAAATCGAAAATAGGCAATTAAATGAGCATCTTTATTACTATCTGTGGCTGCATCAAGCTGTATTGAAAACAATTTGTCACGCAACTTCGAGAAAAGCTGACACTGTACATCTTCAGCTATATCACCGATTCGACGAGCAACAGTATCATTTGAAACAGGTACGGACTGCAATTGTTTTGAAAAATTATCTCCAAACATAGTTTCTACAATCTCAATTGCTGCTGGCAAAATACGCTCTTCACCAATGGTGTGAGTTTTTTTACATCTGGCTATTTTATATGAAACTTTTAAGATGCAATTAAAGCTTTTTTATTCACAGACAAAGTATCTTTAAAAAATGATTTTTGCTTTTTATATGATTTTAATTTTAATTCGAAGAATTCTCTGGGTTTGTTGAAGTACTCACTATGAAGCGCTTCCAAATGGCGTTTAAGTTTATTAGGTTTCCTGCTGCCTGCGGCCAACATTTTTGAGCAAATGATACACAGTGGCCTTTCTTCTTCATTTTCTTCAGTACTGGTAAACCCAAAATTTAAGTATTCTTGAGAATATTTTCTTGATTTTATTTTTGGAACCACTTTCGTCCGTGTACTTGTTGATACTTGACTGTCGTCTAATACTCGCTTACATCCGTTTAAAAATTTATTCATGGGTCTGCATAAATCTGCTGCCTACTTAATATGGTGAATTGCAATTAACACGAAAGCATATATAACATACACATTCACGATATATTCAATATCTATAGAAGGTTCGACTGGAATGAGACTGACTGGAATTTAAACTGCGTTATCGAACATTTTCCTTCTTCCTGTGAGAAAACATCTGCGTATGATCGAGACGGCATCGGTCGTGTGGATTCTCTTCCATAAACATTACTGCTTTTTTTCTTTTTTGTTTAGTCATTTAGTTAGTTTTATTTCTTTTATTATTCGAAAAAATGTATTTCCAGTTTCTAAATTTAGCTCACTCCGTCTAGGTAAAATTTCATATTCTTTTAACGCTATCCCCCGGTTTGGCTGTCATTTCAAAAATAATATTTAAATTTTCCCGCTTTCATTCGCTTCATCTGTTTACCATCCGCTTGGCAAAATACCAGATGTGTTTTCTCGCCAATGTTGGCTCTCTTTTAGTCTTTTTTTTTTGGCAGTTAGTTAAAAATAATTTAAAAAAAAAGAATACAAAGTACTCAATATACATTATTATTGTATACATTTCATTGTAAACGGGGAGGGGGACGAGATGAAAATTATGATTGAAAACTAGGCCGAGAATATTGCAAGGTTTAGAAACGCTGAGTTACTGAAAGGCATCGCTGTGAATACTTGCATATTTTCCAAATGCAGCCCTATAGTTTTGCGATGAAGTTTGAATCTTCAAAACTCAACTTTAAATTATAAATGAAAGTTTTCATTTCTAAAATTTATTTTTAATCACTTACAATACGAATATAAATCTTGAATCTGATCATATTAGATTAATTGATTAATGGTATAATATGAACAGTCAATGTTTGAAATGCAATTAACAATCAAGATATTGAAAATTAAATCAATTCGACAACTATTTATGAAGTGAAATTCGATTGAAGATATTTTCTGATTATTCACATTTAAAAAAAAAGAATTTCCCTTTCTTTTCTTTTATTTTTTCCCGTTTCCAAAACTCAGAAAATGAAAGAAAATAAAATATTGCCAAATTTAATAGCAATCATAAAAAGTATGTAGAAACAACTTCCACTCAGCTTCAAAACCTGTCATGATAACAAGAGGCCACCTTATTGGTTGTATAAATAATCATGCTCATTGACTATATTCAAATGAAGAAAAACTATAGTTAAAACTGTGCATCTTTCTTTTTGTTATTTAGTTATTTTAGTTACTTTCTATTATGCGCCTTCAAATTTTCAAAAGGATTATTTTTCAAAGGGTTTCAACAATTTTGGCCATTACTGCAGAGGGCCAACGAAATGTGCAAGAATTGCCAAATGTGTAGGATGAAGTTCAAATTTCTATGAGCTTCGTGAAAATCTAACAGTCTATCTTAAAATTGAAATTGATAAACACTATTCAAATTAGAATTTTGTTTAAACAAAAAAGAAAAAAAAAATCAGGATATAATTATTTTTTCAAAAGTATACTTCACAGAATTAATTGACATTTTTGAAAATTAATTTAATTTTGTTTATTCATTTGATTTGTAGAATATGAGCGCTTTTCTTATAATGTTTTAATTTTTTGAATTAATTTCATGAAAACCATATAAATAAAATTTAATTTTATGAATTTCAAAAAAACATGTAAAATTAAGTTATTTCCCCTAAATAAAAATAATTCTTCATGTTTAAATAATAGCAATATAACTATTTACTGGAATATGTGCAAATGAATTCATTTGATAAAAAATAAAACACAATTTACTAGTTTCGTAAAACAAAATGTTTAGTTTTCTTCATATAAATGATGAATTTTTAATTCATTATTTTAAATATTATGAATTTTTATAGTAAAACTTATTCAGATAACATTATTCATACAAAATCAAAATGTAATGAAATCAACTGAAAATTCAATAATGAAGGAGTTAAAACGATTGACGTTTTGTGAAAATAACTATTTTTGCAGATTTCTAAAGCTCTAATACATCAGTAAATGAGAAAAAGAATTCGATTGCAAATTGCATTTATTGAGGTAAATAGTGAATAGGTAAAAAAAAGTGTAAAGAAAAAATTAAAGTGAAAAATATTAATATTATTGAATTATTTCAAAATTTGATAAAGATAAACACACATGTTGTCAAAAACAATATGTCAGTTTTATTCTATATACCTTATCATGAACTTGAATTACCGTAAAACATGCCATGAATACGAACACAATCCCTAAAACTACTTTTCCATAGCCATATACATCTAAAACTTCACTCCGTATTACAATACGAATTCAAATCCCTTGATAATTATAAATAGTTTCCTCTAAATTCGTCGTATATGAGCGAAAAATGGAAGAAAAAAATTTCGAAGATGTAAATAAATGAAAAAAGAGGTAAAAAAAAACAAACCTTTTTTCTTTTATAGAATTGCTCTGAAATACGAAATAGAAAACAAGAAAAATCTCTTATTTCTATTTCGCAAGGGACATTTGAACGAAATAAAGTGATAAGTGCCGGCATTCAATTCCTGTTTCTGCATAATAAATTCGTCAGCGACGTTGAATCGAACTTTTTTCAAGCATAAAAACATATTTGTGTTTATTCGCTAACATCAAGAATTGTACGTTGCACTTTAATTGATTAATTCCTATTTTTTTATGGTATTGGTTGAGTTTGAAAGTGTCAACTTTCCTTTTTTTTTGATTTTAGGGAAAACTATGTATGGTAAACTACTTCATTGCTAACTTTTTTTAGATTCTCTTGAGAGTTTTATGCACGTACAACAAATTATGTTTGATTTTCACGATATTGTCAGAATATTTTCAGATCAAAATAATATTTACTTATTCATTTATAAGTAATATTCCTCTTCCTATTTAAATGAAAGAATATTTATAATGTCAGTGATTTATATTTTGATAATAATGGTATTTAAAACTGTTTCTAAAAACACAGTTTTAATAGCATGTACTATTAGAAATTTCATATTCTAACTATCTTCTATCTTTTATTTCGGAAGAAATACTTCAATTTTCATGCACAAATATATTCTTACAATTGATAATTTATTTCTCAAATTCAGTACCAGATGGCGCCAATAGTGTAAAATCAAAGTTAAAAATTAATCTTATGAAATTATAGTATTTTAAGCAAAATATATTTTTATCAGAAATAAACTCGTGAGCAAAATTTTAAAACTATAATCATGCAAGAACTGAGAGAATAGCGAATTGGTAGACACCGTTTTAATATGAATCAAGTTAAGTTAATTAAAATAGTTTTAAAACTTAATTGATCTATTTTTTTTTTCATTTCAGACAAGTAGAAATATCCACTCTTGGTGAAAATTGCAAATAATAATGATAATTAGCAATTCAAAACTGATGAAATTGATTTTCGGTTTGTTGCAAAATGCCCGTATTAATACAAGATTACCTACGGTATCTCTACAATGGTTTTGATATTTTGAACTCCGTAAACTGTCGTGTAATAATAATGATGGCTAATTGAATGAAATTTTTCCGAGGAGGCACATGCCATTTTGCTCTCTATAAAGAGGAAGATGCCCAGTCAGATTCGCAACTTCTTTCAAAGATATAATAATTGTTTACTGAGATAATGTTGGTTTCTCGATATATATTTAATTTGAATAAGAACTTATACATGGTAGACGTGTCTGGTGATTAGGTGTTGAAATCCTTTGAATTTTTTGAATCTTCATGTGCTGAAACATTACCTCACCGCTAGTTTACCATAGCGTCTTAATAAAGTCGAAAAAAAAAAACGCTTGACAAATGATGTGTTAGGAAACACATTTAAATTTCTTATCATAACTACTTTCTATTCTTCAACTTTCCTGTTATTTTTCTTTAATCACAACATTATAAAAAATTATTTGTTTAAATTAGAATTAAAATTGGTGAAAATACTATCTATATTCTTCCTTGCTTTATCTGATCAAATCAAGTTATTTTTAGTATTATTTAAATGTAGAATCTATTTTATAAAAATTATGAATTTCATGCCAAGAATTTTACTTTAAATGAAATGATTGTTTACTTAATCCTTTTGGTCTTCTTTTCAGTGTAAGTAATGGAAATGCATTGTTGATGATTTTCTTTTCAATGAGTTTTAATGTAGATGAAGTATCAAGGGTTTTTCATTTAATAATAGCTTAAATATAATTGGAAGTTCTTGTTCTGGATTAGAATGAAAAAATCACAGTAATAAAAGAAGAGTTATAAAATTGGGACCCAAATGCGCAGCAAATAGTTCTACACAGCATGACTACATTATGCTGAAAGTTGTGCATATCTCAGAAACAAAATGAGAAAATTTCCCCTAATTTGGAAAACAAAGCTCTTATTCCTCTTATAAAAAATTAAGTCAGCGCTTAATTTCCACAGAGAGTGCTTTCTGAATTATATCTTCTATTTTCATTCTACAAACAATTTATGTATCTAAGGGAATCCAATTACTTTTCCCCCAAATACGAGCAGCAAATCGTCGCTGATTAAATAAAAATACTATTTCTCAAATGCTAAGCACTGCAAAAATAGCAAGTTTTAACGTAATAATAAAATTGCTAGAGACATGAAACATTTTGAGGCAATATGCAATAATCATATGCAACAATTTAAAAGCAGATGCAAGTAACCTATAAAAGTGTTTTATATTGATAAAGAGTTTTTTGTGAATTTGACAAAAATATATTTTGTTTTAACAACAGCGATATAGTCGTCATGAGTTATTAGATCAATTTAAGATTCACAGCAGCACATTCAACGCAAGTGTTCTCATATAAAGGGACACACTCAATACATTTCAGCATTTAATGAATGGTCAGACAATTTATAATCCTTTCCTTGTTATTTATGCGTATATGAAGTATAAAAAGAAGAAAAAAATCGAACTCAAGATTTTAACAAGTGTTTTTTATGAGTTCTTTGCATAAATGCAAATTTGGAATTATGTCTGTCAATCATGGAGGTAGATAATTCAAAAATGATTTAAAGCTAGATGGATAAAATTTGTTGCCGATTTTTTTGACATATTTATATCAAATTCGTAGATTTCTTTTAAAGTTTAAATGATATCCCTTCACAGAACGACTGTTTGTCTGAGTGCCTGTGTATAAGTAACGCGATAACTACACTAAGTAAAAGAACTAAATAAATGAAATTTGGCACTCAGACTGATCATCTAAATTATAGATACGTTCCAAATTTTGAACCTAATCTTTTAAATGATTAATCATCAATCGATATGCTCATTCACATTCATATGATTGTTGTCACATTCCTATGTTTCATTGTTGTTGTTGTTATTTATGGTACTTATGTTAATAAGCACTTAAAATGCATACTCGGTTTTCTTTATCATACAACGAGGCATCAAACACTCACGTACTGTACTTGTACTCTGAATAACAATATGAAAAATCACAGAATTTTTCGCTTCTGACAGGATTCAAATTTGGAAGTGGAAGGATAAGACATAGAGAATGTTGGGCAATTTATTGTGGATCATTTGCGTTGATTAATCAGACTTGTGAGTTATGGTATGCGAAAGACAATAGGAAAGATTCCATATAGTATATAGGAAACTTTCCATTAAGTTAGTTTCAATTAAGTTTTACAAAAACGATTTCTTTTGAACATTTATAGAAAACATCACTGTTTTGCTGTTCTTTCACGATTTAATTATTTATACATTTTTGGAAGCTAAATGCACAAGTAGAAAACATTGTAATTATCACCTATATCACACGGAGATCTCACTGAATCCACAATTTTTAATTTTTTTAAGAGTTAGAAAGAGAGATTTCTTTTTTTGATTTATAGAGAGATATTTTTTGGATTTCGGAATTTTTTATTCCTTTATTATTACAAAACGTTCTAGAAACATAATATTTGATACATAGGTGTAAAGCCGCATTCATTGATATTTATCAAGTATAGTCTAGGAAGATATCAAATAAAAAACTTATTGTCTGTCTAACAGTATATATGTGCACAAGATCAATTACAATTGCAATGAATTAGATTTATGAAAGCTGATGTATGGACTTCATACTAGAATTTTAGATGCTCTTCGTATTTAGTCTAAATCAATCAATGGAATAAAAATTGTCCTTTTAATGAATATTTGGTTTTTATCTCAATACGATGGGAAAAGATAGAAAATCCTTCCTTATATCGGAAGAATGGGATAAATTCAAGGTAAAAACACACCTCTTATTCTGTTTAACTTCCTTGCACACGAAATATGCAAAGAAAAAGAATTGTAGTCGTCGAAAAAAATTCGACCTCGAGATTCCTTAGTTTCAGAATTCTCTGAATCTGGAAGGACCATTTTTAACTTAGAAGCATAGAACTCAATTTTCATATTCTTTATTTTGAGAAAGTCAATTTCTTGAGATATTTTAAATTTAATGTCATATTCAAATTTTTCAGTTTTCTAAGAAAAATAACAAATTTTTTGGTTTAATGTATAGGGGATCGATTATCTTCGCCATATAGAAATTCGTGCATCCTCAGGGTAACTTTTATCACTTTGACTACCGTGTTGGTCGCCAATGACTGATTGTTCCTTATTAATTATATTATAAGAAATTCAGCGCGGCAGTTAATGCGTTCAAAGAATAAATTCTTTGCATTCGCTTTCGGTGATTGATTATTTTCTCCATTTCGAAATTTGTGCATCGTGAAGGCGACGTTTACCACCTTGAATGCCCTGAGGGTTACCGGTGACCGATGGGCCCATATAAATTACGCTGTAAGGAATTCAGCGGCGCAGACAATATTTTGCTTTATAAGAACGTAAACTTTGAGACACATTTAGACATTAAAAAGATCACAGCGATATCAATTAGTGAATGGTTATCAATTTTGAATAAGAGTCATATCTTGTGTTCGCTTCTTGGATCATATCTTGTGACATTAAATAATTACCCGTTGCAAAAAGTGATCTTGAACTTCTGATTATTTTTAAACAGTTATATAAAAACTTTTATTTTACGGAACTTCTTTTACAACTATTTCTATGGATCTGCTTCTAATTATATCGCAAGGATAACTACAAATTAAAAATTTATCTAAAATTATTTACAGTGATAACATATTTTATTTATAGAAATATCAACGGATTTATTAGATTTACATAAATATTTAATAATACTGTTGTTGTTTATAACGGTAATTGCCATGGAAAAGCTCGCTAGCGAACTCAGAGATTTTAAGCAAAGAGAGCGTCTCTTGTTTCAGTAGCGCCAACTAGGGCCAAGAGTTCGTCTTAACTACTCAACCATCACATTCGCTTGCACAACCCCTTTTTACAGGAGGGCATATTCGCAGATAGAACAGGTGACGAACAACTATGCCCGAACTGGGACTCGAACCCACGGCGCTTAGATCACGGGAAAGACGCGTTACACCTAGGCCAGTACGCCGGCAGTATTGAACATACATATATTTATTAAGTGCATTTTTTGTCTACATATTTTACTGTGTGTTTGCATTTTCCTCAAACGTATGTAGTATTAATCTCAATTCAAATTTATGTTTTACAGTTGCAAATGTTCTATAATTTTAGCTTCGTCGTTACTTATTCCAGACGAATACTTATATCAAAATATATATCATGTTCTTTGGTTCAACCAGCAAAATTGATCTCCCTGAAATTTTCTCGTACATCCTCCAATAAATATACCTGTGTATTATTAAGAATAAACAATTGGTCAATAATAGTTACAAAATAGCCTATTAAAGTGAGATCTTCAGGGTATTAGTGGTCTTGATGAAGTTAGTACAAAAAGCACCAGAAAAACAAAAGTGTAATATGGACATTTACTTCCAAAACACTGAAACTAAAACTTGCTGTAGAAATAGAATTATATTGACAAATTTACATGCCGAATTTCGAATTTTATATCATTGCCTTTATGAGTATTGAATTCACTTCACTCTAAAGTGCCAACAGATATAAAGACAACTCTTTAATATATTTTGTTCAAAATTTGAAATGACTCTGCCTTTTAGATTCCAAATCTGTGAATCAAATTATATATCTTTAGTTCTGTTTTAGTTTAGTTTAGTTTTGTGATCATCACGTTTTCTCGCAATCGGATATCCCGACAGACCAATCTCTGTCATATCTATTCTATTTGGAATAGCACTTAATTTATCAATATGACCACTGCAATAAAATCTTTTATTAATTTTCGCGAAAGAAATGTATTGTCTAGAAAATTACCTAGGGGCCCCATATGGATAGTTATTCATTTGTTATCAATCGATCGACAAACTTTGTATTAAACTGAAAATCTGAATTCGTTCAAAATTTTATAGAAATCTATAACTATGGGATAAGTTCATGTGCCAAATTGCATCTGTTTGGCTTATTAAGTTATCATGATCAATTATATAAATATAGGCATAATTCCAAAATTGTTTTGGGACTCAGAGAAGTCTAAAACATGGTTAGGTTAGATTAGTTATATTAATGTACCGTTTTAAAAGCAACACTAGTGCTATCTAGAGACGGAACCCGTAATTTTGAACTGCTGTCAGATGACGAAGACGAGTGGCATCCCGTCCAAACTTACACATCAGCGGAAGTATGTTTGGCCCCATAGCATACACCATACCCGCTTGCACGACGGCTCTTTGGTGGAATCGGGTCACGAATCTGAAACCCTCCGGTTCCGAAGCCAAGATTTTACCACCAGGCCAAAAAGACTGCCCTTTTAAATTATGGAGATTCGTCAGTATTTCAAGTTTGAATATTTTTGACGATTAGGTTACTTTCTCACTGTATACTTCACGTACGAGGAAAAAAATGCGTTTGTTTTCCTCTGTTTCATTTTCTTATTTTTACTCGCCTCAGGTAAAACATCTCTTTGTATTTCAGTCTGTCTTATTTTCTGAGGACAACCTTTGCTGACCAAGAGGGTTTCTTTCTCGACTTGGCAGAGTTTTTTTTTTTTTTTTCACTGAAACAAATTTTCAAGAAAAGATACATTTCCATTATTTTCCAACATCCGCAGTTTTTGGAAATAAATGCTTTTCAGGTAAACATGATGGCGAAACTTTCTTAAGAAATATTTACCTAACACGATTACTTAAATGTTTTTAATTCACAGGTTGTGATGGGTTTAGTTGACTTATTTTAATTTCCCAAAACAATTATAGAAGCACATGCAATAATTTCATGAGACTTTTATTTTGTTTCATGACATAATGCTTCAGTTCCTCCAACAGTCGATTCGATTTTAAAAGCAGGAAAGAACCCAAACAAGAGGCGGCAAGATAAGTTAAAAAAATCAAAGTATTATTTAAATATTTGTCAATCTTAAAACAGTAGTTTGTTATGAGTATATATTATATATTTTCCTTAAGAAATAACGTAACACGAATCTTTGTAATAATTTTAAGCTAGATATTATTGCCTGGCCATGATTTAGATTAGTTCTAATGATGGGAGGTTCCATTTTAAAATAGAAAGATAAACATAGATTTTTGTCAATAAATAAAATAAAAAATGAAATATTTTTAAATAGCTTCAAAACTTTAAAAATGTTGTTTGTTACATAAAATGCCACCATTTTTATAAAGTAATATCGATTCTGTAAGTAAAATAATATTGTACTTACAAAACAAAATGACCGAAATCTGTGTGGCAGTTTTAGGCTATTTATTATTATTTTGACATGGATTTGGATATCTCTATCAATGAGATTTTATCAGTAGTCAATTTTGATTTTAAAAATATTGATGAATATAAACCGGAGGTGATAAATAAGGAAACGAGGGATAACAAAAAATAAAATTTAAAACATTCTCAAAATTTAAACATTTATCATAAAAAACATAATGTAAAAAATAAAATGCATAAACAGTTGAAAAGCACTTGTGTTAGATAATTTGTGAAAATGAATAACAAAATGAAATGTTAATGTTAAGAAATCCAATACTTTATTTGTTTTTAAATGACAAAGATTAGCATCGAAAAAATATAATAAATATACTTAATTTAAACAGCAATGTTGCGCGTCATTAAAATATTGGTCTATTCTTAAAATTTTTTTAAATCTACTAACTTAAGTTTATGGAGATATTTTTATTAATTGAAATAATTTCTTTGTTTTAATAAATAATTTAAATTTGTTTATTTGATTTTATCACTCTATTTAATGGCCTAGTTTTCTGATCTGTAGATGAAATTTTTTAGGCTGTATTGTCACAATTAGAATTAATAGTTAGAACAAATTCTTAAAAAAAAATGTTAGAAGAAGTTTAGTTAGCAAAATGTTGTAGTGGATGCTGAAAAAACGAAAAAAAAAAAAAAAAAAAAGAAGAAAAAAAAAAAAAAAAGGAAATTGTTTCGCCACTTGAAATCACCCAAATTGCTGCCAACAATGAGTCGGGTGATCTCTGGTGTAATTGGAGGTCAATGCCGATGACCTTTACCCTGGTTTCAGCTATTAGACTGTAAAAGGAAGGCCTCCAAACCCTGAATTCACGGACAAAAGTGCTTAATTGAACCGTTGAAGACCGCGAATTTTTCGTTAATGTTTATATAAAATAACATTTTGTTTTATATATCATCAACAGAATCTTAAATAATGAATGAGTCTAATTTAACATTAATCTAGTGATGAATCTAAATAATAAAATGAATCTAATGATAAACCGGTGCCGACTGTAAGATATTGCGAGTCTTGCAGAAAGACTGTAAGTGATTAATGGTTAAATTAAAGGTGAAATAAAATGAGATTAAACGAAACACTTAGCTAATTAAGGTCGCAATTTTGTTTCTTTCGCTGCGTTGTAGTTTTGAAGATTCAATTTGGAAAATATATTTAATTTCGTGATGAAATCAATGTAAATTGATGGAATTAATTTAATTAGAATTATGATGCACTGACTAAATGATAATTAAAAATAATTTCAAATAGCAAAATTATTTTTATAAATAGTGAAAAATTACCTGATTTTTTTGTATCACACATGTTAATTAGTTTTTTTCAAAAGCATATATATATATATTACATTAACGTCCCCTTTTAAAGCAACTCTAGATACGTTTCGGGTCGGGCTTCGTAGTTTTTGAACTGCGGTCAGATGACGTGGGCGACACTTAAGGTGGCATTCCTTGCTCCAAACTTCCACACCATATCAGCAGAAGTCCCTGACGTATTTACCGTGCATCAGGCCCTCTTACACGACGGTTCTTCCGTGAATAGGGTCACAAACATGGAACCCTCCAATTACAAAGCCAAGACCTTGCCATTAGGCCACCGTGGCCTGAAATATTTAATGCATTTAATCAATTAAGTCTGCAATAATTGCATTTTGAAAAGGAGAGATATATATTCAATGAATATAATCAATTGAGTCAGCAATAATTGCATTTTGAGAAGGACAGAGAAATATTCAGTGAATATAATCAATTGAGTGTGCAATAATTTCATTTTGAAAAGGAGAGACAGAGATGTTCAATGAATATAATCAGTTGAGTCTGCAATAATTCCATTTTGAGAAGGAGAGAGAAATATTCAATGAATATAATCAATTGAGTCTGCATTAATTGTATTTTTGACACTGAGAGAAAAAATGTTCAATGAATATAGTCAATTTAGTCTCCATTAATTTCATTTTGAAACGATGAGAGAAATATTCAATGAATATAATCAGTTGAGTTTGCATTAATTGTATTTTTAAGACTGAGAGAAAAATATTGAATGAATATAATCAACTGAGTCTGCATTTATTGAATTTTGAGAAAGAAAGAGAAATGCTCAATGAATATAATCAATTGAGTCTGCATTCATTGCCTTTTGAGACAGAAAGAGAAATGCTCAATGAATATAATAAATTTAGTCTGCATTATTTTCATTTTGAAACTGAAAGATAAATGTGTAGTGAATATAATCAATGGAGTCTCCATTAATTGCATTTTGAGTCTGAGATAAAAATCTTCAATGAATATAATGAATTGATCCTGCATTTGCTGCAAAAAGATGAAAGTTGCCCTTCTCGTCACGTATGCACCTTTCTTCCGCGAGCACATTATGAAACAAAAGAATTTACATTCGAACATTTTTTTTTTGTTTCCTTCTATGCTGAGCTTCCAAAGCGGAATGCTGGATTTTTCCAATGCAGTTTATTGAAATATGATTAGGGGGGCTTATTACACTTGTGTTTCTGTCCGATAATAATACTCTTAATATTCACTGTCACCTATCAGTTGGATCGGAAATGGATCGTAAACAGATTTATATTTTTGGAAACTATCATCATTCAAATATTTTTTATTAAATTATACATGAACATGAAAATTTAATTTATGTAAGATACGATTGATAGACATAACATATAAAATCAATAATATCTACTCCATTGTATGTATCCTTAACAAATATAAAGCCTGAAATTACATTTCATTTTGAAATTCAGTCTTTTTGATTGAAAAAGTGTATGATCGGTTGTCGTAAAGGTCATTTGCCGAAGAGAATATATATGTAAAAGAACTGCATTTTAAATAACTGGCAAAAATACTGCAGATCTAGAATGTAATGGTTAAATCTCCACAGATGAATCTTATTCATATATTTTTGAGATAATATTTTTATTTTCTTTTTCTTCTTTTTTTGTTACTTGAATCTTTCTTAGATAAATAACATTCAGAAAAACATTCAACACGAAATATCACTTGTATAATTCTGCGCGAAACATCATCGCCATTTCATTTGTGTGTATACAATTAATATATACGGCATGAAAAATGGATGAAATCTATTGCATTGTATATGATGTTCACAAAAATAAAACCTGAAACTGCATTTCATTTTCAAATTTAGTGTTTTTGGTCAAACTGCAATTTAAATAATTGTCAAAAATACTTTAGATCTAGTATCCAGTATTTAAATCGCCACTGATGAATCTTACTTTTGAGTTAGTATTTTTTTCCTTCTTTTTCTTTCTTTTTTTGGTTACTCTAATCTTTCAGAAATAAACAACATTAAAACAAACATTCAATATGAAATATTGCTTGTACGATTCTGCGCGAAAACTCATCGCCAACTTGGCATGAAGGACTCTATAAACTAAAACAGTTATGTTGAATCAGCCTATTAAATTATGGGCGTCTGAGCGAAGAGTAAAAAATAGATGACTGAGTCATGTATTGTTCTTTTTTGGTGTGACTGTGATTGAATAATGATAAGAATATTTATTTTGCCATCATAAATCTGCCCTGGCGCTTTTCTGCTCAAAGGAAGTGCAGCAACAAGAGAAATTTATAGATTCATCTGATTTGCATCAGAGCTCTTTGCCATGATTATCAATTCAGTTGCATATGCTTAAGCGCCGCTACTTTTGCCAAATGCATTGAAATCTGCCTTAGAATATACAGTAGAAGTAATATAAACGAAACACGAAGTTTTTTAAATTCGACTCTCAACAAATAAAAAAGAATAAATCAATATGAAGAAAGTGATGTTCTTTAAATATCAGGTAAATTTTAATTAAAAATTTCTCAAAAGTTATTTAAATGCTTAAAACATTTTTATTATTACCTTCTTATGTTGAAACAATTGATTAAAAAAACTGATAACTTTTGTCAAATGCTTAAAATTTTTTAATGATTTTCGATTCTGTGAAAGCATTTCAGATCTATAAAATTATTCACTTTTTTAATAATTAAATAGGCTTATCTGAATACAAATAATGAATAACTATTTTAATTAATAAATTTTGAAGAAATAAACATTTAAAATATCAAGTATTTCTAAATATTTTTTCTATGTTTACATTTTTTTTTTATTAATGAATATTCATTTAAACCTGAAAAGCATATATTTTTGTGACACTTCGAACAATTCTATGCGGTTATAATCACATCATTTTTTATTCTTTTAATTATTTAAATTTTTAAGTGAAATATTTGGTTTATTCACTATGATTTAAATTAAAATTTTTGCCTCAAATGCAAAAGAAATATGTTTCACTGCTTATCAATAATATTTTATAATATTATGTAAACTTAAACATAAACGCAAAATTCGAATATAAATTTTGAATCTAAAATTAAAGACTAATGGTTCATATTAAGCTTCACCGATCAATATTTTCATTTAGAGCTGTTGTTGAAATGAAAATGAAAGGATATACAAAGTTTTTGAAATAAAAAAAAATAAATATGGCTTTGCAAGAAGAAAAAGTAATTTATATTTTAAATTAAAAATACTATAGGACTAAAGGGAAATTAATTTCTTAAGGATTTTAAGCTCTTAATTTGGGACTAACATGACTGTCTAAATGTGTTGTTTTCAATGAATCATTATATTTAAGTCATCATTAGATGTCTTTAACGACCAGTTGGTTCTCCCTGATTAATGGTTGCTAAAAAGTTTAATTCAACACTTTTTGTAACTTGGTCTTATTGACTTACTAATCAAAATATTTTTAATCTTCAACTTTTTATAGACATAGGTTATTTTAATAACTTTAGATCATTCCGCACATTGTGTTATACATTATCTTAATAATCAATATATACCGACATTTGCTTATACTCTGACTTTTAATGTGTTGCTCTCTGTTTTAGCAATATAAATTTACATTTGCCTGTAACATTATATGTTATTTTTCTTTAAAAATTACTATTTTTCTAACTTTGGCATTATTAATTTGGAAATTACGGAATTAGTTTTTAATTAGTAATTATAATATTTAGAAGTTGCTTGTTTGTCGAACATTTGAAATCTTATTTATGCAATTAAATCTGTTGTAAAAATGATTTCTCCTATTTTTATTGTTTGTACATTAATTTAAGCCTAAATCTGTTGTTTTCATTTCTAATTTTTCTAGCGACATTTTGTAGTAAAATTGTTACAAATAAAAACACTATCATAAATATTATGACTGACTCAATATTTATTTAACTAAGGACTCAATTTTACCCTCCACGTTTAGAATAAAACAAAACGCGAATTTCTCCTTTGGGATTCTTAAAAAGTTTTCATTCTAGATTATATTAACTCTTTTCCTTTCCTTCATTGGAACAAGATGTGGCTTATTTATGGTACTCTAACTTCCCTAATTCGGTGTGACATGCCTTACGTCATTGGGGTGGAGTGGCCGAGCCCAAGCATGAATACACTCTTTCTGCCCGTATGTGATTTCTTCCTTCTTTTAATCCGCGTAGATGGTTCCAGAGTGCAATGTTTCATATACAGTTTCGGAAAAGAGGTAACACTTTTGAAATGTCTTACAGTTCTTTGAATAAAGATTCTTTAGATCCAATGCATATAAATAGTAATGCCATTGCTATAAATGTATATAACAAATGTTTTGATGAAAATTTATTCTAATTATTTATTAAAATGCTTTACTTGGATTATTTTAATAATTAATAAAACATTAAAACTATTTGTTCATAAGAAATTATATTTCTAAATTAATAAAATTTATATTATTTCATAAAATGCAGTTGTTATTAAATGAATTGATTATTGAAAGCTAATTAGTTGTAAAATGTGATGAAACTAACCTCTATTTTCAAACCTACTTTGTTTTTACTCACTTTCTTCTGGCTTAAATTTGGATAACTTGGTTAATTTCATAATATTTCAATAGATATATAGATACTTATAATATTTATATGCATATGCATTTATTAGAGGCAAACAGTGAACTCTTTTCTCGCGTTTTGATTCCATGTCAAAGAATGAAGCATTTTCTGTTTCCTATGCTTACATATTCTCGTTTTTTCCTACCTACTAGTTTAATGAGAATATTGGTAATTTATAACTTCAGTTAACTCCTTCAGATGTAGTTTTTTGTGTTAAACACTGAAAATTGATTGGCATTGAAGCTATGTTAGTTTAAATGTCTAACAAATGTTCTCTAAGTTGTGTACTTTAATCTTTCTAATAGAGAAAAGTGCCACAATATTATTGACCTATTAAAAACGAATATGTTCTTTTCAATTTTCTTCTAAATTCCATTGTATTGCAGCTATATTTTTATATTTCTAGTAAATTACAAATAAGAGAATCTTTTTTCAATTTTCGAAAATCGGAGAAATTTAATGTAAAATTATTGGTATTTCAGGACAACACTGTAATATTCATTGCTGAAAGTTAGGAAAAAAATTCCGCAATTGTGAAAACTCAGAAAATTTTCAAGCGGTCTTTAAATTGATATCATTAAAAATATAATTTTATAAAGTAAAAAATTCAGGCTTGTGCCTTAATATTTTTGGAATTTATCATGAAAAAAAGGCAAAATTAAGATAAATTGTAATTAATTAAAATATTTAAAAAAAACACCACGATACGCACAGTTCTTTCACCCAAGGATATATGTGCCAAATTTGGAAGAGATAGGTCAAATAGTCTAGCCTGTATAGTACCAATAGACACTCACACATTCACACACAAACCGATAACATATCCGTGTGCAAACTTAGACATCTGTTTCGTATAGCCAACTCAATATCTTAAGTCTGTAAAATGGCTCTTATAACTTTTTCTTCGAAAAAAAATCAGTTTCACAAAACAGATTGGGTTCTATAAGAAATAAGGAAAAATTCGCTATTTCATTTCATTCATTATTTTTCTCAATATTTTTTTTAACACAAAGATATGTTAAATATATATATTAATCTTATTTTTGAATTTTTTACTAGTTCTTTGATATAATCTAATAAAATAATAATAATAAAAAAAACAGGCAAAATTATCAAATTTATATATTTTCGTTAAGATGATTAAATGCAATAGATTTCTTTTTAAGTTCCTATTCTTGAATACCTTTTAGATAAATAACGTTTAACCTTTTAAATGGGAAGATTAATTAAGTTTCAGGAATATTCAAATAACGCTGTACAATAACGGTTCATTACATTCAACAAAAAAACAACATAAACTATTCTGGTCAGTTGAAAACAGGAACATTAATGCTGTACTCAATTGTCTGGAAGACTTTGCGTTAACTATTCCTAGAAACGTCATTCTTAAGGAAAAGTTATCGGAATGGCGTGATCGTTTAGCATTATAATGGGCTATTGAACACGTTGTTATTTTCCCATTTCAAACAGTTGGAAAGTCGTTAACCATTCACTGGCTCTTGAGGTTTGCGTGCAATTATTTGAAAGGATGGTTCTTGAATTTCCTTGGATCCCGTCGAAGCAATTTCGAAGGACTCCCACAGTCCCCAAAACTGCTGTTCTTAATCTAAATTCCGTTGATTTCTGTGATGGAAGGATATTTAGAGCATTGGAAGAAATGTGTCTCATAGCTTTGGATAATTACTTACAGAGAGATATATTACCACGTTTTTTTTTGTATTATTTTATTTAAGAAGAAATATTTTCACATGCCTTAGACATAATAAGGGTATTTAAAATCTTATCGACAACCAATAAAAACCCATAAATGGGTATACCATCGATATTCACATAAGTTCTTAAGATAATAAAAGAATTCGTAAAATCTCACAAATTCTACAAAGACAGTTTTATAATAGCACTGACAATAAAATAATAGAATTTCAGTACTAGCCAAGACAGTCTAGATATGTCTCTCTGTCCCAAATTCAGAAAATATATAATTTATTCGGGAAAATTCATGACATCCTTAAAGGAAATTCTACAACACAAAGGCTTACATTAAAATGACAAAATGTTGAACATTAGCCAGGACAGCCATTATTTCTATCGCTTTGTCTGAGTTTGAAATATCTTCGAATATATGCTGTATGTGAATAGTTAGTTATCAGTCATGGATTGTTCCCAATTTCTTTTTAAAGCTAATTAATTTTTATTAAACATATCAAAGTAAATAGATTTTATTTTTAAGAAATTACCTTCTGAAACATCTCTTTTAACAGTTTCAAAATAGTGAAGCGCTTCTAGCGCTTCTAGAAAAGAAATAATTCAACATATATTTCCTGCAGTTTATCTGTGGAAATACAAACAGAAGCATTCGGTAGTTTAAATTATACAATGGTAAAAATTGGAAATACGGTCAAAATAAAATATTCAAAATACAAAAAAAAAAAAAAAAAAAAAAAAAACAAAAAAAAAACATAAAGCATAAAGCTGAATATGTGAAACACATATAAGCAAACATACAGAAATAATACTGGAAAGATTTGCATTCTATATATTTTATGTTATGTATTGTATATTATGTACTATACACTTTAACCCACATATTTATATACATATACATATTTATGCTGAAATCCTAACCAGTGATGATTAACTACTCATTAACGTAATATCTAGGTGGAGCAACATTAAAACTTTTTTTAGAACAACCCATCCAAACCCACTTTTTCTAATTCGTACTTTTTTCATTATATATTAGCGGAGATAAATCAATTGTATATTAAGATAGTAGGATTCGTAATTCAGGGAGACGTTAAATTAGAAGCTAATGAATTAGGAATGGAGTTGCTATTTTTTATTATTATTTATACTTGCAGTTCATTGATTGCTGGATTGTTAGTATAAACAATCAATTCATTTGAAATCAATTAGTCCTATTTTTCTCCATGCTGTAGGATATTATAAAGTTTTATTTTTCAACTGAAAAAAAAGGTTTTTTAATTAATTAAAGATAGAAAATAACTTCATTCGCACGCCTTTAATGGAAAATAAAACGTAATCTCATACAAAAATTTACATTTTATGATTAGAAATACAATAATGCCTTGGCATTTATACACATTTATATATAGGCTCGTTTCTTTAATTAGTATCCAGTAAAAAATCGTACTTTCTGTATTTTAGACGTTAATTTCTTTTCAAGTGTTGCGGTCCCTAGTGCCCACTTTTAATATTTATACTTCCCCTAGTTGAAATTTGGAAAGCCTGTTTACTTTAACTATCTTTCGTTGGGAATAACCAAATCTCAACTTATATCATAACACGAAAGTAGCCTGAGGAAATTGTTTCTTGGAATGCATATAGGACAATTACTCTCTTCTGGCAATTTCTACATCTGTCCATTGGTTGAAACAATGTTGCAAGGATATCAGAAAGAATATTTCTCTTTGTGAAGCTTAAATATTCCAACAAAATTATTTCTAATTAATTATTATTCAATAGTTGTAGTTCCAGCATCTTGATTTCTATGACTACTTGCATCAAAATTAGAAATCTTGTGCGGTTTCTTCAAGATAACCAAGATATGATCTTCCCAGACCTAATCTCTGCATAAATTTTTGTTTCCTTCCTCAATAAAGCCCCCTCTCTAAGAAACATTAACTTCATCAAAGTTCTTGAACTCATACTCCCCACCAAACAAAACATTCCATTTTTTTATTTTTGTAGTATGCATAGTTGTTATTTTGTGTACAGTATGTGAACTTTAATACTTTTTTTTCATAATAAATATTTCCATGTAAGCCCATTCAACTGACAAGGAATCCTAGAGATTCCAAGTTCGAGGATATTCTATGGCGAAAAGAAAAGAAATAAAGAAACTGACTTCTTACGGAGCCCTATAAGGGTGCTTTTTATTAAAGCCCTGTAAAAGAGACAAGAATTTGGCTTAAGAAATCAGTTTCACTTATTGCAATTTTTCAATTTAGTAACAAAATGTTTCTTTTTCGTAGTCAATATTTTGAACTTTCCCTTAACTTGTTTTTAAATAATAATTAAAGTAAATTGCAGATAAATAGCTCTCTAGTACAAAAATCTTGTCAGTCTATACTATAAAAAGAAAGGATTGAACTCAGAATTATAAAAGTTCAGCTTTACCCTCATAACAATAAGAAGAGCTCGCTTGAAATGGGTGCAAATTACATACTCATTTTATAATTTATAGCAACTAATCTTAAATTACCCTTTTAAAATATCGTCGCCTGGGCATGTAATCTGACTTTCTTCTGCGTATTTGAATATTTTTGAACATAAGCATTTTGTTTTCAGAAACTTGGAGGAAGGAATTAATTTAATCATTTTCATTTTTTATTCCTGAAGATTTATCAAGTTTTTTTAAATTCCGTTATAAAACACTATTTGTTAAAGATAATAAAAGTAAAGTAAATTTCAAAAGTATTTTTAATATATGTTAGTTTATCCTTTCTTAAATAAACTCCTACCTTAAGACGATACTTTTAATTCGAATACTACCAAGTGGATAAAAAGTCCGTAAAAAGTTTTAAAAATTCATAAAATCCGTAAAATTAATTTATTAGGACTTTTTGCCCACCTGGTATCTGCAGACATAGTTTGATTTGCATTGAAGAGATGTTGAGTAAACCAAGACGACTCAGAGAAAGTCCAGAAGTAAGGAACCACCAGCAGTAAGGAAATTTTAAGCTATCGATTGTGATTCCCGCCATCTATTGAGTGATCTAGTATGCAAGGAAAGTTCTATTTTTATTTTAGATAAAGGATTAATCCTTTTAGGTAAAGGGATGAATTCAACTTTAAAATTACAAAACTATATAACTATCATTCCAATCTAAACTCTAAAAGTTCCAAAAATCTAATTTTCTTACAAGTTAAAAGGATCAAAAGAGTTTTCAATAACAAAAATTCCTATATTGAAGCATCAAATAACCTCATTAAAAATGAATTTCCTAAAAATTACCGTAATGTCAACTTTTTAATTAAACAAGTTATGGTTTGGGATTAATTATTTATTTAAAATAAAAATAGAACTTTTCTTGCATATTATATCACTCAATAGATGGTGCTGGGAGGCTAAAATTATTATTTACCTTTAATGCGTTAACTTTGTGTTTCTAAAAAGCGGGAATCACAATCGATAGCTTAAAATTTCCTTGCTGCTGGTGGTATGTTCTTTCCTTTATGTTTTTTCTTTAATGGTTTTAGTGTTTTTAGTGTTTATTGTTATTTTGTTATTGTATTTTTACTTATTAGTGGTTATTTTCTTCTAATTTGTTGTTTTGTTTTGTCCTTTCTGTTTAAATAATATATCTCTTAGACCCAATTTCAGGGGATTTTCGGGTCACGAGGTATCATTATTAGACATTCTTGTCTCCATTCTCTCACAGAAAAAATCCCTTTTTTGAATCCCTGTCTGAGGGTGATCATTGAAAAAGTCTTCAGGCTGGATTCTTTTTTTTATTTGCTTTTTTTATTTGGTTTATTTGATTTTCCTATTAACTTGATTTTAATACTTTAATACTTTAATTTTGATTTTGTATCAATTCATCTGTGTTTTAGAAGTAGCTGCATTTGCGCTCTCT
>JAPMOR010063428.1:328521-346941 GCA_026543865.1 Argiope aurantia | reverse complement strand
TCAGTGGATATTTTATGTTTTTTAAAATCCTATTTTCTTAGGAGAAATTCAAATAAGAGAAAATAATATAAATATTATTGGAAATTTTTGTTTGAGTTTTCGTTATTTTGTGTAAGTAATATGTATATGTAATCTTTAATTTTGTTTTTTATATTTTGCCTTTGATATTGATTTCGTTTTTTGTTATTTTATATAAATTAAAATAAAATAAAATAAAAATAGAATAGGGAAAATATTTTATTTTTCCCTAATCATTTTTTTTTTGACAAAAATTCGAAAATCGGTTTTTCAAAAAGTCAGTTTTTGTATAAACCCTATTTAGAATGCACTTTTTAAAAGAGTCTGTTGTTATGTATTGACTGTAGCTAAGATATTTCATCACCAAGTGAATGCGCTCCATTATATAGCATTCATAAATTCCTTTGTGCAGACTGGAATATTTATAATAAATAATTTCAATGAATACCAAATAATTAAATTCCGATTTTGTAGCGTTTATTAAAGTATGAAGCAAATATACACGATGGTACAAGAATCTCTGTATAATTTCATACAAATAATACAAGATCATAAATGCTTATTTACAAACAAAAATAGGAGTGATAATATAAACTTTGTATACAGGAAACCAATCATGTCAATGTACCGCCCTGATAGGTCAATGAATCGTAAAAAATAGAATTCGAGAAATAATGGCCATACATACAATATTTACATAAAACAAATTATTTACAGAAAAAATTGAAATTATTGCATTGCACACATAATTGATCCTATCAGAAATAGAGAATCTATATTTCAAGTTCCATTTTTACTTTAAATTCACAAAAACAAAACACTTATAGAACAGTTTCAAAACAGAACGAAAACACAAAAAGATATACAGTGCCTCAATAGTAGTTTGAATAAATAGAATTCAAAGAATACTAAAAAGTAACGAAATTTTCATCATGAGGGAAAAGATTTCAATATTTCAATTACACAAAGTTATGCTCTACATTTTATTTACTTATTCATCATGAAGCCTATGGGTTGTTCCAATATATTTTTCTTTGTGACAAATAAATATACAACATTATGACAATGAAAAGAATACGAGTGTTGCAAACTATTTCTACGGTCAAAATGCTCTAAAGAAGTATATTAATATTCTAGAGTATTTCATTATTATTTACTTCCAATCAATGGTGAATGGATATTAACCCCTTCGCATAAAATGACCAGTTTGACTCGCGCTCGAATTAATGAAGTGAAAGTATTAAGTAATTTAAAATGTAGAAGTGACTTAAAAACGATTCCATATCCCAAATGTTCATATATTATTATAGGAATAAAAATAAAAATAAATGTTCTCTTATAGGATGTGCTATCTAATTAGGAAGTTGAAAAAATTCGTTGGTCAAGGGGTTGATTCCTCTGCTTTTGGTTCTGTTTATATATGGATCGATAGTTTAAATAGTTCATAAATAGTGAACTGGTACATTTTAAAATGAATTAGAAAAAAGATTAGCAACTGAAGTTATGATTTTTGTACATATATCTTTTATTTATTTATTTATTTTGAAAATTGAATCCATTAATGCATTACCTACAAAGATTATTGACTGAAAAAGATTCGTCAATGAAAATCATTCGTTGGTCAATAATTTTGTTACCCTTCATAAAACATAATTTAAGGTATTTCTATAATAATTCTGACTATTCTTAATATAAAATAAAGTGCAACGAACTGTAACATCAAATATGCAAGTTAGAAAGGCAAGCAAAAAAAAAAAAAAAAAAAAGATAATTTGATGGAAAGAATCAGTATCAAAAATAAAAATAGCTAAATAAGTTACATTTTGCAAATGGATGTTGGAAAAATGTATGCAAAGCAAGAAGAAAGAAAAATCTTTGGTAGATTATAACACTGTTTTGTACGATGAAAAGCTTTATAAATAATATTTCACAAAGGAATAAGTTGGATAAGCTACATTACATAAAGAATCTTTGGCAAATAATTACATTTTAAAGAAATAGGCATTGCTTTTTAAGATTTTCCATGGGGCTCTTTATCTAAGCATTTACTTATTTTGCAAAAAATATATAATAAATATTAAATGAATATTCTAAAGTCTGAATATATTTTGAAATCTGGATAAACATACTGAAATGCATGCGACATTGCCTTGTACATTATATCACTTTTATAAAGAATCTCAATTTGTTAAACAAAATATATTTTATTTACAAACTATTTACACAGCAAAAAGTGTTAGAAAACTTTGAAATGGTGATTTTGTGCGTATAAAATAGCATTGGCAAATGTATATAATACATTAATCATAAACATATATAACGTTGTTAGTTTAGATAAGTTCACGTTTCCGAAAGACAAATTTCGTTATCCTTTTGCTTTGTTTAGATATGCAACTTATCTTTCGTTAAATAAGTTACTATTTTTTAAAAATTTAGATAAGATTTCTTTTAGATTTCGCCAATGCCGGAAATTACATAACTTCTCATATATATATATATATATATATAATACAAAAGCCAGTAAAGAAGAAATAATGAAAAGAATATTACGGAGTATTTACTCATTATGAATATACATATACATACACAGAAATATATAACAATTATGAACAAATATAAAATCTCGAGAAAAAGAATAAAAAGAAGACAAAAAATATTGTTTTCATTGCTCACGCATATAGACTAATAAAAAAAAAAGGACTGTGACTCAAATAATTAAATCAGTTAAATAAACTGGTTTGATATTGCTTCACATTTCAGCAGGCTACTGAAAGTAAAAACGAGAAAATGATTAACTGAAAGACGAGATCCGATGTAATTTTGGATAAAATTTAAATGACAATCACTTTTAATGAGTTGTATATACACATATAATATAAACTGAGTAAAGAAGTAATAATGGAAAAAATATCTCGGAGTATTTACTCATCATGAAGGGAAATATACCGATGATATTCAAAAAGCTATTTTCTTGGCCCAACGAATCAACGTTAAGACAACCCTTCCAAAAACACCAACGCAAGAAAATGAACTATCCTAAATTAAGACATGTATATACAAATTTATGAACAAATATGAAATCTCTAGAAAAAGAATAAAATGAAGACAAAAAATTGCTCTCATTGCTCATGCACATGGACTAATAAAAAAAGGATTGTGACTCAAATAATTAAATGAGTTAAATAAACTGGTTTGATAATGCTTTACATTTCTGGAGGTTACTGAAAGTAAAAGAGAGAAAATGGCTAAAATGAAAGTCGAAGTTCGATATAATTTCGAATAAAATTGAAATAAAATTCGCTTTTAATAAGCTTTATCTATACACACAATAAATTAGCGAGTAACAAAGTAATAATGGAAAGAATATTTCGGAGTATTTACTCATCAAGAAGGGGGATATCCCGATGATATTCAAAAATCTGTTTTCTCGGCTCAACGAATCAACGTTAAAGCCACTCACTATCCCTCCAAAAACACCGACGCAAGAAAATGAACTATCCTAAATAAAGACCAAAAAAGAAAAGAAAAAAAAACATACACAGACATATATACAAATTTATGAACAAATATGAAATCTTGAAAAAAAGAATAAAGTGAAGACGAAAAAAAAAAATGCTTTTATTGCTCAGTTACATGGATTAATAAAAAAAAAGGATTGTGATTCAAATAATTAAATCAGTTAAATAAATTGGTTTGATACTGCTTCACATTTCTGCAGGTTATTGAAAGTGAATAAAATGAAAGTCGAAATCCGCTATAATTTCGGATAAATATCAAACTAATGCCGCTTCTAATAAGTTGTTCCTTAAAAATATTAATTTGTTTCGACATAATACTTAATTTTTTTTCTTGACACAGTAAAATTTAAAAAAAGAAAAGTTCCTTTCTTCAGCAATAAAAATTGATCAACTTATGAAGCTTTGACGTTTCCGAGTTACGCTCAGTCGTTTCGAGGACGATGTTCGCTGATTACATGATTTTCCATAAAGAAACTGTTGAAATGATTTAAAATCGTGATATTTAAAGCTTCATAACTTGGTCAGTTTTATTTAGAGAAGAACTAGAATTTTAAAAATAAAATATCAGTGAGCCAAGATTATTTTAATAAATATTGAGTATAGAATCGGAGGATTGAATAAAAATTTAGATTCTGCGAGTGTTTTTTTTTTCAATATTTCATTTATTGACTGAAATGGCATCGAATATAATTCATTATATCATTTAAGGCATTTTTCCAACTGGAAATATAAGTCTATTTCTAACGATTTAGGAATTAGCTGTTCGGTCACAATTACACCTTATGTATAATATTTCACATACAAAAAAATTTAATAATAAACTCAATCTAAATAAAATTATTGATTTTCTTACATTAGATAATTGCTAAAAAATCGAAATGATGTATCAATTGCAGATTATTTCATCGAAGGCATGCAACAACTTATCAAGGTACAAGCGATAACTTTTCAGGATACAAAGTTTCCAATTTAGAAGCGTAATCAGGCATATTGTAATAAAACAAAATTACCGGAAACATAATATTTCATACGCACAACAACCATCTAAATTTTTATATACATTACGCATATTATAGAAAACTGGTAAAAATATGCTGGATTATTTTTAGGTACACTTCTGTCACGAAAGCATTATGTACATGAAATTACGGGAAGCGTGATATTTCATACGCATAACAACCGTCTAAATTTTTAAAATACATTACGCATATTATACAAAACTGGTAAAAACACACTGGATTTTTTTAGGCAGACTTCTGTCACGAAAGCATTAAATATATAATATCAAATATAGACAAGTTGAACACATTCGGTATAATATGCTACAAATACAACGAAATTAAACCAGAGAAAAAGGTTTAAAAAAGGTTGTTACATATGATTTAAACCTTCCTCATGGACAGAAGTAAAATATTTTCACTAAACGTATTTAAAAAAATAACTGAAAATACTTTGAGTACAGTTCAGAACAATGCTTGTAAATGACTATCAAAATTTTACTCAAAAAATGTCATTGAAAGCAAAAAATACATATTTATACAGAAAAATCATAATTAACAATTTATAAAAATAAGCTAATCTAATATTTGTCTAAACTTCTATATGTTCATGGTTATGTCACAACAAAATGAACAAACATTATTCCTTACAGATTCTTAATGTAAATTATTTACACTGATTTAAAAGAAGTACATTTATTTTTTATTTAACTCATTTTCTGCTCAGTCTGTCTGTTTGGAACAAATTGTGCAATCGATTATCTATTAAGTTCCGGATGAGACAGAGCCTTGAACCGGAAGACAATGCAATATTAATTCGCTTTCCTCACAAATTTTGCAATCGATTTAAAACTTTCATTACTGACAGATGGCGCCACAATCGTTAGATTATCGAGCTAAGTTTAAAATCGAATGCACAATTTGTAGTTCCACAAGAGTAAATAAGCAAAAAAAAAAAAAAAAATAATAATTTATTAAAAAAAATAATAATAATAAATACGGTATAAAAAAAAACTTAAAACGAATAATATACCATATTGAATTTTAAAAATACAAAATCTCACATTTTCAGGATAAGGGTTAGGAGAAATTATTTTATACTTTTTAGTTCATTTTGAAACATGATATATTATTTTTTTAAATTTAAATAATTATTTTTTACTTTTTCCAACCTTCTATTTTCAGTTATGTTCAGCAGTGTAAAATACAATGTCAATATTTATTTGAAGAATCTTTTTTTACTAAGTTCATTGTGGAACTGGTGTGATTTTGAACTAATTCAAGACCCTTCCCAGATTTTCGGCCATTTGCTGATAAAATAGCAATTT
This sequence comes from Argiope aurantia, assembly GCA_026543865.1. Lineage (NCBI taxonomy): Eukaryota > Metazoa > Arthropoda > Arachnida > Araneae > Araneidae > Argiope > Argiope aurantia. Next base: position 341,079 of record JAPMOR010063428.1, on the reverse strand, counting down.
GATTGTCTACAGATTTTACCTTTTCAGACGCGGGTCTGTCTCTCAGAGCTAAGACGTCATTCGGAACAAGTTGCTGTTTTTTATGTGGCATAGCATATCTCAATTTCTCCCAAAACCACTTTTCTTCCCATATTAAATACGTTTTGGTGGATAGCAGATACTGAAGATCCTTATCTAACGTATCTTTTGGTGGAAGTTCTCCTTTCACGATGATAATAAGTCTATCGATTTTATCTTCAAGCATTTGATAATAAGCAGTGCGAAATTCCACTTGGAACCACATGCTACTCAAAAAATCTTTAGATATTATTAATATTGTTCTTTTACTATTATGAACCGAATTAAGAATATTCCAGCTAATTAGATTTCCTGCTATCCAATTCCTCTCATGAATGCACAAATGGAAACGTGGCTCTTTGTCTTCTAATTCATCAATTAATGTAAGAGCAACATCACGATCAGAACTGCTGTAAGAAACAAAAGCATCAAATATTTTATCTTCGTCCATATCTTCTTCGCTGAAAAAACATGTGAATACATGGTGCATGTGTATGTATACATAAGCAATGACAGTCTGCTTGTTACGATAATATAATACAGATACTACAAATAGCAACAAAGCGAGCACAACACATATAACTGTCACAGATATCAAGTGAAGTTTGTAAGGCCAGTCGTCAAGAGGACATAAAATGTCATCAGGAGTAGTTAAAATAGGAGTAAGTGTCAAAGTACCATTCCATTTCAGACGATTGGTGCACATTATTTTTTGCACATCTTTCACATTTTTATAATGTTCAGCCAACCACTTTTTAAAACTCTTCGTCGAGCAATTACAATGAAACGGATTGTCACGCAAAGTTATCTCAAACTTTGGATTGTTTGAAATAAAGTTTATTAAGGCAGGTGGTAAATGTTTGATGTGGTTTCCTCGAAGTGAAATATTCTTGAGACTAATAGGTATTTTCCAACGATCCAGATCTGTTATTTGGTTGTTATCCAAAAACAAATCGGTCAGATTTTCCCACATTTCATCATTAAAGCTACTCATATTCGTAAGCGTATTCTCTTCAAAATAGAAAACTGTAGTGTTATAAGGAGCAGTAGGAGGAAGAACGCTCATTTTATGATAAGAGCAGTTCATAATGTTTGATTCATCTTTAGCTCTAAAGTAGCAATGACAAGGATGAGCGCAATTTTCTTGTAATTCACAAGTGAAGTGATCAGCTGTCAAAGACATAACTGCTTTTCCAGCTAAATTCCGAGGTTCGTTGCAAGTTAAGTTGTCAACCAAGTCCAGACGTGTAGATCTTTTCGGTAATTTACGGCTTAGCTTAACATAATCATAAAAATTATAAAGCTGGCAATTGCAAACAAATGGATTAGAAGTGAGAATTATTCTTGTTTCAGCATAGTTATCGTAATCTTTAGAAGAAAGATTATAATTAATTGCTTTATCGTAATTAGCAACACGATAGGCATTTACAGTTTTAATGTTATTATGAGCAAAGTTCAGAACGGCATTGTGTTTTCTAGCCAAATATAATACAGGAAGTACTAAATAACTTATTTTATTATGCTCCAAATTCAGCCATTCTAACTTTAAATGCCGAGTAAATTGAAAAGTTGGCATTTCAGTAAGATCATTATAAGATAAGTCTATGTGTTTGATAAATTCATTAGTGTCCAACTGAAAGTAGGTTAAATTATTAACGCTTAAATCCAAAAATTCCAGGAGTGGCAAGTCACGAAATATTGTTTGACTAGCATTTCGTATCTGGTTGCCACCTAGCACTAAAGTTTTGATTCTTCTGGTTTTCTGGAAAAGTCCATCTGGTATGACAGAAAGGTTGTTTTTGAAAATGGAAAGCTTTTCTAAAATCATTTGATCAGGAAATAAATTGGGTGGAAGCTCATCTAGACGATTGAAATTAAGATTGATTTCTTTCAACATTGAGTTGTTCATGAAAATATTTTTTGGAAGACTGGTTAAACTGTTTCGTTCCAGATCGATTACAGAAATATTAGGACTATAAGCGAAGAAATTCTCATGAATTTCAGTTAAGTTGCAGTTTGGGATACTAACCTTTTCAATTTGTGTTAATCCAAAAAATAGATCTTCAGCCAACGGTTCCATAAATCTGTTTAAACTGAGGTCGATGACTTTTAAATTTGGGGTACTTTGAAATAAATCTTTGGACAAAGTCATTAACCAGTTGGCACGAAGCCGAATATGAATCAAATTTGTGAGTCCATTGAAAATGTCATCTGGTAATTGCATTAGATTATTATCACCCAAGTCCAAAGCTATAAGATTAGATAAATTTTTGAAAATTCCACTCGGTAAAACTCGCAATTTGTTTTTATACAAATATAATTTTTCAAGTAAGCTGAGGTTCTGGAACACATTTTCCGGTAGTCTTTCCAGTGCATTATTAGTTATTTCCAAGGTCAATAGATTCGTTGTATTGTGAAAAATAGATTCGGGAAGACTTTTTAACCGATTATCCGAGAGAGATAAAAATTTCAATCGTGAAAAATTACTGAAAAGAGATTCTGGAAGAGTGTCAATGTTGTTCCCACTTAAAGATAAGCTTTTCAGAGAGCTGGATATATTCCCAAAGAGGTTGGCGGTAAACAATTTGTCATCTCTCTTATCTTTAATAATAATTTGTTCTACAGGATATTTCTCACGGTATGGTATGATTTCACTGAAAGATGTATTTGGAAGTGAACATGACTGAAACTGAAAGGTCTGTATTTGACCAAGTTCAACTTGTTGAAGAATGTATTGGTAATGAGGTTCATGCTCCCCACACTGAAAAGTAATCGACTGATCTGCGACATAAGTAACAGCATACAATGGTTCAAACGGAATCGAGTCGATACACGTGTAAGTCCATCCACTTAAAGTTTCTTCCGAGAGATCGCAGAAGCAAGAAACATTCTTTGATGTCTCCTTGATGGAACAGCTTTCTGTGTTTAAATAAGATGAAGAAAGCACCAACAGAAGTAGAACACAGATATTTCTCCAGTAATCCATGTTCCTGAGCACCAAGTAGCAGCATCCTTTGTTATCTAAAAAAATTACAAAGGTTAGATCTTATATCTAAGCAATACTGTTAGGTAAAAATAAATAAATGAATAATAAGTTTAGCAAAGAAAGGAAGACTTAAGAATAATAACTCAAAATTAGAAGTTTTATCAGAAGAACAGTTTCACAATCATACTGTTAATATAGCATTCGCACTAAAAAGTTTAAATAGCACATTCTAGAAATTCATTTCTTTAGCTCAGATTTATATATTAAAGAAAGGATAAAAAATCAGTTACGCGTTTATCTTATTCTATTGTATCAGGGGTGAGTAATGAACGGGATTTAGTATATACTGGTTTCTATAAATGAAAGAGAAAATTCACAAAAACAGTGGTAATACAGATACACTAAATTATGAAATTATAACGCTCCTGAATGTTATATAATGATTTTATGAAGTTAGGACCTAAGTGTGCAGTACATAACATGATGTAAAGTCAGGAGAAAAATTATCAGACGAATGTTTTCTTTTGATTTAGATATTTATGAATTTGAAAAATTAGACGTATCAGTTTGATGCAGAAAAATTCACTTTATTATGATTCAGTACGGAATTAATGCATAATAAGTTTTCAGAATTCTTATGAAGTATAAAAAGTAGTAAGGGATGTCAAGTACTATATTGTTCTGTAATCTGTATTATATATAAAACCTAAGAATTCGATAAAACTCACGGAATAAACCCCTTCCCCCACAAAAATAGAGAAAACGGACCGAATTCATATTACAAACAAATTTTAAGCAAACGAGTCATTTACACATAATTCTAAATTAATTCAAATTAATTAATTGCGCATAATTCATAATTGATTAATTAAAACATAATTCAGTGTATGGTAAACATTCATAGTGCGATAACAATCGCACAACTTAGTCGTAGCTTGTAAAACGGAACAAAAAGAAATCAATGAAAATATGTAATTCAATGACCTTTGAAAATAAACCGTATTAAGGGACAGAGGAAAATAAAGTAAAAGAAAAGGGTCAACGGGTAAAGGGAACATAATTTGTATTGATGTATCCTAATGAAACGAAATCCACAATTTTATTGACGTCATCAAAGATATACTTGATAATTCTGCGTAATATATTCAAGGAAAATTACAACTGCAACTGACTTTTCCTTATAAAAGCACGAAATATCTCTTTTTATTATTCCTAGAGGATGCTTACACTTCAGTAACCTTTTCATATTCTTTTTTTATTTCTTTGCCAAAAAAAAAACATCTTGAGAACTGAATAAGTTATGTTTCATTTACACTGATTAAGGTTAAAAAATACTATAGAAAATATTCTTATGTTATTACTAATATCTTTTTTTCAATAACTCATTTTTAAAGTTAGAGGAAGATGCTTATTTCTGTTATTTACAGAACTAAGTAAGTTACCGAGAGTTACTGAGTTTTGGCGAATTACAGAACAACAGCTTTATGGAAACGGTAAGTTTAGTTTTAATTTCAGAGAATGCAAAAATGTTTGAAACGGGAATTATTTTTTGAGGTCTTTAGTCCCCCCCCCCCCCCCCCGAATATCTCCTAGGGCTGAAAAAAATAAAATCTTGTTTACTGTAGAAACTCTTTCACAGAAAGCTGTCATGTAAACAGTTTAAAGAAAGAAAAAAAAAATTGAACATTTTTAATAGCAATGTACAATTTTTATTACCTGCTTACACTCTCGCAAAAACTTTTTAATAATTCAAAAATTAAAAAAAAATTAAATAACTTGAATACCTCCTTACTTACTCATACTATTCAATTCGATAATGAACTATAGACAGACAGTCCCTACAAATTGATTTAGTTTAGTTAAGCATGATTAAGGTGCCGTTAAAGGTTATTTTCCTAAATATTGGTAGCAATAAAGAAAAATCCAACGATTAAATAACTTCAGAATATGAACAATGTCAAAAGATATAACAAAGGAAAAGAAGGCAAGGGTCAATGAGTACAGAATATGCAATATTCAATTAAATCATTCAATCACCTGCTTTAAATGCCATTTACAATTCCAATGACGTCATCAAAGATGTACTTGATAATCCCATATATATTTTTTGACAAGAAAATTACTACGAGTCAGAGAAAATTACAACAAGACCTCATACAGGCAACTATTAAGTAGATAACCACAAAAGGGGAAAATGATAATGAAGACAAAAACATAAATGATGAAACTGAGGAAAATGCGCAGTGATAGATGTTCTCCGAAGGTGCACATTCAAAGGAAATATACGATTTCTGATCATGAGATCAAAGTGAAATCGATAATATCAACATTTTACTATTAAAATGAAATCAATGAGGAGAAAATACCGGTAAGTTCATTCAGATAGCTGCGTGATCTGTACGCAAGCGTACATAAAAGGAACTACGTAACACTAATGCCACTGATAATGGATTTCTCATGAAAGCGATGAAAGTCCATTGTCCAGGCTTACCAGACCACATCGAAAAATGGTGGATAAATGATCTTGACAAGGTTCCGATTCGCATCTCAATGTCAATATTTGATTCATAAAAAAAAAGACAAAAATCACTTTATTTTGGAGTTTCAAACAGAATTTTGACTGGTAATGGCGAAATTACATTATGAAAGATACCTCTTTTAATCTCATTATGTCAGTCAGCATAAAACGGTAATATATATATATATATATATATTCATTTTCGGTTAAATATACAACTGTTTCCGATTTTATTTTTATTTGTTATGTTTACTGAAACTATTGTCTTTATAGTTCTACCTTACATATATTAAAAACAAAGTCTGTTTTGAAATCTACGAAGTTTGGACTTAATTTTCAGATCATAAAAAAAAATTCATATTTTTCAGGACAAAGCATCTTTACAACCTAGTCGAATATTTTAACTGATGATTGAGAAATAACTTTAAAACCGAAAGCAACAAACGCATTTTTAATAACAAATTTACATCAATAGAACATACAAGAAACATCCACCTTGGTGTTTTAGTTTTGAAATACTCTTCCGAAAGAAACACAGATGACTAAAGAGAAAAAAAAAAGTTTCATTTGTCAAGAAGAAAACAATAATCTTGTGTATCTTTTTTTGTTTTTTGTTTTTTGGTGGGAAAAAAAACTGCTATTGTTATTATTTTAACATTCTACAAAAGGAATTTGCTTAGTTGGCAAGAAATAGTCTTTATTTCATTTGAAATCCTGCGGATACTACGTTTGCCAAAAAAAATAAAATAATAATAATAATAATGTAGCCGAAAAAATTAGGTAGAAAGATTTAAAGAGTCATGACAAAGTATCATCTTAGAAAATAAATCGCTTGAAAATTTTAAAAGTAGATAGTAAGTGCAGATGCTAGATTCCAAAATATTATGGTACGGCATTATAAATAATCAAAAGAGAAGAAATTTATAGGTCATCATCACTAAGTGAACTAAAACTAAACTAAGAAACTTTAAAAGAAAACAATAACTGCAGATGCTAGATTCCAAAACATTATGGCGCCTGCTGTTAACAAAAAAGTATGACAATATAAATAATCCAAAGAGAAAAAATTCTATAGGTCATTATCGCTAAGCGAACAAACCTAAACTAAGAAACTTAAAAAAAAAAAAAGTTAGTAAAACAATTCTTCCGAGGCCAATCTACTTCGAGATCTTACTTGACTATTGTCAGCACCATGGGGAAAGCGTCGTCGATGTGTTGGGTGTCTCAAAATAAGAATGTCCTTGTTCTAAAATAACTTATTAGTGATTAGTTACCTAAAGCTGGTATTTGAAGAATAACATGCTTTAAAGTTTTCTTTGAAAAGAATCGAAATATATTTGCCCTCAAGTAACCAGTATCATTTTTTTTAAAAAATGTTGTTTTTCATTTTTTAATGAAAGGGAAGGGGAGATTTAATTGGGGACATATTAGTATTTATGTCACCTAAACTCCCCATTTTCTAATCCATTGCAATCAAACGTCTAAATTTTTGTAAATAAGTTATGGTTTTCATTCAACTCTTGAACATTATTAAACTTTAAATTAGCGCAAAACTCTTTTTTTTTTTTTTTTTTTTTTTTTTTATTTTTCAAAGAGAGAGAAAAAAAAAATGCCGAAAGTACTGAAAAGAAAAAAATCAAAGGCAACAAAAATTCCTTGATAAATACAGAAAAAAAAAGTAGAAAGGCTTGGAAAGACTCAGAAGGGTTCTATTTGAATGAAATGAGATACAGTAAATTTATCAAAGGAAACTAAATGCATTAATATGAATCATAACCAAAATAATCTAGAAAAAAGCTATTATAGATTTGAAATTACAACGAAAATTCATGATTTCTTCAGTATTTTATATTATATATCATTATGAATAAATTATAGGTGATTTTGCGCTCTAAAAGGTCAAACTTACAAAAGATTTAAAATTTGTAAAACATGATATATCTTCAAAATGCAATTTTTGCAAGAAAAAAAATGGGGTGTAATGAGGGTAGGACAGGGAAAAGTTCATGTTACAACATTTAGAGATACGCAGGACAATTGTTAAAAAAAATGTGAAGTCATCCCTGACAAAAATACAAATTCTATCGCGATATCCCGTAATGAATATTATCCCATACATGCCTGCGGTGAGAATTATAGTCACGATAAATAGCGTCTTAAAATTCCTGGAGAGTAACAGGTAGGAGCTATATAAAACAACATTAATAGTATGGTTGAAATCTAATGCAATTTTACAATTGCGTTTTTAATTTATAACTTCTGAATTAGATTGCTTGGTGCGACAAATGTTAAATTTTTTTTTTAAATATGTGAAGTCATCCCTACAGAACTTTATCGCGATATCCCATGATGAATATTATCCCATACATGATTACGGTGAGAATGAGAGTCACGATAAATAGCATCTTAAAATTCCTGGAGGGTAATGGTGGAAGCTGTATAATACAACATTAATAGCATAGCTGAAATTTAATGCAATTTCACAATCTCATTTAATTTATAACTTATGAATTAGAGGTTATTTTATGCGACTAAAGCAAAAACTATAAAATTAAATTCGTGACAAACAAATAGAATATAATGAAAATTGATGAAAGTTCTAAGATAAACAGCCTGCTACAGGTAGTTATTATAATGATTATTCTACCACTACGCAAAATTTATTATGGACAGTTGTCGTGATAAGAAGAGCGAAAGTCGTTTTTCTCCATTCTGAAAATATTTATTAACATACAAACAGGTTTAAAATATTGTGCTTTAAGCAATTTGTTTTATAACGATAAATCAGCAATACAATCGCAAACGTTCGTGAGTTTTAACTTCAATTCTTTCTATAATTTATTCAAGTAGAAAAAGACAAAAAAAAATTATGAATTACATCTTTACACATTAATTTTGTTATTCTTTTCTCCTTTCTACGCACACAAAGGATGGTTTGGTTTGGTTATATTAACGTCCCGTTTTGAAGCAACACTAGGGCTATTTTGGGACGGACCTCGTAGTTTTGAACCACGGTCAGATGACGAGGACACGACACCTGAGCTGGCACCCCCCTTCTCCACACCACATCACACCAACGGGAGGACGTTTGATCATGACGGAATTAACGTGCAACTGACCCCCTTACACGACGGTTCTTCGGTGGAATCGGGTCACGAACCTGAAACCCTCCGGTTCCGAAACGAGAGACCTTACCACCAGGCCACCGCGGCCCCGCACACAAAGGAATATTTATTTTTAATAAATTGGTTATTAAGGAGAAAAAATGACTCGCTTTATATTGCTCTTTTGAGCAAGCTGAACATAGCGCTAGTGTTTAGCAAATATCATTAAACGCAAGATATGTCTACGAGAGAGAATCAATAGAGTTAAATAGAATTCGGTTTTTCAAATACAGTTACATAGTAACAGGCCCGGCCTAACTTCTATCTATTATTATTTCTAAAAAAATACTGAGTCAATTAATATTTGTAATGAAGAAATAAAATGAATTCATTCATTTATGTAGAATTGCCGAAACTTTTATTGACAAATAAAAAGTCGCGCAGAGTATAGTTAAATTTATTTTATTATCATAAGCTTATTTTCATGCCATCGTTAGTATGCAATTTCATGAACCTCGGTGTACAAACAATTAATTGGCTCCTCGACAGGAAAAAACTTCAAATGGCGTCCAAAATTAGGCCAGTCTTATACCTAAAATGTACTCCTGAAAGCAGGTAGCATCCAGTTTACTGGAAGTCCAGGATGAAATAATAACAGAGATATACTTTAAAAATATAAGGAAACTAAAGTAAAACTTTTTTCAGGCATAATAATAATTCCATTTAGAAGAATTCATAATATAGAATCAACAAAACATATATAATAATTTTTAACATTGTTAACAATATTTTTTTGCCATGAACATAAAAGGACTTAAGAAGTAAAGAAATTTTATTTTCATGAACATAGAAATAGAGAGAATTTTCTAAATTATTATTATATTTACATTAGTTTCAATAATCAACACAACTATTTTTAACAAAAAATTAAGAAAAAGAGCAAAATCAAAAATCAGCGAGAAAAATAAAAAAATTATCTCAAAATTTTTTTTACTTCATTCATACCGAAAATTTAATTTCACTAAAATGAATCATGTGTTTGACTAGGGAATTATATAGATGAAACTAATAATTTTAAAATAATATTTAAAAAATTATTGGTGCCAATTCATGTCTATGTGATATACATTAAATACACCCTGTCAACTCAATTTTGAAATCCGTTGAGTATTATTTATTTGTTGCTAGTATTATTTACATTACAATTCTGCAAAACTGTGCGGCGTAAGATGTAAAGCAGTAGACGACATAAGCAGTTTTATCACGCGAATTCGATGATATTTTTTCTGATTTACAATATCTTCAAAAGTGGCTAGTAAATATTATACAGCCCAACTTCGTGCCATTGAATTCTTTTTTCGAAACAGAAAAAAAGATTCTTTAATACACTGATTTCTGTAAAATATGGCACTCATCTATGTAAATGAATTGTGCTATTGAATCGAAGCTGAAGTCAAGGAGATTATTAAACATGTTGGGAATAGGAATCAATGGTTACAAATGAAAGTTTTTGCGACAAATACAGCTTAGTCATTTGACTCATTTGTTGCGCAAATAAGATGATGAAAACACAAAAATGTAGAAATTAAAATGCAGGTAGTCTAAGTACAATGAGCATATATAGAATGTTTAAGAATACAAAAGATACAAAATTTTTCCTGAGTTAATGTTGTAGTTTATTTTATATAAGGGTATAACTGAAGTTTACGCGCATAATCAAAACTGGTACTTTAGTGAAATATTACAAATAGAGCTTAATATAAAAGATAGGTCATACATATGACAAGGCACTGTCAGAAATATTTTATCTAGAAAAATAAACAGATTCTCAAAATGTACTCCAAGTACATGACATCGAGCAACGGTCTATCAAACCAAGGATAATATAAACCTCCATTTTCCAATCCTACAACAAAGTGAATATTTATGATATTGATTTACATCAACGTGCATATTGATATGCTAATTTCTAGTAAAAAAATTAAACTTCATGGATGGGATATCCCCACTCTTTCCGCTTGGATAGCTTTTATATATTTTAAGGTATCCGACTAGGTTGTAAAGATGATTTTTCCAGAACATTTTGATTTTTTTTTATTATCTGAAAATAAAGTTCAAATTTTGTAGATACTAAAACAGACTTTGTTTTTAATATATTTGAGATAGAACTAGTTATAGATACAGTAGTTTTAATAATACACAACAAATAAATATGAAATCGGAAACAGTGGTATTTTTAACCGAAAATGAGTGATTTTTTTAATCGTAAAATTCTCCAAAATAATATTTGATATGTTTATATGAACACTTTACCTAATCGGGCTCGGTTTGTTTATTTATGACATTCTTGTTAAAAAAGGGTGGAAACTACATTTATTTCCTGCGCATTTGCGTGAACTAATTTACAAGTACAATATTTAAAGGCATTTTCTGAAGAATGAATGTTTTACTGTGATTGATTCACGGAAAACATGATATCTCAAAATCAGTCCAGTAAAATTTCATGAAATTTGGTATGCGTGTATCTAAAATCTTTGAGAGTGTTATAGATCGTGAATTTTAAGGTAGCTTCATCATTTACAAACAATTTAAGTTCAAAACATAGATAAACTTTGGCAAAAAATCATTAACGGTGGCTTCAAATGCTCATAAAATTTTTATTTATTAAAATAATTTTTACCTTGTGGTCTGTTTCATTTTTTGTAGTTTGAGCTATATATTAGTGAAAAAAAATTAAATATCCCCCCCCCCTTTTTTTTAACTTACTCTGTTTTTCCAACATTGAAATTTGTTAAATTTTCATTTCATTTCAGTTTTTTTTTAAATTAAAGACAATGAATGTATTTTTTCTTCTAATCGGGATCTTTCAAGTCTGTTTTAGCTATTTCGTAGAATAAAAAATGTTTACGTGTGATTTTTTAAAAAAAATTCGTCTCCGAACCTAGTCGGATACCTTAAATAGTACTATCTGTAAATTTAGAATTGTATTTATTATTATTATTATTATTCTAAAGCATAATCGCGAATGGAGAATATAAAAACCGAGTCTATCATGATTTTCATGCTCTTTTTATATCCTAGAACGTAAATCTTTGTAGGAGGCATGAAGGATGTAGATGCATCCTATTCCAAGATTGAATCCAATTATTATTTACCAAAGATGTAGATAAAATAAGTAAGGATTGTGTTTATGCGACCAAGAGGCAAAAAATTTATTAACACTATTCAAAATAGAGAAATAAAATTCTACGAAACACAGCAGATAAATTTTGCGAGAAGTGAATTATTCGAAGAAAATATTGCGATGAATAAAATAGTTCCTTTTTTATCATAATTATTAATAATAACAACATCTGTGAATCCAATTCATATTACGATAAGATTTATTTCACTTTGTAATCATCTTACTTTTTATATTAATGCTATTCTAAACTGCGCATATTTCCAACTTAAGTAGGTAAAATAAGTGACAATGACGAGTTGGCACACAATTGATCACGTTTTATTCAATTCGCGTTTTTTTTCCCTCATTTTTTTAACCACATCCAAGGCTACAACCTTCAATCAAACGTTTCATAGCGCACTGTTACTCCGTTCTACGTCAATGTAAATTTCAGAAAATGTTAAACTAGAAACTTGATACAACAGATGATATGGCTTATATTCGAACTTTTGTCCTCGTGTGTCAAATACTCTTAGTTATAGCGTAAATCCGAAATGTAAAATGTAGAGAGAAAGAAACTCGGTTGTCGCCCTCGTCATCTTACATTTATCAAAATGAAGAGCTTAGCACTGATTAACTCGTATGTAATTTTAAAACAATATTTTAGCACATGTATCAATCCAAATGAAGCTACTGTTCGTTTCAGTATCCTAAGATGACCATTTTTTGA
>JAPMOR010063428.1:302223-328511 GCA_026543865.1 Argiope aurantia | reverse complement strand
AAGATGACCATTTTTTGACGATTCTATTTCACTACGTGATGAGACGCTGAAAAATAAGCGCATTTACGAAATTCTTCGTCATTTTTTAACCTTGATATCCGCCATATTAGATACTTTTTCATTCAATTTGTTTCCACAGATATGTGAGTATCGTGTTCTTTCTGAACGTGTTATTTTATTTTAATTCAGTCAGCGAATAATCCGAGTTTACTTTATTGTTAAATCTAAACATTTCCTCCTTTCATCTTTCCTCTCACACCTATTTTGGCGAATTAAACCCATTTTAACGCATGCGCAAAAACCCAGAGGGTTTTAGAATCCGCTGGCAAACAATATGTAAATAAAAATAAGACGAAAAACATGGAAACAACAGAAACAAAAGTTTCACGTATAAAATGCAATAAAGTTTCAGAAAATTTGATCAGATAGCGAATCAAAAAATTAAGATAAAGTTTATGAAATCAAACATTTATTTCTACATAAGTGAAGAAGAAAAATTTCAATTGACTCACAATCCAAAGAGAGTTATATTTTTTTTTCAACTGAATAAATTAAAATTTTAATCTATTCTGGTAAACTAAGAAATGCAAAAAAGTATGAAAGGCATTTGAAAATAAATTGATAAATAAAAGTAAATAAAATTAATAATAAAGACTTCAAGGCAATTAATGGAAAGGAAATTAAATGAATTTCATAAGAATGCCCCCAAAATTATGAAGAGCTAAATTTTAATGAAATAATTCACTATGTGACCAAATGTATTCGGACACATAGTGAAGATGTACGCATTTTTCGGAATTTCTCCAAAAAGATTGAACGAACTGTCTTTAAACTTTGATTAGAGGGGAAAAAAATTGAACTATGTTTTATCATGACGATTCGATCACAAGGACATTAAGGGGACGACCAGAAATTGAAGGCGAAGAAAGGGATTTCGTCTCCTCCCAGCTTCGCAGAAAGCAGGTAATGATTTGAAATTTTCAACGATGGTTTTATTTTCTTTGAATAATACATAAATGCATTTTCGTAAAAATATCACCCACATTCGGTAAGATATAAAAGATTTCTTTTTCTTTATAAAAAATGTCATATTTTTCCGCAAGTTTTTTTGCTATTAAAAAGTCAAATTTTCCACGAAATAATAGGGATTTCACAGAATATATAACAAAGTTTCATTCCTGTACTATATTAAAATTAAAAATGAAATTTGTAAATATTCGAGGGAACATGAGCATTTTTAGCAAATAAATTTAGTGCATGGAGCGAAATATAGCATATTTTACTTTCATAATTTCAAAGTCCGCTATATAGGGCAAATTATATCATAATTCTAGTTGAATGCTTAATAGATTCAGATAGATATAAGTATCGCAGTGAGGTTAATTTAATTTCACTCTAAAGGGAAGTTAAAGAAAAGGGATTTTCCACAAATTGATAAATTTTAAACTAAAATAGTTATACTGAATTCTATAAAAGGTTCGAAATATACTAAAAGCCCTTCACACTTAGAAATTAAGTAAGTAAAACAAATTAAAATATATTCGGTATTATAAATAATAAAAACTTTATTATGTTATTTATTATTATTTGCACAAACATCAGACATATGTAACATGTTTTCCAATGTGATTATAAGCAACAAAACACTTTATTTATTCTACAGATGAGCCAATTACTAATACAATATGGAGCTATCGTTTGCTGCGAAGCCGGTTGCTACTTTATGAGAAATATAATCCACTAGTTTTTGGAATGCTTGTAAAAGAAAGCTCGTAAGCTCGGTCACTGATGTGAATCATTGTTCTCTAGCTCGAATTTGACGTTACAGTTCATTCCACGGATGTTCATTGGAATGAGAAACGGTCTCTATGCAAACCAATCTAATTCGAAAGTGTACCGATACTTTTCATTATATAGTCTATTTCAGGCTAACATGTGCATTTCAAAAATTATGGCTTAGGGATGGTTTTCGTAAAATATCACTTGCTATCTATAAATTATGGCTTATGATTAGATTGTGATTGGAAATAAAACAAACTACATTGAGATGGCACATATGTTGCTTATGTTTCAAAGAATTCTTACCTCATGTTTCTAGAAACGATCGACTCCATTTATTATCTTTATTCGCAGACATTTTTATTCTCCACAAGCGTATTGTAATCGCTGTATCACGTAAAAACATGATTAAAAAATCTGATGTTTCAGTAACTGGAAACGCAGAGAGAAACCACCATTGTCCTGCAAGAAAAGAAATATTTATTAAAAATCCTACCAAAAATTATTTTCAGATTTCAATTTCTGCACTGCATTCCCACAATAAACTTAGTACCAATATCTCAACAGACAAAATGGTAAGATTTTAGCATGCTCAATAATATCTATAAAATAAATAACCTTTTACTGGAATACAGAATTAATTTACATAGTAAAGCACATTGCCATGTATTTTATACTGTCTACAAGTCTTCCAGTAAAGCACATAAATGACAAAAATATCTTAAAACGCTATCAAAAATAGTTGTAAGGTTAATTTTAATACTGCAATAATGCATTTTTTAAGGTATAATCCAAATATATGAAACTGTGCATGAATACTAAGTATAAGAAACAGAGAGGAAGGTACCGAGAAACACGCATATTTAATTGAAAAATGAAACACAAATAACAAATTGCAGTAGAATTAAAATGCATGATAGATGGAAAGGCTAGAAAAGACCTGGCAAAAAATATATCGATGAAAATATAATAAATATTTACAATATTAAATAATCAAAATGTTTATTGTCAGTGGTCAAATTTCCTATATAGGGAACCAAGAACATTTTTTAAATACTTTTTACATCTACTTAGCATTTACCTTTTACCTTTATATAAAAAAAATGTTATAGAAATGGAGGGAAATAAATTTCCATAATGCTTCCATGGAAAGTCATTATGACTTTCAATATCATCACAGTGACCACATGTAATCGATATATCATCAAACAAGTGGTTGCAGTTATGGAAACTCAATGGAAATAATGCTATGATTTCTATGTGTAATCATGAAATAATGTGACATACCGAACATTCCTGAGTCCTAATCACAATTGTGATCTTTATGTAGCATTTTAGTCACACTTCAATGTTTATGCCATGCTATAACACATAACTTCTTATTCTTATTAAAGGACTCATGACAGCAATAATCATTTGTCAAGGTGATGTAACAGCAATACGCACGAAATATGCATTCACCAACATTTGTGACTGCGACATTTCCATATACCATTCATTTGCATGTGCATTAATTCGTCACATTTCAAAGTCATTTTGTAGCGCCGATGCGCCTAGTTGCTAAAATGTACGGAGACTTCTTCACTTGCTATCATTCACAAGATACACCTAATCCATCAAGTGATGCTTGCATTCAGGAAAGGAAAGTACAAAAAATTGTTAAGATGCATGAGAAAGTTCAGTTATATGTTTTCAAGCTAATTCACAAGCAACATTTCGACTTACTTAAATTAAAACCGATTGAAGTTATTTTAAAATAAATGTATTCGTGCAGCTGATGTAAGTGGCAAAGACAGCTTGAGCAAATGTTTATAAACGCCAAACCTTCAGTGGCAAGCTGCATGACGTCATTTGATTACATTTAAATATTTTCTTTAAAAAATGAGTTCTAATATATATAGTTTCACCAACACTTTATAACTCTTCCCATAAAGGATAAACATTAACCGAAACGTCATTGTTGTACAAAAAGTGAAATATGACTTAAGTATTATTTAAAAGACTGCAGGCATAACATTAATATATTTGAAAATGTGCAGTTCAGAAACAGCATTTTCCTTATAGGCCATTTTGTTGGTATTTCTCACTTTAACCATAATGAACCTGCAGAAATCATTCAAAAAGGATTTTACTTTCGAGCAATTATTTAAGGTACCTATTGTTCTTTTGAATTTGCTCAGCGTTTAGACAGAATTATGGGTTGACTTGAATTAATAGGGGCTTTTATGAGGCCATTTCAAACGAAACACGAAAACAGCCAGATCGAGATGATTATTTTAAATCCTAGAAAAAGGTTCAAACCAACACCTTTCAAGGTGATGTGGTTTTCAATACCGCACTCTTCATTATGCCCTAGGATATCATCATTGCAACAGAATTCGAGGGAAAACAGTTTGTTGTTTTTAGGAAAACATCTCCCATTTTGAGCATCATCTCTATTTTTTATATGTACTTTTCACTACCTCATTCTTCATTATGCCCTAGGTTATTATCACTGCAGCAAAAATCGAGGGAAAACAGTTTGTTGTTTTTAGAAAAACAGCTGCCATTTGGAGCATCATCTCTATAAATTGATGAATTTTTTATATGTACTTTTCACTACCTCATTCTTCATTATGCCCTAGGTTATTATCACTGTAGCAAAAATCGAGGGAAAACAGTTTGTTGTTTTTAGAAAAACAGCAGCCGTTTGGAGCATCGTCTCTATAAATTGATGAATTTTTGATATGTACTTTTCACTACCGCATTCTTTATTATGCCCTAGATTAATATCACTGCAACAGAAATCTAGGGAAAACAGTTTGTTGTTTTTAAAAAACAGCGCCTGAGTTTAACGCCTTATTTTCAATAATAAGAATTTTCTCTTTATTCCAGAGTAGCAAATAACTAACAAGGCCATATTTCTTGGGAAAGTGCAACTAAGAAAACGGTGATCTTAGAGTAAGCTTAATAAAATATCACGTCATTTAATTTTGGATACACAGCTAAAGACATTCCGCATAAAGAAATATTAACAGATTTGCATTTTTAATTATAAAAGAATACGCGTATTTCTTTTGCCATGATAGTAATTGGTTTTTCACTTTGATTACATTCTTAATCAATCAGAAAGTTTGAAAATATGAAACAAGCAAAATTTATTAGGATTATTTATTAGCTTTTATTGTTAATAGTTAAACTTCAATTAAGAGGATTTCTCATAAGCGGAAAACATTAAAAGAAATTCTTCAAATAAATATTTATGCATAGAAAATCAGTTAATACATGCACATTTATAAATAAAGTAACACATATATTCATATAATATTAATCTAAAGACGTGAGCGTATAAATTGCAATTTGAGAGCTACAATACTCACCAAAATATCGTCATTTCTATTATTCTCATGAAATAACAACAACAACAATGTAACTGCTATTTATTCCTTGCCATGCAAGGAACTAGAACATTTCTCTGCTTAATTTGAAATATCAGATGACGCACTGGATTATGCTGAAGAATCAATTATTTAACAAAGGAAATATAATTTTATCGCTTAAACAGGAAATGGAGCAAAACATGAACAATGTAGGAAAAGATTTATTTTGATATGTCGCGAACTCCTTACATAGGTGATTTATAGTTATCTTTGTTTCTATGAGATATAAAGTAATTTCGTGACAGAACACATAAATTATCATTCCTATATAATTTTTTAAGGGACGTCAGAAAGAGAGAAGAAACAAGTATCGATTATCAATGAAGCAAATGGTGCTTAATTGAGGAACCAATATTTTTAGAAAAACGTCAAATTTTGGGGTTCAGCAAAACAAAATATGAAAAAAAAAATCCATAGAAAAACAAAAGGTTCTAGACTAACCACAGAAATGCCTAGTCTTGAAGAGAAATTAAAAATATCTACTAGAAATGCAACTTTTCACCACACAAACATTTGCAATATATGCTGACATTGCAATATATGTACCATGCCCAAAAAATACTGCATATTCCATCAGTGCCGGATTTAGACATTTTTTAATAAAGGGAGTACACATTAAGGGTCAATTCATTAAAAGTGACGGCCAACATTCGAAACTGGTTTTTTGAGAAAGAAAAAAACTGTTTTTTAAATTTTGTTTGTGGTTTCTAGTTAAATAGTACATAAAAACAATAAAAAATTCTTTAAACATTTCTGTAAATGCCTTATTTTTTATTGAATAATTCGAAGAAAAACTCAACAAATTTTAACCAAGACAGTTCACCAAAACTATACAAAATTCTACAAGGATCATAATTTATTTTACACGCTAGATACATAACATAGTTATCTTGAAAATGAACTAAAATCAACGATATTGATTCAAATTCAAAAATATTATGAAGGTTTATATGTTATAGTAATATAGACATAGTTCTCAATTTTTCAAACATTTTCTAATAAAAAAATATCTAATGTACATCAAAACATTTATTTCAATTTATCAACAATGATATGCAAAACGTTCCCTAAAATTATCATTAAATTTTTTAATTATCATTGGGGATATTATGTTAAAGGTTGGTAATTTATTTCGATAAACTAATTTTGAGAAAAGTGCGTTTTAGTTTGTAGTTATCATAGAAAAGCGTTCCCTCCTTAGAAATTAATCTAATATTTTCTTCTTAAACCTCCTTTTTCATCCTTCATTGAAAATTTTTTCTTTCATACAACTCTCAGTTTTTTCCCCCGTGAACTTTCGACAGGTGGTAATGAAAGTCTTCTGGAACTGTAAACACGTTCATAATTAAAAATTTGTACACCTTCTAATTGCCAATATTTATTTGCAATTTATTTAGTATATTTCATACACTAGCCTCACCTTCATTAAGCTGAAAAGTAGCAACATCGGACCCCAATGAAAATGTTTGGAGCGCAACGAAATAATGTTTTGGAACTATATTCCAGAGCAAAAACCATTAAAACTTTCATTGGTAGTGGTAACAACTCCACATTAACGTTACAATGAAAGCTGAGTTCGAGAGATCAGGAAATTATTTTTAGAGTGCACATAAATATGAGCAAAGAATAAGTCATTGGAAATGTTATTTCTCTTTTTTCAGCAAAACGGTGCTAAAAGAAATATATAAAAGTATTGATTTCAAATAAATGCACAATATTTTTCTTCTTCGCTTTATATATGAAAGTTTATGCTCCAGAATAAGTAAAAAACATAAATCTGCATCAGAAAGAGGTCAACTCGCGGGTAATTTCAGAAAACACTGACATGTTAAAGCAACTTTAACAAGAATCTTGTATCGTAAACATTGAGATAAAGGCTGATAACTTATAAAGCCCATATAAGTGTTCAAAGAAAGCATCAAAGAGTTTAAAGAATCGGTAGAGAATTTGAAGCTATTATCTTGATGATTTCAGCTATCAGAAATTTTCAAATAATTGACGAAACATTCTTCTTCCAATATTCGATGACATTTACGCAGAAGTGCATAATTCCATCAATTTATCATATAATTCAGATATAGGATTATATCGACTTGGAAGCAGACGATTCTTTTACTTTTATTATTTAGAATAACCTCGTCAGACGCAATGACACCATCACAAAGATACCATTAAAAAAAGAGTCACAACAGCTTTAGAAGCTGCAGTGCTTAAGCTTATCATCTGTCATTAGGAAGAGGTTAGTGACCTAATTAAGATTCTCGACCATTACATTTGTGGAGCCTTGGCGAAGGCGTTTTTTATCGTCATTTTGGCCTAATTTGCATACTATCAATTTAAATTTAACATGTAAAACTCACTGTGTAACGTTTATGCACGTGCAGACGGAATTTATAACGATACCTTTCCAAGAAACGTAAACTGACTTCATTATTAGAGCCTGGCAAGATGCAACTTCGTTTTTTAGCACTACTTATCGATGTAAAAGTAGAAATAAATATGAAAATAAAACTAAAAAAAAGTCGAGAAAAACTGCCAAGAAAATTTTAGTGAAAATGCCCGTTTTCATTTATTTATTATGATTCATGACTGCAAATGACTGATAAGTTATCCATGTTAATACAAAATATTATTAAAACAGACATTTGGCTTTGATAAATATACTATTGTAACGCCGAATCTGTTTAGATGAACTTTAATTTAAAAAAAAAAAAAACTGGAACCTGACTAATTGCTTAGCAAAGTGTTTATGCAATCATAATATTTTATAATTTATAGAATTTGCATTGTTTACAAATTTATTTATTTTGTAATTAGGCCAAAATTATTTTCTTTCTTTAATTTCTCTTTAATTGATCTGTGTGCAATCCTTTCAATCTAGAAGCCTTAGATAGCTGCCTAATCTGCCTAATCAAAAACTGCAATTGATCGCAGAATAATACAAATGCCCTCACACTAGCGATTCATAGCATGGAACGAATGTATACCAGAAAGTAAAGAGCCAGAGTACAAGCATACTATAAAATATTGATAACCATATTGAATATTAGCCCCATACCCTCATCATCGTGATATCTTAACCCACCGTACAGAATAGAAATTCTCTTTCATCCAGATTCTTACTCTACATTTCTGGAGTATATCGCACAATCCCAACGACAGCAATGCAAACCATACTCAACGTTCCACTCCTGCACATGCAATTATAACTTGAAGTCAAAGGAACAACAATAACCCCCTCTTTAGCTCTTAACAGCATTAAAAATCTGTTTATTTTGAAAGTGGTGCAAGTCTATCATAGATTGAAATTATATTTGACCGAATATATTACGGCAAAATTTTGCTCCGGTTGCTGTATGGTGAAGCAAATGTGGCCATTTGACATCATGTCTGAAATCTAAGGTGTTTCAATTTATTTATTTTTGATATTAAAAATCGGTGGTTGTACAGTATTTCATAAATAATAAAAAGTATATCTTCATTTTGTGTGTCGATAATAATATGTTTACTTCCATCACCGATTATTCAGTCCAGTGACAATGAAATAAATATCATTGATCACAAATTTTTATTGTCAGGACGTTCATTTCTACCGAATGATCGTAATTTTGGAGTGGAACTATCCGTAACTATTCAATCCAGAAACCAGTTCCCTGCATATTCCCCAGGATTACTATAAAGTAAAACAAAATTGTCAAAAATATAATAAGTTTTTAGTACATGAAATTAAACGTGGAAATTTATTTTCAATCCAACCTCTGGAAAAAGCGGTTTAAAAAAAAAAAGAAAAATACCGATGGAGAAACCGTGAATTGATTAATTATATGCTGGATGAGATTTACAAGGGGTGCATCATACAAAATGTTCAACAAAACTTCGATAGAACGAGATTTTGAATTCAAAATTATCGATTTGTCAACACAATGAGGAAGATAAATAATTCCAAGTAGTTTCAGAAATATAAAATTATCTTTTATGTATGAAAAAAGGAGATTTATTACATCTGAAAAATACAAGGATATGATGGATTTATTACCATATATACCTCCCGTCCATCATGAACATTTTAAAATGTTAAATCCTGAATAAAATTCAGTTTAATTATACCTGGGTATAAACTGAAAATGTATAATTTCATTGAAATTCTTAATAAAACTGAATTTTCTTTTTGTTTTGTTATATTTTCTACAAAAATATTCTTTGTTTTGTTTCACTTTTTATCAAATGATTAAATATTTATAAAAATTTGAATAGTATTTTGTTTTTATTATTAAAAAAAGACTGATGCAAGGGAAATATTTCCCAGTTAAATGTACGTTTACAATAATTTTTTAATTTTGAAAGTTAGGCAAGTCCATTTAGTTATAATAAAACTCTTATTTTTTTAATCAGCATTGTAAACACCATTGGATTACAAACTTACATTATCTGGTACCACAAAACACAAAAAATATATCTATTAATTCTTACCAATATATTTAAATTTATTGGAGCGCAAACCTTTAAATATATCGCAATAACAAAAAATGGACTTGACCCATATTCAAAATAAACGGCTCCTACAGTTCCCTTCAAACTATTTCTAAGATAATTAAATTTATCATAAAAAATATGGATGTTATCCTGCTCCCCTAGCCTCCAGTGTCAAGTGTCTCACTTTCAATGATCAAGGAAAAGATAATACTTCATTCACCCTGTTCATTTGCATTCATTATTATCTTTTTATTAGAGTTATTACTTATAATTATCAATCAATAACATTATTCTAATTTACTTACGGTTTTTATATTGCTTTTTTAGCTATGATTTAGTGATGACGAGTGCAATAAATACTAGATGAATGGTTTTGTAAAATTCATAGCACAGATCTATTTATTATTATTCCAGCGATTTCTCTTTCTCTATTATATAGCACAAAATTTATTTAATCGATAACAATTTTATATCGTTTTTTTTATTATTATACGTTTACAATTTCTGAAAATACATTTTTTCCGTTTTATTTTATCAGTAAATATTTTGTTTTAAATAAAATTCCCGTGTCATGCCCATCAAAACGTTCAGGGACCGGAATGATTACGGACATGGGGGTGTGAGGACGGCGTTCTGTTCTGTATACGTAATTTGACTGACTTAATTTAACTTTTTTGACTGAACTTAACGACTTAATTCAATTTTCGTATAAGAAATATACAAAAAGTATAGTATTATTAACGTATGCAAATTCCAGATTTTGACGAATATCTATTTTTTAAGACTTTCTTGAGTTCAAAAGACGCAGTTCAAAAAAACTGTTTGTCTGTGGGAAAAAAATCCCTGAAAAGCTAAAGTGCTGAAATTTGGATGAAATTTGATATACGGTCTTTACACCAAATGTGAAGATTTCTGTCAAATTTTGAGCAATATCTAATCAGAGAAAGTCTGTCCGTCCGGATGTTCGAATATAAGTTAACACGATAACTACAAACAAAAAAAGCTATATGGATAAAATTTGGTACAAAAATTTAACTTTTATATTATAGACACCTATCAAATTTTGAGTCAAATCTAACAAGAGGTTGAGCGTCTGTCGGTCTTTTCTTTCAGAAGCATGTAAACACGATACCTCAAAAACGCAATGACTTCATTTTATCAAATTTGGTATGTGATTTTGTGACTACAATTATAATTCTGCGTCGAATTTTGATTCAATCAGTTGAGGGAAACACAAATTCACCTTTATTAGAGAATAGGCGTGAAAGCTTTAGGGAGATCACTCCTAATAGTTACTTACTCTTTTATGTTATTTCTTCCAATAACTAAGAAGGGGAAAAAATGATGTTAATACTTATAGATTTTATGTTATTCGAGACTTCACATTAGAATTTATTCATGAACATAATCAAGGTTTATCCAGACATTTTCAAAATCTGCACCAATTGAAACGAATATTTTAACATAGCTTAAAATTATAGGTTATAATACAAATTATAAACTTATAATTCAAGCATCCGTTTAAGGATAGGGAATTAAATAGACAGCAACGACAACAAAAAAAGTCCTTTTTTAAGACAAAAAAAAAAATACAGACAATTTTTGTTTGTATTATAAGCCTCTTCATTTTAGAAAGAAGTTCTGGAAATGCATATGCTAGGTCAACAAAATAGTCTGTCGCATAAATGACAGCTCGTCCAGACACAGCGTCAGCTTTATTATACCCTCTCCAATTACTGTCAGCCAACTAAGAGGCCGTTTCAGTAAGCAGAAGTGTAAAAAAAATGAAATACACCACCAAGCCTCCAACACTGTTCTCTGTAATCCAGAGACAGTTTTTCGAAGATAAGGCGAGACCTCTTGACCTGAAGTATTTTTTTTAACAAGAAGTGAGATAATTATGCTTTCAGGAACTGTACTTTTTCTCGAGTTGATTCCAACGCAAGTTAAAATTAGACCGGCAACATCTGTCTAGATGTGGATATTACTTTCAAACCGCTCACTACATCTAGGATTGAAATAACAGTGATTACAAAAGAGACTATTCTTCCAAAATCACCAAGATCGCTTGTACGACTTTTTTGAAAGAAAATGTAAGGCAGACAAAACAAAAGACCACGATGACACAAAATGAAAAGTGACTCTCTAAGTTTAAAAGAGTAAAAGTTAGTACTTTAAGAACGCAAATAAAAATAATCTTATTCCATAATCTGTTTAGGGAATGCTATTGCTTTATCTAATAGAAATAGTGAAATAAAAGCACTGTTTACTGTACATACTTACTTTGTACATACTGTACATACCATACTTTGAACAAACAGTCTGACACAGTAAAGTATAAAACCGAAAAATCTTAAATTAAATTAAAATTCTTATTTGCCAACAGAAGTTTCCCTGCATGGAATAAAAAATAATTATTTAAAACTTAAATTCAAAACCTCCCAATTTTAGCAATGTATCTCAATGTTTAAAAGAATATAGAAAGCTATAGGATTTTAATCGTTGGTATTTCTTCAAAGGGCGAATTTCTGATGGTTTGGTGAGATGAAATTTATAAAATTATTTAAAAATAAATTTCATGTAAATAACAGTGCTACAGAGTTTTTCCTACATCAAGGATTAAGAGAAAATTACTTATACTATTCCAAGGTCAGAATATAATTTAATTTATAAGCAGCAATAACAACAACAAAAATTCCATCTGGCTTCAATTATTACCAATTTGGAAAATTAATTAGATGGGCCGATTTATTTATCAAGTTAATAGTTACGCATAAAAAAGACTTGAAATAGCGTAAATACAAGTGAAACATCAAAAAGCTACCAGTGTCTTCCTCTTAGTCACAAAGATGACATCAAATTTATATGAAAATTTTTTATTACTTGTTACTGTTGTGATTGAGATAACTTAAAAATCTATCAGAAAATACAAACATTCAAATACCTCACAAAAAGTATTTTCTGAAAAGAGCAGCCAGAGAAAAATTAGGTCGCTGTTTATGTTTTAGAATACATTCTAAAATATGTTTATTGCAGTTATTTCTATCGCAGCCGCATAAGGCAAACAAAACAACGGCTTATGCGGCTGCGATAGAAATAAGGCAACCGCATAAGGCAAACAAAACATATTTCGGTATGTATTCTAAAATATGCTTTGTTTGCCTTATGCGGCTGCGGCTGCGATAGCATGGTAGAGAAGTCCCGCCTTCGTGACCGAAGTATCGAGATGTAGGAGTTAAATCGGTCGCGGCTCAATCGTGCTCAAGTTAAAATGAAAGTCTTTTGTTCTGTATCAGACAACAACATAGATGCGATTCAAAATTGCTCAGTGGGTCTGCAACAACAGATGATGCAGATGGAAGGGGAATTTAATGACAAACAGTCGCTACAACAGAAGATGTTAAAAAGTCAATAAATGAACGAGTCCTTTTTTACTTTCTTGTATACGAAGTATAGGGAAAGTATTGCAATCGTCAAAAAATTTGAACTCGGGATTTTGACAAATCTCCGCGCCGTGAGTTCGAAAAACACATTAGGAAGATGTGGTCTGTCTGTGATAAAGGTAACTCAAAAATGCTTTGAACCAGACGGAAAAAATTTTGTATATGGTTTTTACACCAAATTTACAGATTTCATATATAAGCTAATAAGATAACTAAAAAACGAAGAGAGCTAAATGGATAAAATTCGGTACACAGATTTAGCACCTGTAGTGCAGCCACCAAACATATAATGAGCCAAATTCAACAAGGATTGACTGTCTGTCAATCTGTACTTTCAAAAGAATGTAAACGCGATAACTGAAAAACGAAATGACTTAAATATATAAATTTGGTATGCGCTTTACCAATTACAATTGTAGTTTTGTACCAAATTTTGATTTCAATCGATTCCGAAAAATGCATCTAAAACATAAATTAATCTTTATTAGAGAGTATGCGAGATAGTTTTGGGGAGACTACTTCCGATGGTTCTATTTTCATTTATCAATCCCAAATTATTATTCCTTTCTATGATGAGATTATAAGCGAACCAATCAGTTAACTTATTTGATTTAAATTGAACATATCTTCCATTCTGCTTAATTTGCTTTTAAGATATTTTTTTTTATAACTAGAGAGAAGAGATTTGAGTAAATTGCAAGTGTGTGTCTCTTTAGGTTCGAAAAGAAATGAAACTCAAGGAAATAAATGAAAACTTTTTATAAAAAAAATAATGTACTCTTTTAGCTTCATTTTTAGAACAACATAAATAAAAGGTTAAAACTTTCCGCGTCATTTAACATCACAGGAGTAACGGGCTTTCCTACGCATTTCCGGTTTCGGGTTGCGATGGGGTTTAGATGACAACATGATCTCAATAAATTTTAAATAATATTAAATATTTCTAATTAATTTCTTTTCAATTTTTATTTATTTCTTCTACCAGATAATAATTTAAGCCGTAAAAGGTAACAGATTTGATTCGATGATAGCACAAAACCTGGATTTCTAGCAATGATTCTCATGCGTTCAAATGGTATAAATTGATCCACAATTCTAAAAAGATTAAAAAACTGATTTATTTCGCAATCGTTTCTAAATCACCTGCTCCACAATCTAAACACGCGGAAAGAAAATCCCCTCGGGACAAATATCCATAATAAGTTGAAGGGGAGGGAGAAATATTTAAGACATCCTGCTACTTTCTGAGGTCATCATTCGACAGCCCTCAAAAGCCACTGAAATCAAGCATGACTGGCGGCAGTGGGAAGAGTTTTTATGCGCTTTTTTTTCTGTTTTTCTGATTATGCGGGTTTTTTTTTTTTTTTTTTTTCCTCCCCTAGTTGAAAGCTTTTCTCTACGTTTTATTGCTGCAACAAAAAACAAACGTTTGATTAGTCAGAGGTTAATGAAGGTCGAATAAATGAAACCGAATGTTGATTTGGTATTTACGGTGAATAAAGGAAAAGAAAATTTTGATTGTCTTAGTGTTGAGCATTGATAAATAAATAAAAAGCATAAACTGTTCTGTTTATAAACTAAATGGAAAATTATGAATTTTTATACTAAAGCGTACTTATGTATTATTCTTAAAATTTTTGATAATAATTGCTCTTTATACTTAGAATAAAGGGGAAAAGTAGTATTACATTCCATCAAAAGCCGAATTCAATTCTTGAAAATTTAAGTTAGTTATATTTGCGTTATATTTTGAAGCTTAACATGTTATACAAGTTTAGTTATATTTACGTCCCATTTTTACATAACAGGAAAGATATTTTCGGATGGTCCTCGTAATTTTTAACCATAGTCAAATGATGAAGATGTCGGTTGATACGGCGTCCCTTATCCATTTTCTGTGCTGCACTAGCGGAAGATTTAGCAGCGTAAGCCAGGAACTTGAGTGTGGCAGTTCTTTAGTGGAATCGAGTTTTGAGCCTGAGGTCTTCCGGCACCGATGCTGAGATCTTTTCACCAAGACCCCTAAACCTCTTTCAAAACAAGCAATGTTTCTTAATTTTTTTCATATTTTCTTAATTAAGACCCAAAAATGTTTTATGAAATCATCAATCACCAGTACTATTTATTATCACTTTTATAAATGACATCAATCACCAGTGCTATTTATTATCACTTTTATAAATGATTTATGGAAATGCACCAAGAATGTTTGTAATTGAGATAGATTTTAAAGAATAAGTAAATTCACATTCACCTGCTTAGTTTTTCTTCATAAATGACAAAAAAATGTAGTTAAAAATCTATTAAAAAATTAATAAATAAAACAGTAGTATAATTTTATTTAGAATTGTCTAATATGTTCATTTATAGATAGAAATTGAAATAATATCACGAAAAAGAAAAAAAAAGACAAAGGGATGAATTTTTTCAGCATGCAGCAGCAGATCAAAACCCAGTAATGAAAGACAATTTTTGGGGTAGAATAATATTTCGGCGTTATTCTTGAAAAGAAATGTTATACGAAATTTTTTAATGTGTTTCATGAAATTTGATTTTCACCCTTGAAAGAAGAAAATCATTCTTTCAGTAAATAACTTTAGCTAATAGCTATCTTTAAAGCTCTTTTTATTTTGACTTACTGCTCCTTTTCCCTGAGTTCAACAGTGTTGAAACTTTTAAACTCTTCTTCTCTTTAAAAGAAATCTATTTCCACATTCTCTTAGAAACTTTTAACTCTAACAGCAGAAATATTTTTATTACAAAAGACAATTTCAGTACTAAGGTATCAAAAGGATGATAATAAAAGTCATGCTTATATTGCAAGGTTGTTCAATCAAATATTAGTAAAATAAGCATGACTTTGTTAAGCATGATTACCGTACAATTTCAGTACTAAGGCATCAAAGGATAGTAAAAATCATGCTTATATTGCAAGGTTGTTCAAACAAATATGAATAAAATAAGCATGACTTTGTTAATGGTATCGATTAAAAATTTTTCGTGTGTTGCTGAACTGATTCTATATTTAGTTAACTATTCAATAAGAGTAGACTGGAATCTGCAATTAGTGACATTTTGACTTCTAACTGAAAACGCGAAGTGGGTTGTCCCTTTCACTGGTTGTTTCCATACAATCTGGAATCTTGCCAAAAAGGGCGGAGTTTTCAAAAATCAATAACGTATCCCAGCGTTTTTCAACCTTTTTTAACTTGAAATATCCTTTAAATATGTTTAATTTAGTGTCACATATCTCATGCTGTCGGTTGGTAAAATATCGGCCATAATAAAAGCAATGAAAGCAAGTACATGAACAAAGACGATTTTCAATTTTTAAATTGGATATAAAAAATAATTTACAAGTTTCATATACAAAATGAAAAGCTTACTTGTGAACTCTGGATTTCTGGTAGTGAATACTGCATACTTGGACACTTCTAATGAGTTCTCAACAATATATATATATTACCATTGTAGACTGGTCTTCTTATTTATCCAATTACGATAAAGAAATATGCTGGCAGTAACCAAAAAATGTCATTCAGTTCATAATCTAGGGGTGTATTCATAAGTTCCTTGCAAATATTACTTTCTTTCATTCTTCCAAATGTTTTTACCGACACTCTTGAATCCAGTATTTAAAAAGAACTCAGTAATTATCAGCTTCTGGATTTCTATTAAGTAGCGCTTGCAAAATCACTGAAAAAGTTCTTCATTCAAAATAACGATAACAAAAATTCGTAGAATTAGTTAATAAAACTTAATTCCTATTATCTAAGCAAAGAGCAGAACGCATTATAAAAAGCAGATTATTTTTATTATCACTTATTCCACAAAGCATCAATAAATCCACTTTAAAATTATCACTCTAAAGAAATCAGAAGACTAGCGTTTACTTGTAAAAGCGATTAATAACAATAAGCCGATTTTGCCTTCGGCGTTGCGTCAAAACAAAAAACTAGATTTCTCAGCAACACGTAATGGGAGCCTCATTTCAATTCGCATCACAACGTAGATTTCACTACTTTATAAGCAAATGCCCTTTAGTAACAATAAACATGCTCTTTATCACCGTCTGTCTGAATGATCTAAATACACTTGTGAAGTTACACAACAGTTCTCACAATTTAACTTCTAGACTATTTGCCCCAAAGCTATAAAAATCGAGTTCACAAAAATGAAATAAATAAAGTTAATTTTTATAAATTTTCCCCTTGCATCGTGATTTGTATTTAAAGAAAGACAGTGTCATTTTAATCGAAGAGATATAGCATACAACATGTTACTCTTTCTTATTTTACTTAACTTAAATCTTTGGAACTTCTAGAATACAAATAGAAGAAAACGAACGTCATGGGAAAATGTACGCCAGATTGCTTAAGGCAACAAAGGGATTTCCAAATATTTTTTCACTGATTTCTAAGTTGTTGTTTTGAAATTCTTATCAGAAATTTGTAACAACGTGACAGAAAATGAAGGTATATATATTTTTTTTATTCATTAGGCAGAAATACTAATTATGATACAATTTTTGTTTTAAAAACAGAAGTATTTGAATTTCTTCAAAAAAAAAAAATCTTTAAGACAACGAATACTATGGTCTCACTATAAGTTCAATAAAAATAGTTTTTAAAATACATATTTTATTAGTATTCTAAAAAGAAGAGATTCTTTATATTGTAATTATTTTTTTACTTCTAAGTCTCCAATTTATAATTCAATATTATAAACATTAAGGAACCTTAAAATCAACTTTTCTCCAGTTCATTAGTAAATGGCGGCTATCGCCTAAGTTAAAATTTAAATCAAAATATTCTATTAACGAATAATTAAATTCTGAAAATATTGAAACAGTGTATTGTCATCGAGAACAATAAGTAAATAAAATTTCAGATTCTAGAACAACAGGAAGTAAGAGAATAATCGAGTTAGATAAGTGCATAATGATGTAATTTATATACCGTTTAACCATGCCATTTTTTTTGCCATTGATACAAATACATATTATGCATGAAAAATTTAGTTTTTATATATAAATTTGATTCGCAGACAACACACACACACGCACACACACACACACACACACACACACACACACATATATATATATATATATATATATATATATATATATATATATATATACTGATCCGAAATACGGAGAAAAAAAATGTTCATTTTGAGCAATAATAATAAAAAGGCATTAAAAAAATTTCTTCTACAGATGAAAAAATTTTTTTATTTCTGTCGAGTTTTTGCAATTTTAATACCTGTTGCACATTGAAAGAAACCTCTAGAGCAGAAAATGTTTAAAAAAATTATAAAATGAACATGGTTTTCTGATTAATTTCGTTTTCAACAAAATCTTTTTTCAACACATGTTTCAAATTGCAGTCTAAGAATCAAGCATAAAGGGCCATAAAATAATGTTATCAATATTCAAATTCAACCAAAACAGCGTTCACACTTTAAATTTTCATGAATTAGCACCTTTAGAATTGATAAACTACAAGGATAGTTAACAGATTTCGTTGAAGCCCTTTCCAAATGTTTATTCCCAATTCGATTTCAAAAGTGTAAACTGAATAATGATGCATATAAAGCAAAGTACAAAGATAAACATAATAGACCATTCATTCAGAACACTTTACCTGAAATAAAAAGAAAAGACAAATAAACGGCCTACATCAATGTTTATCAAGCTTTTCCAGGCAAACATGTATTTTTAACCCATTGTTAAAATTTTTATTGCTCCTTTTTTTTAAATAAGGGAAATTCAACTCAACCAAATTAGAAATTAATATTAAGTTTAATGCAAAAAGAAGCAAAAAGTAAGGAATGATGAATCCGGTCTGAAGACTTTCTCAAGGGTCACTCTCAGGCAGGGATTGAAGCTAGGGATTTTTTTTTTTTTTTTTTTTTTTTTTTTTTTTTTTGTGAGGGGTCTGACTTTTATCCAAAAATATAGACCCTTCGTGACCCGAAAATCCCCAGAAATTGAGGCCTTAGAGATAAACCAGTAACACAAGAATTAAAGACAATAAATTACACAATATCAAGCAAATTATTAACTTCCAAATCAGCTCGGTGTTTATTATACGTAGAATAAAATTTAATTATTTTTTCTTTTTATACGCGAAATTCACGAGTATCTTTGTGAACGCACATACACATCATTTTTTAAGCGAACATTTTTGTTCGATATATAGAAATTCGATTCGATACTCAGAAACTGTTGTGAAAAGATTTTTCCAATCCCCCCCCCCAAAAAAAACGATACATGAAGATTTTTTTATTTATAGGGAATCGACTGAATTATTTATAATACTCTGCCCGTTCTGGCAATTTTGCCGTAAGTAATTTTGACTAGATTTGAACCAGAGAGGGGAAAATTTTAAAACGGGCGAGTCTTAGTCTTGTTCATAAAATAGACATCCAGTTTAAAAGGCCCATGATTTACTTACGATTAAAGACAGATAAAAATTCAAAAGAGAGAATTATCACTTCATACCTCAAACAGATGTTGCACTGAAAGTCTTTCGATAGTTGCAAATGCTTTAAAAGGGCTGAAAAGTGATTTTCTAACTTCGACTGCGTCTTAACCTATACATGTTTGGAAAGCTCTCATCAGTTGCTTCATTTCCTTCATTCTAATAGATAAAAATGGAGGCAGAAGGGATGAAATGCTTCTTTTACTTAGATCTTCACACAAAAAGAACTTACATTTGCCTTTCAAGTTGTCGAGAGATTTTTTTTAAAACCTCTTTCATCCCCCCACCAAAAAAAAAATGAAAAGGTACAAACCTATGATTTAAAAAGAAGCTTCTAATTATCATATGCTGCATTAAAAGTTTTATATTTCAGGACACTAGAATTACCTTTCTGTGAAGTTATTTATAGTATGAACAACTAAAACGGACCAACTAAAAAGATTTTTGGTATAATGTTTTCATTAAAAGATATTTACAAAAAAAAAGATTATATTTTTGGTAAAGTAAGAAAATTTAATAGTATACATTACGCAAAAATTATTTACAGTTCTATAATTATTCTCTGAATTTAAAGGAACAACATAGCATTACAAAACGCAATAAACCGATTTCGTAATTCAAAATTAATGAAGAAGAACATATGCATTTCATAGCGAAATTCGATTTCATTTTTTTTAAAAACTAAAATTTTAAGGAAAGTATTTGTTTTTCTTAGACTAAAATCAAACAAAAAAAATATTGCTTTACTTACTGATTACGCAAAAACTTCAAGGCAACAGAACTGTAAAAACTATTTTTGAAATTCAGACAATGAAAAAAATTAATTAGTTTAAGTCAACTAAGAAAAACTAACCATCCATCATGAGGAAACGATTTCAAGTTAAACTTATCAACATCAAAAGTTTAAACTCCATAACTATGGTAAAAAGAAAGAAAGAAAAGAAATACGGAAAGATTATTTTTGAAACTCAGTTCTTAAAACAAGTCTTCGTGGCCAAACAGGATCTCTACTTTAAACATTCACAAGGAAAGAGTTTACTTTCAATGACCTGCAGGCGACAAAAGCTTTCTTGATGCATATGTATGGTGTGCTAAAAGTAACTCATTAGCATGCTTCATCAATTTAAACAATCTCGATTTGTTTTGCTTTTGGACTCGGAACAGACGATGAAGTACTGACCTGCATGAGAAGTAAGAAAAAACAAATGCGGATTTTCCTTGATTGTTACCTGAAATCTCTCTTAAGGCTAAAAGTGAGGGGAGAGAATCATTTTCTTTCCCAACTTATGCAAACATGAACTTTCATTAGAAATCGCTGACACAATTTATTTCAAAAGTAGAGATAAAAGGTTTATTCCAGCGAAAGGGTTTTAGTATTTTCTCCTTGTTTTGCTTCTAAACCGCCAGATATAGAGTTTTATACCTTATCTTTAGATGTCCACTGACGCAAAAACTTGTTTTTTCGATTCACTATCTATATAGAACTGACAATATGTAAATTAGGTTTTAATGTGGACTGTGATTTCAAGTAGCAAAAGTAAAATTATGCTTCAGAATAAAATTCTATCTACATAAAAAATATCAAAACACTTTTTCGGTTAGAGTACCAACAATTGAAAAGCCCACATGATATTTTTTCCCGTTGAACCCTTTATTTACTGACGGTACTTAAAAGTACCATTTAAATATGGCTTATATCTTCGTAATTTGACTATTTTTTCTGAAGTTATTCAAAAGAATATGGAGAATGTAACCTAGATAGCAAGTAGTTAATATAAGCTAAAAGTAGAAACTAAAAATATTTAATTTTTAATTAAATTAAGATATTTCGATTAAATAAATTTTTTTCTTGGATTCCCTGGGATTATTTTGCAAGGAAACTTAAATACTGGTGCAAATAAAAGTTGAAAAATTGACGGTAAAATAATTCGGTAAATAAAAGGTTAAATCTTGAATCAGGCCAGTTAGTTTCTAGTATAAAATTTATTAGAGATCTGAAAAATAAAAAGGGAAAAACATCGTAACATTTAAAACATCGTAGTACAATGAACCAAAACGCACTTGAGCTAGCTCAATGCTACATCTTTATCTTAATTCCTAGGCAAAATTTTTTTAGCAAAACATGAAAATAAAACAGTATCATTTACGATTTTAATCAGATAATACAAGAAAAAACAAAGCCTAATTGCATCATATAAAATCAATTTTAATTTATATTTAATATATATTTAAATATAAATTATATATAATTATATATATATATATAATATATATTTAAAAACTGTCATTAATCATTGTCTTCAATATTGGTAAAAATTATTAAATTTTTCAGTAGATAAAAGTAAAGGCATTTAACGCCTATTTTTTTAAAAATATTATGTTGATGGCTCTTTATACCATTCGATTACCTTGACAAGAATAATTTTCAATTATATTTTTTCATCAGACACTTCAAAAAAAAAATTTTTTTTTTCAAAATTTCCTACTTATGTCAATGAATGTCGCTTTTAGTGCTTTAGAGAAAATAGGAAATACTATTTATTTCTTCTGCAACCAATTTTCATCGTTTTCCTTTTATTTTATTCTGAACATGGCAAAATCAATCTGCTTTACTTTGAAATAAGAAGTTCAAGATTTGTAAAAGTTATAGTCTTCTCTAGCTTTGCAATTCAAAGCATAATTCGGAGGAATATCCGAACATAGTAAGACTTCTGGATAGTCTTATCCGAGACACGAAAGAGATGATAACATCTCCAGAGCGAGTAGAGACTTTGTAACTAACTACATAATGTTTCCTTTTCTATTGCATCAGTAAAAGGTTGTTCAAAAAGCATATTGTATGGAATTAATATCGATTTTGATCTATTTTTTGATCACTTGTCAAGCTTCCAGCTTTTGCAAGTTTGTTTTCTAACGTGTATTAACTAAGTCCTTAATTTTAAGACACATATTGTTGAAAAGTTTTTTATTCTCAAACTACAACAGAAATTTCAGGTTTTATTCGAAATTATAAAAAAATAATTTTAGGCACCACCGAATGCATAGTTCTTATGATGTATAACAAATATATCCAATAATGCTCAGAAATTAAGGCAGTCCTTTTCAATCAAAACTGAAGCCGCGCCTCTAATTGAAATTGTTCAGTATGCATACATAATAAATAAATTTGCGCTCGTCATTTGCTTTCAATGTTACATTCAGTCAATATCTCAGAGTAATCACTGAAAAATGTCATCCAAAAGTCAATCGATATCCCTTCTTAAGACAACATATATAGCAAATGCATCCCTTCTTATGATAACATATATAATAAATATATCCAATAATGCACAGAAAGTAAGGCAGTCCTGTTCAGTCAAATCTGAATCCGCACATCTAATGACTCCAACTCAATACTTCATTCAGTGAACCTCTCAAAATAATCACTGGAAATCAATCGACATCCATTCTTAAAATAAAATGTTAATGTTTTTCATTGAATAACCAGAAAAACTGGGTACGATTCAATTTACTATAAAAGGCTTACCTTTGACATATGTCTGCTCGCAAAACCTCAAACAATTTGAAAGCCGATTTGAACTTCCTTATCATATGAGCGAGAGACTGATAGAAAAATTAATGAACGTGAGCAGCATATTTATTACAGTAAACGCTTCAGAATAAATAAATGACATCACCTCAGTTTCGAAGAACAGTTGCCTACCTATTTATTTTGATCACGCTTTTCGTAATAAATCATTAGAGCGATGGAATTGAGAAAGTGATCGCTGCAATTCATCGTCTTATTTACTGGCAAAGAAAAGATGATTATAATACCGCGAATCAATGAAATTTAAAAATTAATTAGTGTAAAATTTACGAAACATCCTAATTAAATGTCAACACTTCTTAGGAAATTTAGAAACAATGCAATTTATAAATAAGGAAATTAATTTCATTGTTAAGAAATTAAGTATATACCGATAATATGTGAAATATTTCACAATATTCAATTATTTACAAAAGAAACAGCATAATCTTCGTATGAAATATTGAGAAATAGAGTTTCAATTGTTTATTTTTAATTATAATATATGAAATGGCATCCGTCTTCTTCACTTTAACTTTAACAATATCATAAATTTAAAAAAGTTAGAATCAAGTGTTATGCAAATACGAGAAGAAATTAAATATAAGTTTTTCGTCAATATTTGAGATTTGTATACAAAAACGCATACTTTAGGCAAAACTAAAAGTAAAAAAAATGGCACTATTTATATCGGCAATTTAAAGTTGAACTCAAAAACGACAAATGCAGATATTTCTTTAATTTTATTCTTTTTAACAACTAAATGAAAATCTACAAATAATCACAATAAAAACATTTTTAACAACACAAAATATGTTAATATTACGAAAAGTTTTCCATCAGAATTTTTTATTCCCACTGAAATCTATCCTGTATTTTATTAACATTTTTTTTTTCAATCTGAATATTTCGTATGTTGAAGCACTAGGTAAAAAAAAATCAATCTAAATGCAGAAATTTACTTATTTATTAACATTTTCTCAATGTAAACATATTCATTAAAATATAACGCATTCATTACTTATAACATAATTCTATAATTTAAAAAGCATTTTTTAAATATCTGAAATGTGTCTTATTATG
The DNA here is from genome assembly GCA_026543865.1 of Argiope aurantia. Lineage (NCBI taxonomy): Eukaryota > Metazoa > Arthropoda > Arachnida > Araneae > Araneidae > Argiope > Argiope aurantia. The sequence continues at coordinate 304,258 of JAPMOR010063428.1, read as the reverse complement.
GCTGATTTTATACATAGAAATAACTGATAATTGATTCTATTATTGTATTATTAAATTAATCGAAGCATGCAAGTTTTATAAACTTCGTATGAAAAATTAGGCTTTATAAGGAAAAAAAGACACGAATAAGTTCCATACCAATCTGCAATTGCAATTATTTTAATTATTAAAAACCACTTAATAAAAGCGTTATGAGAAACGCAGATTATAAAAAACTTCTTCGATTAGTATAACTTGTTTCAAAAGCTAATGAACTTGACGCTTTAGCTTTGTTTTTTAAACGGAAATTCAATTTTATTTGTTATTTATTTCATTATCTTAAATGATTTTTCTTATTGTTTTGTATAAATCGAAACTTGCAATAAAAAAACTTCAACTGTCGTGCATTACAATCAAAGCAAAAAAAAAAAAAAATGTGTGAGCATTTTATTTTGCATAATATTTTTATTGTAGTAAATAAGATCAAAATTTAAATCCTCCGGCGTCATTCAACAAAATCCAATTGCGTGTTACTCAATAGTTTAACAATTATCTTCCAATTAGTATTATTGGTTTTTCCTTCTCAGCCATGTGATAATAAAAAATACGTAGCAGCATGGCATGACCAGTGTGCCCTGTTAAATCAATTGTCGGTCTCTAATTATCAGTACAGTGCTACATATGAAAGAGCAGCTAGTTAGCTCAAAAACAATAAACAGTTTATTATTGATTTAAAACATTTTGCCTCGAGTCACATATTAATGTAATAAAAAATAATTCTTGAATGCTATTTTTGGAACATTAAAAAAAAACTGGATAAAAGAGTTCATCTTAAAAACTATTTTTTGAAGTAATTTTCATTTGAGGTTTGAGTTTCCTCTGGTTGATGGTTGCAACAAATTTTAAAAATCTAACGATAAGAATAATAACAAGCATAATTAGATGTTCAAGGTTCAAAAAGGCTTGCTTAAGATGTTACTCTCCGAATATTGTTATCTTCAACTAAAGAGTAATCAATTTAATTACTGAAATGCTACGATGTCCTTCTGAGAACCGATGCTGAAATCCATATCATAAAAAACGTCGTTTTTCTAAAGAAATTCGGTATCTGCCAACTTTGTTTTTAACAGCAGATTATTATAGAATTAGAGAAAGAGAACAGCCTGCTAATCAAAATGCAAGAGGTCTTCACAAAGGCTTGCGGTTTTGATTGCCCTCACATCCACGCACTGTCCATCCCACCGACTTTTCCCTCACAATCCAAATCCTAAGTGTTGCGTCATCGAGGTTTCTGTCTCCGAAAAGGATATGCTCTGCTGAAGGAAGTACTTTCCTTGCAAATCATTCCGAAAGACAGTGGTCTAAAAACTAGGTTTGCGACCTTAAATTAGAGCAACGGAGGAAAAATCCGTGAACGCCAATAAAATAAAAAAAGGATCAAAAAGAAAGTTTCTTTTATATAAGGGAGAGTGAACAAGAATTTTTATCAGGCAGTTAATATCACCGAAAGTGCTTTTTCTTTTTGAATCGGGCTATTCCAGTATTATTGCCTCATGTTATCACTATCTCCGTATTTTAAAAGGAGAAGGAAGTTATAGAGGCTTAACAACATCCGCTCCTTAGTAATGGAGTTCAAGCCTATTACTTCACCTGACTTGATTTGAACTCCGATCATATTTCAGAGAGATACTTTGATTTTCAATTAAAAGACTTTTGCATTTTTTGCTTATAATAAATTTTTACAAGTTTCTAATTAAGCAAAAAAAAAAGTAAGTTAAGTGTTCTTTATTTCCGGAAATTATGCAACAAGTAAGACTGGCAGTGTATAAAACATACGAAATTTAAAAAAAAAAAAAAAAGATACTCAAATCAGCATTTTGAACTAAACTACTTCACAAATAAAAAGAAATTGATTCATTATTTATGGCATAACGCTCCTACTATGAAAATACACTAGGAAATGCATCTTTTAGATTCAATTAATTCGTACTTTCTGTATATATAACGTAAAAAGAGTCATATTAGCAATGTTAATATTTACATAAATGTTCAGTAA
>JAPMOR010063428.1:277537-302213 GCA_026543865.1 Argiope aurantia | reverse complement strand
CTTTGATATATATTACATAAATTAAAGTATTTGTGTACTTTGATCTTGCTGAGGATTAAGCATATATACCAATATTCGATATATTTATCATCTCCCATTTTTAACCTGATACGACTTCTTTATCTCCTTCGACTGTATCTTAAACATATATTACATCAAAGAATTACTTCTGGGCTTTGATCTTATTGAGAATTAAGCATACGTACCAACATTCGATACATACTGGGGGAGAGACACAATTTCGCACAGGGCGACGAAATACTCTTGAGTGTTCCACAAAGAAAACAACCAAATATGATGTATGTTCTTTTGGTAACAGTAGTCACAAACTCGAAAAGAAAATGCATACAATCTGTCCACCGTACTTCATTTTCTTTATACTTTACAAAATCTCCACACACCGAACGTCAACATTGTAAATATTTATTATAAAACCATTGGTGCATCTAATACAGTACGCATTCATTTTGTTTCAGCTAGCTATTTATTTTTGTAATAACAATAACAAACGAAAACTTCCAATTTGTATAAAACATCATTTTCCACTTCGGCGGCGGAAAAGAACAAAATAACAAAATCTGTTTATTTTATTTCAGATTTAAAAAAATGTGAGTAGATGTTTTTTAAACCTTTATTCTCGTGGGATAAATTATTAATTTAAATAAGGAATATTTATAGACACTAAAAAAGAATTTTTACAAGGATTTGAAAGCTACTTTTTTTACATAAAAATATAGTAAAATGATGTAAAATTGGATCGACCTCAGCGGGAGAATATTTCTATTTTTCTTTTTAATAATAATTCGAAATAATTTTAAAATAATACACATTTTTACCTCAAGAATCCCATTTCTTCATTCAAATCAAAGTTATCTGCACGCATTTGTAGGGTAAATGCAGTGGTATCCTGAACCTAGTCACATATTAAGAACACTTTATAGTCCGCAATACAACAACAAGTTTCGTTTCTAATATTCCCGCGTATCGTTCATTTTTTTTTAAAGCCAAAACAAATATTTTAGGAATCTTACAAGAAATAAAAAGGTATTCGTCATTAAATAACAATGTGAACCATCCAAGCGATGCAGAAAATAAAATAAATGCACCTGCCTAAATGTAAAAGAATGCGAATGTCAACAGAGTTTCTACCAAGCCAGTAACATTGCCAGAGAGCATAAGATTAATCGAATGACATAAAATGCAATAAATATAACTACAAACCTTTTTAAGAGCTTTCTCTCAGCAGGTCAGTGAAAACGACACTCAACGCAGAGAAAAAGGAAATAAAAAGTAAAGACATATGACAATATTTCATTAAAAAAATCTAACAAATCAAAAGAAATTCTAGTCTAGCATGATCTATAATCAAAAACTTCCGCTCTCACTTTTTTTTCCCAACCCAAAATTGAGTTCGAAATTTTTTTTGATTAATTAAATTTTTCAAATAAATCGACTTTTATTGATTCAATAAAGTCTATTCGTGTTCCGTTGAGCAACTTTCACAAAGAAAAGGAAGATCTGTCAAGCTGATTATATTCATATGTTATCTTGAATTTAGTAGTGCAACTGATCAATTCTAAATATTTCTCTATCGAGAATTTCAAAATTTCTTATACATTATAATAAAAGCATGCATCTAATTAACGTTTTATAAATGTCTGCCAAATGGGCTTAAACGGAGATGTATGGAATTTTTTAACGGAAAAATGAAAGGCTACAGTCTATTCTACTGATAAGTAATATATTTTTAAAAAAATAATACGGACAGAAGAATTCAAAAACTGAAAACTGAAAACCCAGAAATACACAGATAGTAAACAAAATCGATTCAATAAGTATTACCAATATTTTTGAAAACAAATAAATAATAGAAAATTAACTTTTGCATTGTGAAAAAATGAGACGGAACAATTAATTTTTTTTCTCGGAAAAAAGCGATGTTCATTCTCAGCCTTTGTTCTACAAGAAATTCTACAGGGTTGAAAGTTCGGCACTTTTTTCATTTTCATCACGATTTTTTCGAAAAGTATCCGATTGCTATTTCATTCATGCTGATTTTACATAATATTAAAAAATATTTCTTTGGAATTCTCCGTTGCAATTTACATTAATTTTGCTTTACTCCAGAAATATTTGCAAGTTTTTATCAACTTCAGAATTACACTGGAAAGAAGAAGAGTACAATTACAGCTCTTGATTATAACATGATTTCCAATTCTTTATTTCTTTTAATGCGTTAGACGCGTGCGTCATGAAGGAATCTAAATTGCATAGTTACGAGTAAGAAATTTAATTGATAAATAACCGCTAAAATTTTCCTGTATGAATTAATAATTACAGCACGAATATGTTCAATCTCCAGCTATTATAAATAACTTTTTTCTATCTCTCTGGTGAGTCATTGAAAAGACGAAGAAAATGCCTAAACACTGTGGCATAAAAAGAGAAAATGATTTTGTAACCTATATCTCCAAAGCGCGTTTATGTTAGGTTGACAAAGAAAAAACAACCCACTAATGTATATTTTTCCAAAGGCTTTTTTTTTAATTCTAAAGATATACTTTTTTTTCACAATCTTTGTCATTACTAAGCATATTTCTTAAAAGAAATGTATGGAAAATCATAAAACTCATTTTAACTTCGAAAACTGTATTCGTCATCTTCATCTAAAATTGTATTTTTGCATGCGCAAATCAATTATATTATTCAATAGAGCAGAAAGCAGGACAGTGTTACACTTGTATAAATGCCCTCATTGGCACGGTTTTGTACATACTTTGTTAAAAAGGCGTGACATCGAATTACTTGCGGCACCCGAGATTTCACATTCCTACAGTGAAAAACACAATACTAATTGTTTCATTGACGTATGCGGAAAACATTAAACCCATTACGAATTCCTATTAAATATGCAACCTCAAAAAATGCGAGTGAAAAATATAGCTAACATTAAGATGACCTTAAACAAATTCCAGTTGCTTGTCTGGATACGCCTGTCTAAGCAACACCCCCACTGCGAGGTTGAAATAGGAATTTTGATGCTGAAGTGAAAGTTTAAAATTTTGCTCCTATTTTTTGTACATCTTCAAGTACACCAAGTGCTCACGGGAACTGGTTTTTACTTAAAACATTCTATCCACTTTCCACTCTGACTTTTAGGCCTTGACATCTCTTTTCTCTGATTTTTAAGCTGTGTGTGTGTTCTTATGGATGAAAGTTTGGATGTTAAGACAAAGGTAAACATTTCATTTTCAACCTTGCTTCCGGCTAGAAGTAACTCAGTTTTATAGAGGAAAAAAATAGTTCTGACAGAATGAAATATGATTAGCAATAAACGAAAGTGTATGGAAGTGAAAGTTTGAAAATATGGCTATAAAAGCAGATTTAAATATGATGGAAATTTGAACATCACTCTTATGTGAAGCACTTCTTTAAAGAGATATTAATACGTTAATCGCCACGCGAAGCAAGTATGGCTCATAGATAATGCATTTGTTTGGTCCGTATGAATCACTTATATTCCATGAGATTATATGTATAATGAGTCAGATGTTTCTGTGGACCAGAAAGTCCAAACAATATTTTGTCTGGTGACAATTAATGAGTCAATATTCAGACCAGTTCTTATTTATTAACTAAACAATTGCCTACTACTTTGTCACTGTGCTGTTGCACGGACGTGTTTTGTTAAATGTCACTTAAAAATAATAGTATAGATAGGACTTATCAATTCAATATTGTAGAATCCTACGCTAGTCTAAATTAATTTATTTTTAACTTATATCTAAAACATAACAATGTTGGTGCCATTGAAATCCGGTCATTTTTGTTCGTCATTTTATTCCTTTGTGGGGTCGTTAAAGGGTTTAGTAAAAAGTCTGAATTAGTGTAACTGTTATTTATTTACAGTTTACGTTACACACAGACAATTTACATACATAATTTTATGATATATATATAGCAGCCTGAATTAAAGCATGCAGCACATGCCATCGACTGACCTGAACTGAGTCATTTAGCCACAAGACGTCAGAGGGCGCTGTCTCTGATGTCATCACAGTCAGTTATGATAAATATTACAAGAGCGGCTACACCTTTATAAACTGTAAACTGTTGAACTTTCTTTACTAAAAACAGATAACTTTCGAACTTAAATTATTGAGCCCTTTTTCTTAAAAGTCATACAGGCATCTTACATCATAAGTATTGCAGTTAATTTGACTAAATAACAGCAATCATTGGCATCATGCATGTAACTCGTCCAGTGGAACATCCGAAGGCAGTCCGAGCGCCGATACTTTCATTAAAAGAAGAAAAGCGTTTCAAATGCAATGTTCTGAAGTCATCTTATAATTGGATGTAACCGTCTGTGCACTGAATCAAATAAAAAGGTGTCGCTTTACTTTTCTCGATCTGATTTTGGCGCAAAGTATTAAAAGATGACAAGCTTATGGTAGTTACGTTCAATTCAAATACATTCCGGTTTTTTCAAGTCTCTCGCTATTTGCATATCTCTATCATTCCGTTAATATCTGTATAAATTTTTCGAAACATTATTCTTTGCCAAATTAATATGAGCATTTCTGACTTTATTTCGTTAATATTTATGTTTTAATTTTTCAATATAATACTTTACAGCTTGTTACTATTTATTGAATTCACGAAGGAATCTAACGTTACTTGCGACTTTAGGCTTTTTAGAGAGCGTTATCGCTGATCGTGGATCAAGAGTCACGAATACTTCGCACTTTTTTCCACTCTAGACGCGGCATTTCTTGTTAATGAGTATCATTCGCAAAGAAGTCTTGAAATTTATTTCTTCAGAAATGTAAATTTCGAAAGAAAGAAATGCATAATGATGTAGTCACGTGGCCCTCCTGTAGAAAAATCAAAGGAAGAAACGACAACCGCAGGAATTTATTTCCATGATTTATCTGACTTCATGAAAATACGGTATGACACTTTCTTTTCCCAACCTACTTAAAAATCTGATTATACTTTTAAATTCCATTTCCCACAACGGAGTTTAAGATTTTTTCATTAACATTTTCTTTACAAAAAATAGAATCTAACGAAAAATTATGTAATTATTAGTGATTTTTTTATCATCCAATGGTAGAAAACTCTGCAAATTTTAAGAGATTGAACTGATATCAACTATTGAACTGGATATGAAGGAAATGCCTATTGTTTCAGTTCTTACATACATAAAAAGCCATTGCTTTCAATTTATTACTTTTCAGTTGATGCGTATGCTTTATTTTGAGACACCAGCAATAAGTCGATTTCTGAGTGAATTATTTTTAGTGAAAATCCGATTAACTGTACTTCTAATAAAAAACGAAGGCTTAAGAAACTCTTTAGACACCGGTCCAAAGAAAATTGTCAAAATTTTTTTAAAATATGCAAAAAAGATATTTTCCTTTTGTTAGCCTGTATAATACGCAAGGTGATACAAAACTCACAGTGCAAACTTTTAGGGGAGGTAGAAACCACAAAACCAAAAGAGTTATAAAGGAATATGTGAACAAAAACCCTACCCTGATCAGCTGGTGGATAATGAAGATGCAGAAGTCAATAATAAATGGAAAATACTTTATTTAATGATACTTCACCCTAGTACAGTACGTGTACACGTTAATGTTCATGTTGGAACCACCGCAACAACCCACGAAGTACGCACTCATAAACTGCTAAACAACGGTTCTCGATGAATGCATGAGCGGATATTATTGGTCATTCTTAATCCGACTATATTCTTTTACCATTCCGATGAATGGGTGGAAATATTGTATTTTTCAGGAAGAGGCACTGCCGGAATTACTCAACATTGTCCCTGAGCCTATTCGGCGTGCAGTCTTTCTCCAGTACAATTGGACTTCAGTTTATTTTTCCAGTACTGTATGCAATTACTTGTATTTGAGCCTCCATTGATTCGGTACAGTGGACCCATCCCATGGCCACCACGACCTCCTGATTTATATATCCTGGTTTTATTCTTATCGGTGGAGGGGGACACTGAAAGTCATGATCTGCGGAACCACTTTTGACTGAAATGGTCATCTACAGAAGTATAAGTCGCAGCTGCAAATACCAGCGAAATGCTGGATAATTTTGAAAAAGTCACACAATCAATGCGCTGACATTGTGCATAGCTGAAATGGTAATAACTTTGAGCATTAGCCGTGAAACGTGACTTCTACATGTACTGTGCTAGTGTGAAGTACCGCTATATAAAGAGTTTTTCCACCCATTATTGACTTCTTTATCTTCATTTAGCCTCCAGCTGATAAGATTGTGGTTTCCATTCATATATTCTTATGTGATTCTGTTTTGCTTTTGAATTTTCTACCTTCATTAAAAGTTAGCTCCTTTAAATTTTGAATCACTTTGAATCCCATGGTCCCAAGATTTGATTATAGAAGATATGATAACAATTTCTATACGGGAAAACGGACATATTAATAAGTATATGTTAAAAATAAAACTTTTTGTATCTCGTCCGCTTCAACAAACATTTAAATATCTATGACGGTTTTCAGCCTGAAAAGAGGGAAATCAACAAAATGCAAGAAAAATGTCATCAGTCAAAGCAATTTCAAAGTAATTTTTATTGAAGGACTCATACTTTTGACAAACATTCTTTTCTACAAACAGAATTTTGCTATAGAATTATGGGGAAAGTGATTGTTTTAATACGAATTAGAAACGGATCTAAAAATGGTAGCCTAGTAAAATGCCAGTTTGAAATTATTCAAAGTAATTCTGCAAGGCAAAAGAAAGCGAAGCTGGAAAAATAAATACAAAAATGAAAATGATAAAGCAAAATATATTTTAATAAAAAGAGCCTACCCATAATAGAATTTGATTAAACCATTCATTCAGAAAAACTCTTCAATTTTTATATACTCTTCTTTAATTTGATTTGTTTCATTTTTGTAAAGATGAAAATTTCTAAATCAATTTTTCACACACTTCCAAATGTGTTAGAATTTTGAAATTTGGTGCATTTGTACATTCTAAATACACTTAAAATATATATTTTTACAACTTAGTTGCTGTTCACCAACTAAATCAATATTGATAATATCGTTTTAATAACCATCGATCACCATTAATTAATTTTTTATTTCAAATAAATGGTGATAATTAATACCAGAAACGATTGAATTCAATATTCTATAATATTCATAATAGTGAATCACAAATTTAAAGTTAAAAAGCAGAAAATTATTAAAATAAAAAAAATTCCTCTTTTTAGTACACTAATAATAACATGTTTCTCTGAAAATTTATTATGATGAAGTTCAATCAATTTATGAATGTCACTTTTATGTCAGACGAGAATTATTTATCTCAAATGTGTATCAATTAATAAGCGTCATTTGCATATTACACAATAAATAAACGATGCGTGTATTTGCTTTCCGTCAGTAGTCGCAAACACGCGTTTCACATATTTTGCCAACACAATGGCTTTCGAATTTGCTTTAACAGCAGTTTGATACACGGAGAGTTTTCGTTTAGTTTTGAACTATCATAAACACTTTGAAAACTGGTCGAGGATTGAATGCAGGGTTATCTTATCACTGCTGGCGTGGTATCTTTGCTACGCAAAGAATGTTGTCCACTTTTAAAATGATGCTAAGGAGTTTTCGAGGCTCCTACAATGTAAATTATTCTAATCAGAAGTAGATTCGTCGATAATCATTAATTCATCTTTACAGAAGGATTCGAAGCAAAGTATTCAGAACTGGCACCGTATCTCATCAAGTAGCATACATGTTTTAGATTCTTTAATTTTTTGTTTAAGAACGCAGTGGCATGAATATCAACATTCTCTGATTAGCGTAAAATTTAAAAAAAAAATGTTGAAAATCAAAAATAATCAAGAGAAGATTAACTACCACCATTTTATTTTCGTTTACGGTAAATCCACAAAGCGTATATTTAAAATTATTTTTTTCTTAGTATATACTTGTATATGCAAAGCATTTTAATAAACAGAATCAACTTTAAAAAAATCTTTATGCTATTCAACTAAGTGGAAAAAATATTTGATAGAATCTTTTAGATAAAAAAAGAAAAATACCTTAAAAAATTCAATCCTTTTTTTAACGATGCCACTTTTGAGGATATTTTTTTTAAATCTCTTAATCGCAATTGAATGTTGCTTTGCAAGTATTAAAATTACAAGCGGGATAGATAGCAGCCCTTGCATACACACACGACACACACACACACAAAAAAAACAAAAAAAAAATATCGCGCAGAATCATTTGTACAAAAATAGAAAAATATCCTAAAAAAATTCAAGCCTTTTTTAACTATGGCATTTTTGAGGGGGGGGGGTGAATCTCTTAATAATTAGAAACTGAATGTTGCTTTGTAAATATTAAAATAACAGGAGGTATAGATAGCAGTCCTTGCACATAAAAAAACAACACTTATGAATATTTTAAAAAGATAAAATTAAGGAAAAAGTGGAGACTAAGAAAACATAGCACATTCATTTTCTCTGGTCTGAAAAATCATTTCGGTTTTCTAACAGGTTTTTACAATAACAGATATATACTTAATTCATTAACAGACAATCTCAATTTTTTTGTTGTTGTTGTTTCCAAAAATAATCAGTCCACAGCATATGTAAATGCATTATCTAGTAACAATGAGGTGGAATAAAAGTTCACGTTATAAATATTACGATTTTTTTTTCTTTAAGACATTCTTAAGACTTTTTATGCACCTTCTAACTGCTGAGATTTGAAAACAAAAATTGATTCCCCATTTCAAAAATTCATACAAGCGGAAAGGGAAAAAAAGGAAATAAAACATGCAATAATACGATAAAGAATTCTTTACGCATGATTACAGGTAAAACTACGTTCGTAAAAACGAATAAATACTGCAGGAAAAGTATTGATTTAAATAACACAAATGTCTGAACGTTTCTCAGATAATTCATATCGTATAAAATAATTTTTAGCACTAATAAAGAATTATGTTCGCTGCACAGAAATATTAAATATTGTTAGGGGATAAATCATTCCAATTTGTTGACTAATTATAATTCAACTAGATATGACACTAGCAAATATCTGGAAATTTTAACTAAATAAACTTTCACATAGAAAATGAGAAAAATTTCTTTAAAAAAAACCCTTATATTTTATGAAATTTTTCTTTACTACGCCTAGGTTTAACTAACATATATAAAAATACTCATGAATAGTTCATAGTTTGTATTTAAAGGTTTAAAATCTCATATTGAAAAAGCTTTATTGAGATATCGTGTTCAAGCACATCATTTAACGCACACATGTTACAAAAAGCTTATCTTTCATAAAGCAGTCTATTTATTTTTCACGATTCACGGCCAAGATGATATGATGTTGTCTGATGGTTATATATGTAAAGAAAAATTTAGAAAGATGGATAATAGATATGGTCGTCGGAGAGATTCTTTCGCGTCTTTTTCACTGTACCAATCCCGAAAAACGAGGAAGTTAAATCGAGGTAAATTTTCAACTCTGGCGTTTCACCAGAGCAAGGCAAGAGTACGCCGAAATCATATAATCTCAACAACGCGATAAATAAAACAAATGACTGAAAATATAAACCAGATTTCGAACTTTAAGAAAATATTCATTATCTTATGCAGCTACAGTAAATATTAGCAGAATGTGGTTAAAATTATATTGTATTTTTTTTTAAAAAAAAACTTCCGGTTTTAAATTCTAAATCTTTTTTTTTTTTTTTTTTTTTTTTTTTTTTTTTGTTTCATGATTCTTGCCCCATTCTTTATTTCGACTATAAGACAATTCAGATCTTGGTCATACCGAATGTTTTATTTCAAGTTTCTAAACGTTCTTCTACAATTCTACTTCTATATATGTAGTCATTATTTTAACGGCAATGGTTTCGAACATTTTCTCTTCTAAATAACACAGTTCAGACAACTTCTTAAATCTTGCCTTGAAAATTATTGCAATGTTTCAAGTTCAATTTAATACAATGAAATTTAAAATAATTGATGATGGTTGATCCCTCTTTTTGATGTCAAATAAAATTATTCATTAACTCATAATTTAATAGCATGAACAAATCGATTTTCATATATTTCATATTACACACACACGCAAAATAAATTCAACTTCAGCGAATTTTATTTTTATTTTCCTTAATACAATTTCTTAAATGAAGTCGATTTATGCTCATAACGCAGAAAGCTTTTCCATGGAATACAATTCGCTCCATTTTAATTATGACGATTGATTAATTTATGTTTAATAGGACAGCGAATTATTTCTGACATCCTTATAAAACAATGTTTTCATCTATTAGCATTTTTCTAGTTTCCTTTTCGCAAATACTCTGGACAAATAATAGGCAAGAAACAATTGAGCCTTGGGGTAAGAAACTCGTAGCTGTTTTTCGCAGCTTATCGTCTATATCGATGTTAATGACCATTCCTTTCCAATTAATAACTTTCTCTCATGCTAGCTTAAAAATTCGAGAAAAAGTAAACTAGGAAGCAATTTTCAAATTTCAACTTGGCTCAAAAGCTCGGGAAAAGTTCATTTGCATTTTATAGATTAAAGGTTACCCCCCCCCCCGCTCCAATATTGTGAACATTAAACAAATAATGCCATTTCATGGATTTATTATGGTTCGGAAGCAACTTAACAATTATTTACAACAATAAAATAACTTATTTTACGAAAAATATAATAATAAAAAGTTGCAGAATAACAAAGAATTAATATTTAAAGAAAAACAAATATAGCCAAAAATCTTCAACATATGCTATTGATCTTTCTTGTCTGTTCCATAAATAAAGGGCATAATTCGTTTATCGAAAACATTACTTTGTTTTTAATCTAATTGAATTGAAAATATTAATGGAATTGGCTATTCATTTTCCACAGGTGCCTTAAAGATTCCATGCTTAATTTATCAAATTCTTTGCACAGATTTCTCTTTCTTTTAGATCTTTTTTTAGGTTCGAGCAGGACTTAAAACTGGAAAGGGGGATATTCAGCTAATTAAAAAAAGAAAAAGAAAGAAATTAGTTTGACTTTAAACTGATTACAAATAAAAACATAATTGGTTAAACTCAACCACAACTTTTCAGAAATTTCTCAAGAAAACTTCTGTAACTTCCTGGCTCCCCTCGCAGGAGCAGATACAATTTCTTTACAAAGAGCTGTCCATATATTTTTATGCCTAAAAGAAGCTACTCAGGCATCAAAGTAAGATACATCAATCATTAATGATTAAGAATCGATCAGAAAATTCAAATGGTAATCTTGCAGCAGCTATTTTACTTCAAATTTCTTGTCGTACTCTAAGCTTATTAAATGCAGTAGCAAACGGAATGCTATATACTGATCAATCAAAAATGCTCCTTTTTCTTAAAGACTTCAAACAGTTCTTGCATTAAAAATCGATTTCATTTATAATTATTCCATTTATTAATTAATATAATTATTCATATTCTGTATTAGCTTCTATATTAATTATAAGAGATGATTGCTTAAAGGCATGCAAACAATTAAGGCAAAATACTTTGAGAATCAATAGGCAATGGTAAGTCAGACACTGACAATTCGAATGTTATGTCAAATATGTTATATATGCAATAGATATTGAAAGAATGACATATATAAATAAAATTTTAAAAAGAAACTCTAACATATATAAAAATGTTATTTTAACTAAGAGTAATTAAATATTATTTAGTTATGCAACTTATTCTTCACAATTTACTAAAACTAAATTCGCATTAAAAACTATTTGTTTAAAAATGGAGTGCAACAATTGCACTGATATTTGCAATGTGCAATGATATTTATTTTATTTATATTGTTTATATTCTATTTTATTGATAAGTGATTTGAAATGTATATTCATCGATAGGAATATGAGAAGCAAATTCAAGAGAAATAAATTAATTGCAGATTTCTTGCTCTACAATGTATCTTATGAAATAAATAATCGTAATATTTCTTAAAAATGTTCAGTATAATACTTTAAACGACAATGTAAATATCCTCATAGAAGAATGTATCTATAAAGAGTTGAAAAAAATATTTCATACAAAACAAAATACATAAAAGCAAAGAGTTTTTATTCGGAGTTACGCAAAATGTTAAATTTTTGTAATAATTTTGTTGCATAAAGGTTCTGCACCAAAATGAAAAGAAAAAAAAAAGATCAAAGATCATGGAAGATTTTTAAATAAATTAGAAGGCACAAGTATTCCTATATTTAAATATGAATTTCTAAATCCTTAAAAATAAATTCCAGAAATAATAAATCGATTAATACAATACAAAAAGCATATCTAGAAATGACAACATTCTGAACAGTTATAACGAATAAAAACTTCGAACACTCACCTTTATGTCAATCTGTCAAAAGAGAATAAATAATCAATCCAATCGTCAACCATCCACAATAGATCACAGAATCAAAAAGAAATAGATTTTAAGTACAGCAAAGCGTCGAATGACAAGTAAGTATGTATCTCGAAGTAACGGTCGAAGTTAATGTACTAATGAAAGAAACATTTCATGGGACACAAACTTTCAGCAAGAAAGTCATCAAAACTTTATCACGTCCAGAGAACTGTTTATACTTGCGCTACCAGATGTTTTCATAACTCGCAGCTTTCGTCCAATGGCGCGTGAGCTTTGAGTATCACATACACTTAGCGAGAGAAAAAAATACTGCGGAACTTTCATAAGCATTAATACACATGCTCTTTTACTAACAGAGAATCTCTTGTTCAAAATTCAGTTAATAAGCGATTTATTCCACTAGTAGAGAAACAAAAGGGAAAGCAGACTGTGTGTGTGTGCGATCACGCGCATGTAGTGTGTTCAGCTGTAGTTCGTTCTCTCGTTTAGGACCTTGATGTTCTTGTGAAGAAGGCAGTCTATCCACTACATGCCTGCGGCTCTGGGACGATTTGGATGGCGCTTTTTTCCTGTACGTAGTTTCGGGTGCCAGGGGTAATAATGTCTTCGCTCGGACCTGTTTTGAATGGACGTTTGTTTGAACGCTACTTATTTACTCCCCCCCCCCTTGATTGTTATTTTCTACCCAAATGGCATCTTGGAGCTTTCGCCTGTTGTCTTTCCGGTTTAAGTTCGATGAGTATAAGAGAAGTCACTTGTTGCAGTGCCTTGACATTTCGACAATGACAGAGATAATTAAAATGAGATAATCAAAAAAAATTTAGGAGGATGTTCGCTGATAAATTATAGTGCAATCTGTCCATTTAGATAAATTATTTTTAGAATTAATGGATGGCTTACGATAAGGAAAAGGTTTTGTTTTATTTGACTTTTTTGCGCTTAATGCTTGTCTCCAATCACCCAAAAACAGGAAGACTTTATATTTTTGCAGATTTGTGATGAAACTAATTCGCATTTATGATCTGTAATACATAAATTAGCTGAAAGTCACTTGGCTGGAATACCAAGATGTAAAGTGTAATCCATTTGATCCTTCCGCTTCTGAGCCGACTCGTCCTCCACAAATTTTTTCCACTTTCCTCACAAAAAAAAAAAAAAAAAAGGTTAAAGATGTACCGAAATAATACGGAATGAACTTTAAAATATCCTTTGTTAGTAATAGCAACATCCTGGCCCACTGAGATGAGGATCAAGAGGTTAAATCACCAGAGGCGGCGAGGATGCCGGACCGGGATAAAAAAGAAAAGTGGAGGGTTATTGAAAAAATCTTGGGCGTGTGGAATGTCCGCATACCAATACTTTAATCGGGACCGGACTTGTCACTCAGTGGCCCTGGTAGCAGCAAGGGGAGTACCTTCTCCCCCAGACTTTCAGCATGTCAGAATTTTCATTAAAACAATCACCGAATTTTGAACTAATCGCAGCCTTTTATTCCTTACATTGACGACAGTAGAATTAATATGATTATAGTGCTTAAAAACGAAGGTGATATATTATTTTTCAAGTAAATATTTTTGAGAAATATTTACTGACTTAGTTGCAATATTTTATTTATCGGGTAAAAAAACTTGGTAATCCTGCAAAATCGGCGAAATTATGTTTGTTGCGACTCTTCATGTTAGCGTACCCAATACATATTCGCCAAATTCGACTTACCGATACAAATTTATTTTTGAATTGATGAGCAGATAATTCATATTGCTGTTTCATATATTTATTTATCAATTCGCTGGAATCAGCATAAATCAGATTACATAATCAATGCGATTAGTAGGCACACAGTAATAGTGCTAGATAAACAGTTATATGAAAATCAATTGCATGAAAGTACATGAATTGAATGATATATACTGACTGAAAATTATCAGCCGATAAATTTTAAATACTTTTTTCATAATCTCTGTAAATAACAAAAGCGAACTTCTGATTTTTTTTATTGGTTATTTTACTGGGCACATGATTTGATCTAAACTTGCTAAACAAACATACTTAAGAGACTGGAATGTGTATTGAAAGAGATTTTTCTCGAAAATTTGTTAGAATTTTAATGAATCAAAAATTAAACAAACTGTAGCGTTTTTAAAGATAACTTTTGAAAATATTATCGCTCAAAAATTTTTCCTCGCCTTTATAATTAAAAAATGTGTCTTTCCATCTACACAAATGTATTATTAGTTTCCTGCCAATTCTTTCCTGAATTTAATAAAAAATTTTAAGTATTTTTGTGGGTAGTTTCTTTTTGCTTCATTTTGCAATTCAAACCATTTTAGCTGCAACGGAAAATCTTTAACTGCGCGTTGCTGTTCCATTGTTGAGACGTCAGAAATAAAGATTATATTCATTTTTCATAATCTTTGGTAATATCGTAATAAAGTTTAACTTCTTTTTTCTTTCTTTGTTTTGTTTCAGCGTATTTTTTTCTAGAATCTATCAACAATACCTTCTAAGATATTAAGCATGTTAGGAAAGGCATGAATCATGAATTTGTTTATATTTGAGGTTCTTTGATTTGAGCAAGTTTTAATTCAGCTAATATACTGTTGAACATAATGAGCGCCGCGTCCGTTTTGATGTTATATCAACAGCATAAGAAATTATAAAGTAAAGTTGTCCTTGACAACAGACATTTAGGTGCTAGATGAAGAAGATACTGAGGAAATATGCTTTATTTTATTACTAATTTTCCTGTACACAAATGTATTCCTGAATGGATGTATGGTTGAAAGTGTGGTGTATGATATGACTCCCACATAATCAAAAGACGTTGATGGATAAAAAACTAAAATATTTACTTACTAACAGAAACAATCAATTTGCTTTAAAATATTAAGTCACCTAATTCAAGCTGGCCTCTCAAAATGGAAATCATATTTATTACTATACATATGCATATACATGGGTTGCCTAAAATACTGCTGACCTCTGCTACCAGGAGATGGTAGCCTGAAAAGGGATCTGAATCCAGAGATCGAGAACTGCCAGCGAGAAAAAGTCCTCCTCAGTATTAATTATAAATGCACATCACTAGAGCCAGTCTGAGAAAGTTGAAAACTGAAGATTTCAATTAGACCAGCAGAATGGTTGGTGGTATTCAGAGTCGAATAACTTGTTCTGAAACTGCTGCAGATGTAAGGTTAGAAAAATAACACAACTTAAATGTCTCTTACAATTTCAAGTCAAGAAAGATTTTGTTAAGGGAATCATGAATACCAAGTTATGCATGAGACATTCAATTGAAATGGAAGATAATTGGTATTCCCGGCAAGCAAGTTGGTCGACAAAGGCGGTTATAAATTACACACACTCAGCTTGATTCCCACAAATGAGAAAATCGGGAAGAATTTCCGCCTATTAAACTGGAGTTCAATCCTAATAGCACGAAACAGACTGCATAGATTTAACACAAATTATGCACACAATGAAAATGTCTATCCTAGATTTAAGTGAAGAAGATTATACAGCACGAATGTGTCAACCAACTCAATATCGTCTAAATTAAGGGAAGGCAAATGGAGGAGGAGTTTTTTGAGGTTCCAGTATGACAAATGTTTAGTTACAGCATAAAAAAAAATGCCGTTGTTAGTATCTTAAAATTAACCAGGTATTTTATGATGGGCAAGTGATAAACTCATGAATCCATAGACTTTATATGTCAACAGGGGATGTTCAATTTGGTGGAACCTTTGGGATGATATAGGGCATATGCATATGGCGTGATATGTCAAGAGATGACTCTAATAAGTGACAGATACCTAAGCATCTTATCCGTTCACCTACTCCTATTCATGTCCATTGTGAATTCTGACGCATTTCGACGTTTTCAGCAAAACAATGCTTCCCTCCCATAAGCCAAGAATTGCTACTGAGTGCTTCATGAACACTCTTCTGACTTTAGAAACTTCCGTGGTCACCTGAATCACAAGACATGAACATTATCGAACATATCCGTGATGCGTTGCAACGTGCTGCTCAGAAAATGTCACCACATCAAACTCCTATATAGATTTGTGGATTGCTCTGCGAAATTCATGATATGAATTGCCTCCAATGTGCCTTCAGATATTAGTCGAGACCATGCCACGTCGTTTGAGGCACTCTTGCGTGTTCCAAAGGGCGTTACATGATATTAGTTAGATGTACCAGTTTTCCTGATTCGTCAGTGTAGTATTAAAAATCTAAGAAAGGAAATCATAATGAAGTATCTACAGTAAATATACTTTTCAAAAAGAATAGTTTATTCTGTTCAGTCTTTGTGTATATGAATATGTGTCATTCTCTTCTTGAAAAGGATGATTTTAACACCTTGGTGGATGCTAGAAAAAAGTAAAGTGTGGCTTAAATAACGCCCATATTTTCAAAATATATTTGAATTTTAAAATACACTACCGATTAGAAAACAACACAGTTGTTTGTTTTGAAATAATTTTATGTGATGTGCTCCCTCTCAGCTTAAAATAATCATTCAAGTTTATTCATTTTCATTAAAAAAATAGCATACAGACAAAGTACACAATTCTTTGCTCTCTTGTCGAAACGAGAACTCTCTGGAGCATAAAAATATTCCAGCGACCTGACATGGTAAAAATAACAACGTAGTATGATAGTTAATTTATAACGATTTCAGTTAATGAGCGTAAAATTCTGAAAAGATGCTTAAACAAAAGTTCTCGTCTAAAAAATGTTATAAAATCTTTAATTTTTGCAGCTATTACCTATCACAGCTATATTAACGTCCCGTTTTAAAGCAACACTAGAGCCATTTTGGGACGGACCTCGTAAGTTTTAACCGCGGGCAGATGACAAGGACGATACCTGAGCTCTCCTCTATTATCCCCTCTCCAAGTTTCCACACCACACCAGCGGGAGGACGTTTGACCTCGACGGATTTAACGTGCACCAGATCCGTTTACACGACGGTTCTTTGTTGGAATCGGGTGTCTAACCTGAAACCCTCCGGTTCCTAAGCAGAGACCTTACCACCAGGCCACCGCTGTCCATTATCTTACACAGGTATGAAATTAACTTTGAATGAGATTTTTTTCCTTTAGAAATTGTACACTATTTGAATAAAAGCAGCTGAAGATGAAAAGATCGAAATTATGCATTTTCCATAATCTTACATGCACGATATTATTTAAAAAGTTCTTAAAGTTTTCTAATCTTATTTGGGATCATTTCATTCTTTAAATACAATATATTTTCATCAGTAGTATAATACTGTCACAAAAAATATGAGTTTTTATAAAGCAAATTGGGTTATTTATGAAAGAAAAATGCAAATCAAACACGAATGCTCATACTCAGCATAAAAATCTTAATAAATAACATCAAATAATCTAAATTATATGTATAAATTTTAATTGCATCACACAAAAATATCTCGAGGTTTTCTAAATTCATTGTTTTATATTTTAGCTAATAAATTTGCAATAGTTTAAAGAAACCTAATCAAATCAAGAAATGAAAATTGAACGAATGAATTGATCTAAGAGTATCCAGTTCCGTAATAGCATTCATTAAAGGAGGTGTAAGTTAACACTTCCTTATTTATTATTCATTAAGTAAGGAAGTGTTATTCATTAAATAAAGCAATGCAATTGTATAATTATTTAATTAAATTGATATAATTATTATAATTTTTTCCTTTGGAATTTATTGTATCAAAGAAAAGTTTAAACAGTAATTTAACTATTTTAAGACAGCAATTTAAGAAAACTTTGTTTGAACCGACTTTAAAATAAAATGCTATAAAAAGTGTGTCATTTCAATGTATTTTTTCCTTTGTAATTAAAAAATATATAACCATATAAGGAAATTTTTATCGATTTTATATCTTCCGATGTGTCTGTTCGTTCAGCTTGCTGAAATCATGAAAAATGAAAAATAATCGGTTTAAAAATCGGAAATTCTCCATAAAATTTAATTCTGTTCTGAAAATTATAATCCGAATTTAATAATCATATGTAATCTTATTATGGTAGAGAATTGTTTAAAATACCAGAGCTGATAGTATCATTGACAAACAAAATTTTTTTTTATCCCATGACATATTTCAGAATGATTTAAACAAGCAAACATTTTCTGAACTTTAAATTGGGCTATTCTTTATATTAAGGATGGCGGTGTGAAACAAGAGCAATTTGTCAAAATCGGGGTAATCATGCTTGCTTGTGGAATTAAATTATAGTCAAAGGATCAGACACAGAGAATTGGGATTATTCACAAAACCAGAATGCCTATTGTCTGTGCATATTAGAAATCTTCCATATCTAATCTGTTCAAATTAAATTTAATTCAAAAAATTTCACATGAATTATTTTATTATAATTAAAAAGTGGGACGATTTCAGATATATTTTTTCAAAATCTGATTAAATATGAGCCGTTTGTTTTTAATTTTATCATAAAGAGTTAAATTAGGGAAAATTATCTCCACTTATCCAAGCCATTTAGCCATTTTATCGAAATTCTGTGATCAATCAAAACAGTAAGCTTTTATTTTTAGTAAGCCATTAAAAAAATGTACATTTTGAATTTCAAGGATGGATAATTAAAAGAAGATAATTAATGGAGTTAAATATATAATTAATATGGATAATTAAAAGAGTTAAGTTAATTTTTTTTTCACTGAAATGTTGAAAAGATGAAGTGACTTTCAGTTTCATAAACTTTATAAAGCCTTCAAAGTTGAACAAAGAATTGAATTCAGTTTAATGGTTTAAATAGTTATTCAAATTCTGTAAGGGAAATATTTTTGACAAGCCTCTTAATATGTTAATTCCTCGATCAGATTAATTGCCATGATGAGTGAGATGTCATTCAAATGATCGGAATTGCACAACATCCCAGTTAAAGTCTAACAAGGTACAGCTTTTTCTATTTGCATGCATATTCAATTTATTTTAGTCCAAATATAAATTTAAACAGAATGTTAAATTTCGAAAAAATATAGTTTTCTACTAGTGTAAATATATAAATAAATGTGCAGAATAGAATTTTAATCTGTAATGAACTATAATGTATCATATTATATTTAAAAACATTTTGAAGCACTAAAATTGTTTATTATCCTCTCTAAATCTATTTAATTAATGATATTCCTGTAAATTAGGATCATTTTTGCAAAATATAACAACATAATGCATCACAAAAAAAGATATCAAAAAATAATAATGAAAAATTTACAAAATAATTTTCCGAATTTGTCATTTATAAACGAAAAAATAATCAATCAATACTTTATGAATGAACAAATGAAAAAGTATATATATTGTCCATATCCTGTCATTTATATCGTCCATAGCTGGTTGTACAATTCTTCTCTAGTATAAATATCTGACAATATTTAATGATTGTAATTGTGCTAATAAAAAAACGTTAAAATTGGATTTGATAGATAATTTATAAATTTGTGTTCTGTTTGCGATAAATTTGAATTTAAATCCTGAAAAAATTCATTACACTACTTTGCGATTACTGTAAAAAAAAAAAAAAAAAGAGAGAGATTAGGATTACTATAAGATACAATAAAAAATTATACAGGGTGTTTATTTAGTCCCGGACCCATTTTGATGTTTAATGACTCATGAAATAATGAAGATATAAACAAACTTATGGCGTTTATTGATGGAATAACTCATATATTTTCCTTTTCAGGTTTGAATATTTTTACTTTTGTAAATATCGTCTGCGCGTGTGGTTAATTTCAGATAATTTCATTTTCCAGTCTAAATATCTGTACTTTTCTAAATATCATCTGCTTATTAATTGCATTTTTCTCTTTTTTGTTTTTAGTAACTATTGAAATGTTATGTTTACTTTTGATGTGTTTGTTCTATGTAGAATTTTTGTATGTGATGTTTTATTCGAGCGGATATTAAGGAGAATGCATACACAACAAGAGAAAGCCCAGATTTTATGGTGGTTCATAGAAACCAAATCGATAGTGCAAGCACAGAGAAATTTCAGAAGAATTTACCAAAAAGATCCTCCATCCAAAAACAGCATCTTGCGGTGGAAAAAGAATTTTCTAGAAATTGGAAGTATCGCAGATAAGAAACGTTCCGGACGTCCTTGCACAAGTTATTTTGATGTTGAGCGTGTCAGAGAGACATTTTTACACAATCCTAGAATATCTGTGAGATCAGTGGCAACAGAATTGGATATGCCAATTTCGACGGTGTACAAGGTTATTAAGAAAAAATTAAGACTGCATGCATACAAAGTTCAAATTGTTCATGTTTTGGAACCGAACGATAGGCCTAGGAGGATGGCCTTTACAACAGATATGCTAAGGAGGATAGAAGATGATGCTGATTTTCTGAAGTGCATAATGTTCTCCGATGAAACATCCTTTCATGTTTCTGGCATTGTTAATCGCCATAATGTGCGCATATGGGGATCTGAAAACCCCCATGAATACCGTGAGGCACAAAGGGATTCCCCAAAGGCTAATGTGTGATGCGGACTAATGCACGACCGAATCATTGGGCCTTTCTTTTTTACAGAAAAGACAGTCTCATCAGTCGTATACTTAGACATGTTGGAAAAGTTCGTATTTCCACAACTAGAAGAGCTTCAGCCACATGTCTTTTTGCAACAAGATGGTGCGCCACCTCATTGGGGTACCATCGTTCGTACTTCTTTGAATGGCCATTTTCCAGGAAGATGGATTGGGCGAGGAGGTCCAATTCCTTGGCCACCCAGATCACCTGACATAACGCCGTTGGACTTTTTCCTTTGGGGGTTTGCAAAAGACAACGTTTTCAGGAGGAGAGTGTCGAACATTGATGACCTAAAAGCCAGAATTACAACCACAAAAGGCTCTGTGGATGCCGACATGCTTGCCGCTACCTGGCGTGAAATTGACTATCGACTTGATATTCTCCGTGCGACGAAGGGAGCACACGTGGAAGTTCATTGACAAGGGTCATGAAACTTTTTGGGTCTATTTAACCATTTATGTTATTAATTTTAATATATCTTTATTATTTTATGAGTTATTAAACATCAAAATGGGTCCGGAACTAAATAAACACTCTGCATTTCTTTTAACTGTTACCTAAAATATGTCCCGAAATTATATATATAAAAAAAATCGCCCGAGATATTAAATTTGATGCCATTTAAATATAGTAGAAAATGAAACTCAAAATGCACTTCAAAGTGTACTTATAAATAATATTTTATTCGCAAATACAGTATACGAAAATAATCTACTACTCAGAGATATAGTTTTACGTAATCATTGCCATTAAAAATGATAAATATTGCATGTTCAAAATTTTTGAAATAAATCCATTTCAAGAAATGGAGAATGGGGAAATGGGTTATCGGCCAGAATTTGAAACGAGCATCAAAGTAGATATTTTTTATCTTCTCATTTCAAAATTTGAAATGAGAGAGAAAAAATAATAGAAAGCATCGAAGAATTTTTAAAGTATTCAGTAGGCTAATTTTGCAGACGCTACTCGCTGGTCGAAAAGGATGTAATTCTCACGTGTGCCATCATTGGTGAAGTTCCTGTTTTCCAATTTAATCGAAATGATGCAACCCTTGTTAGAATGCGAAATTTAATTCTGAATTAATTGCATTAGTATATTATTTAACTTTTATGAATAGCTGGAAATGTCTGCTGAAAGAATTAAACTTGACAAAATCTTAGTTCTTTGTAAATTTCACTTACATAATATATTTTAAATCGAAACAAAGCTTTGTAATACAGTTATCGTGCTAATTATTGTTCGATGTCTTATGTTTACACACACACACGCAAGCACATATACATGTAAACACATAATTTTTAAGCAGTTTCGGGGTAGAAGAGAGAGAAGACACTTTCAATTTTTAAACTTCTCTTTTATTCCATTCCGGCAAGCATAATTTATGCACAAGCAAGAAGCGACGAGGTACGTCAATCTACAGCACGACACAAGAGCGAACAGAGCGAAAGAGTCCGAAATATTTTCCCCCGGTGATTATATACTGTGAGATTCTGATAGGGATTTCTTTACATGTGCCGATTTAGGAAAAGGAATTATAGGTATCTTTTAAAAGAATTTGCTTAGTTTGACAGATTTTTATCCCTTCACTTGGGACGTGTGAAAGTGCTAATTAAAGCAATTTCACAGAGCTGTAGCATTAATTAAATAAATAAATAAAAGATGGATCAGGAAATAAGAGAAAATTTCAGAATGAAGTTAATATGGCCTAAATTAAGATAAAAATTAGGAAATAAATTAAGTTTAAATTAAATTTAAAAATATCTTTACATACATTAACTTCAAAATCTCAAGTTATAGTGTGTTAAGAAGCTATTATTTTATACTAAGAATTGAAATGAGTATAACTATATAAGTGAAAAAAATTGGTGGCTTGTTGTAAAACAGTTTCTTTCGTGGTAAGCACATGCGAATTGCCGAAATAAATTAGTCACGAGTCGTTACTGAAACTGCAAAAGAAATGAAGATTTTCTTGAAATTTGTTTCTGTTGTCTATTTACCTGCGGCTTGGTGCCTTCAGGAAAGAAAAAGTATTCCAGTAATAAAGAAAGCTCACCTTTGCTGTCTATCTAGTTCCATTTCCTAATGGTGATGGCGTCTATCAGGTTTCCTGTAGGAAATATTTTGCCCCCGACTCACTTCTGGACGGGTAAAATTGAGTCACGATGCAAGGTCACGACTCCGCGAGGCCTCTCGGAAATTGCCCAGGAATTCGAAGGAGGGAGAAAAAAGTTCTGCTTTCTTAGTATCCAGTCAAAATATTTTATCGGCCCTTCCACCCAACTATTGTTAAGCCTGTTTCTTATCGTGATTTTTATAATTCTTCTCGGTCTCTACTTGAAATATTTCCTTGGATAAGATCTGCTGAAAAGGCAGAAAGTATACGAATTGCACGAACTTCGTTAAGAATTATTTGTTAAAATAATTGCAAATGAAGATATATAAATTATGGGTTACATATGTTTTAGTTTTTTTAATTGTCTAGCCCGTATTATATTCACAGAACATTAATACTTTTAAAAATCTTGTTTCATTGCATTAATAGTTGTTTAGAAAATAGCTGTTAGAAATGGCTTTTAAGAATTGCTTTCTACTCTTTTGATATCTCGAGAAGATTAAATTGTAATTCCCTTCTGTGGAATAATGAGTTCTTTTAGGTAATGAATCAGAGATGATAAAAAAAATATCAAAAGCGATCATACTAAGGACTTTCTTTTCGTATATTTCGTCAAAGTTGAGTTCAGCTTGCTTTCTGTTGTTTCTTATCCAACTTGACAAGATCTGGAAATTTATAAAAATTTTGTCTTCAATAGCAAATATTCAGTTAATTATGGGTAATTTTCAATTCTGATTGTCAATAAAGATTCTTTTTCGTTAAAAAGGACATAAAATAACAAGCATTTCTAATTTCTGGAAATCAGTATTGACTATGAAATAATATCTATTTCCATATGTCTGTGCTCTCGAATAGGGAAAGCTGGATAGAAAGCTGCCAAACTTGAATTCGGTATGGTGACAAGGAGTGTTTCAAAAATTTGATTAAACTTTAGTTAATTCAAACCAAGCCAAGTTTCTGATATTTTTTAGTTTTCTCAACAGCTTCCGCTAAAAATTTTATTCGCATCCAACATACAAAAAATTAGAAAATTTTCTTTTCGAATGATATGAGCTTTCTTAGGATAAAATGTTTATGTTTATTTTGACAACTTTTCAAAAATTATCAAAAATGGTGTTATTTGATTTTAAGGAATAATTTACAATAATATTTTGATTATTGTAATTGAATTCAAAATATTTTCATAGTTTCATGGAAATGTGTATTTTTTTTCCAATATTAAAACTAGTTAGAAAAAAAGGAAAAAAAACAACATTTGTCTAGATTAACTCTGGGGATTAACTTCAAATTAGATTTTTAATTTTATCATCATACGGAACAGTTACAAGTAGTAACATTTTTTTTACTTAGCAATTTCCATAACATAAAAAAATTTCGCCTTTTTTTTATAAGAAAAAAATTTGTTTTCATTCTTAAGCGCATCTATTTTTTTCATTATAGACATTTTAATACCTACGTTTCTACTCGAGTTAAGAAAAATGAGAAGTTAAGTTTTGAAATAAGTGATTAAAATGATTTTTCTGCTGGAAGTTTAAAATTCCCATAAAATTATTATATGTTTTTTTCTGTTTCTTCTCT
>JAPMOR010063428.1:260547-274402 GCA_026543865.1 Argiope aurantia | reverse complement strand
TTCATTTTACAAACTTCAGATTTTCAATTGGAAAATGCAGAATAAACTAATCTGGAAAAATTTAAGAAACTGGAGCCAAAAGAGGAAAACCAAATAACTTTTAACTATATAATGCGAGTGGTGTGGTGTGTCGGTAAAGCTCCTACTTGTTGATATAAAACTGTTTAAGGCCGAGTGGTGTGTCGGTAAAGCTCCTACTTGTTGATATAAAACTGTTAAAGGCCGAGTGTTGTGTCGGTAAAGCTCCTACTTGTTGATATAAAACTGTTAAAGGCCGAGTGGTGTGTCGGTAAAGCTCCTACTTGTTGATATAAAACTGTTAGGTTCTATTCCGTTCAGCAAGCTGGGTTTATTATATCTCATCCGCCTGGTGTAACTGACTACTTTAAGAATCTGAATTTTGGGGAACCTTTTTTTAAATGCCATGTCTGAAACTTTATGATTTTAGGTGATATTTCTGCCTTTTCCAAATATAACTGATTCTCATGCCTATTGACAAGAGCTTGTGTTCTTACCTCCTTTCCCTTCCCAATACTAGCATGTGTTTTAAATTATAAAAAATATCGATATCATTTCAAAGATTTTTAAGTTTCTCTTACCGAAGAAAAGCTAATCTGCATAGATTATACAGCGTTTACAAATAATAATTTTATCCAAAGATAAAGAACTGGTAAATGACACTATTTATAAACAAACATCTCCATGCCAATAGATTAAAAATAAACAATTAATTATTTGTAGAAACAATGGAAACGGTTTGAATCTGAGCTAAACAATGAAACATATATTTCAAAATTACATTTAAAAATCTTTTTTAAAAAGTTATTAAATTCGGATAAAATGACCACGACAATTTAATCATTTTTTTAAATTACAAAAAACGCTTTATTCTCAATTACTGTGTCTGTTGTGAGTAATCTTACTTGAATTAGCGGAACTAACTAAGTTCAAGGACATAAAAAGGATAGCAACAACAGTCGCTCTTCTAAGAAGTACTGTCTGCGTGCCTCCAATGTCATTTAACAGTAGTCATCAAAAAGCTGCTGACAATTAAATTACTGTACCTGAAATAACGTTTTCCTCGTAAGGGCTAAGAAAATAATTTAAGTCCTAATGCAATCAACAATTTATTTCAGAATGATAACGTTATTCACAATTTATTTCAGAATGATAACATTATTCACAATTTATTTCAGAATGGTAACGTTATTCACAATTTATTTCAGAATGATAACGTTATTCACAATTTATTTCAGAATGGAAATTTTATAAACATTTCTCTATAATATAAAAACTGTTGTCAAGAGACGGAGTTATATATATAAATGAGAATCCCAATTCCTGATTTTAATATTTTTTTTAAGGTAAGCATTACTTGCAGGTACTGTAGCTATGAAGGAAACGTTATTTGCAAGTATTTTGGTTTCTTTTCTTTTGTAGGAGCAATTTAAAGATTCTCGAAATAAATATATATTCCACATTTTGTTAAAATTGATTTAGTTCATGTTTGTACATATAAAATTTTGTAATCGATTTTCACTTTCGTCCTGACGTGTTTGAATTTCTTACATTTAATTGTTCTCGACGACAACGACCTACTTCAATATTTTTCTAATTATCAATTAATGACTATTTTAATTAGAGTGATTCCATAGAAGTGTCTGCGGTGAGGAAAAATACTAAGGGTGTACCGATCGGAATAGAGCCCGTGGCCTGCTAGAGGAGAATCAATGCTCTACTGACTGAAGTTTTCAGGCTCAATATGAAGATGGTATAGCGACAATCAGTCCCCCACCCTCCCTTTTTTTTTAGTTTTGTGGTTGTTAAAATTTTAAATGGCAGTTAGATCAGCAATTTTGAAAGAAAATTTCCATTATCGGGAATGCTGTTAGAAGATTTAAAATTTGAAACTATTGCTCTTCATTAACTGTAAGGAACTGTTTAGATCGATTGACGATGAATAAGGAAATTTTTAGGACTGGAAATTCGGTTTTTTAAAATTTATAAATTGAATTGCAATTTCATCATAAAACGCTTCAGTTAATATTTGGCTTCAGAAAATTAAATCAGAATCATTGGCAATTAGCGTCACTAAACCAGACAGCAAAAACCAAAACCGTCTATATGCGTTGAAAGATTAAAAACACTTTGTAAAAATAGCATTAAATGTCATAATCTCTTACAAAAAAAAGTAATCGTATAGGGAAAAAATGGAAATTAGACCTTTTGCCACCTTAAAAAAATTATGCTGCAGAAAAAATGTTGAATTTGACAACATTTGCAAATAACATTTCATTTATATAAGTTCAATACTTGCAAGTGATGTTTTATCCGTAAGCACAATAAGTCACATGCATTAAATAGAAGTGTAAGCGGTTGTTTAAAACAACAGTTTTAACAATAGCGTGTCATTTTCACTCGTTTTGAGGACATTGATTGCGAAGACTCTTAGCTTTACGGGTAAATATATTATTGTCTTATTATTTTATGAATAAAATCAGTTTCTTAATTAATTCTTTTAAATGAAGTATTAAACATAGCACTGTTTGTTTATGACCTTAGTACGCTTTTCAATACTTATGATATCATTAGATTTCATACTATAAAAGAAATAAATTTAATTAAACAATTTTTAAATGCAATTTTTTATATTAGTGTGCTAATTAGCGGGAAAATTTTAATTTAATAGTTTTCTCTTAGTCTATAATTCAATTATTATAAATATTATTGTCTGTTGAAAGAACGAATCTCCTAAAATTGACACCTAGAAGACACTCCATGAATGGAATTAAACTTAATCAAATTAAGCGAGTTACAGATATTTAAATTCTGAAAATATTGAGGGAGTGTATTGTCATCAAAAACGCACAAGTGCGCAAAATTGTGATATTCTAGCACATCAGGAAGTGATAAAAAATCGATAGAAAATTTTCATTTTACTAACATGGAAGGACCCTAGATAAATAATTGTATTTAAGAAGTAAATTATGACTTAAATTGCTGTTATTTGAAATGTAATTACTGGTGATGAATTCTTAATTAGGGAGTTAAAACTTTTCACCAGGTATGCAAAATTTTGATAGCGAAAACAATTCCTCTTTGATAGATATGTTTTATTCCTCTAAGATCAATGTCTTCTGATTTGGAGTTAAAAGAGAAAAAAAAATTTTAAAACAAATCTTTTACCAAAATAACAAATGTTCTATTTTAAGTTCCATAATTATCATTCAGAGATTCCCACTTGTTCGTCAACTTCGTGTTCTGTTTCATTCACCCCAGAATGCAAATTTTTTTTAACAGCAACACCTAAAATAAATTGAGTGTCAGTTTAAAGACCGGTCATTCCGGATATTCACTTGAGATTGCATTATATCTGCGAAAGATACTTTTTGCAGGTTCCATGGAAATTGATTTTAATTGTAAAAGAGGCTCGAGGAGCGTATGAGAGAATGATTTTTAATGAAGTGAATGAAGTTTCTCTAATAGTTCATGAAGTCATTTAGAAAGAATTTACTTTGAATATGCAGTAATACCAAATGTAGTGGATACATATTGAAAAAATCTCTTGAAGAATGTTTCTTTCCAATTAATGAAAGGGTTTTATATTATTTAAAGAAGATTATAATGCAAGTTTAGTTTAGTTATATAAACGTCCCGTTGTACAGCAACGCTAGGGCTATTTTAGATTCGAACCTCGTCATTTTGAACGTCAGTCAGATGACGAGAATGAAACCAGAGCTGGCAATGCCCTCTCCACACCACACCAGCGGGAGGACGTTTGGCCCTGACGGATATAACGTGCAGCAGACCCCCTGACACGACGGTTCTTCGGTGGAATCGGGTCCCGAACCTGAAACCCGACGGCTCACGAGTCGAGACCTTACCATCAGGTTACCGTGGCCCAAGAATATAATGCAAAATTTAGCATTAGAAACGAGTTAAAAAGTTAAAAGTTCTTTCCACAAAATAGATGGATAGTTGAATAGCAATGATTATAAAATGCAAGTTAAAAAACACTGAACGATCAGCCTATATTTTTCAGCTTAGCAAAAGATAGATCTTTACATTTAGGCCAGTGCAAGAAATAAATAAATAAATGAAGTAAACATTAAAAAGAAATACTGCGTAAAAACTGTATTGGGAGTTGCAGAAAAAACAACCATCAAACTAGATTCCCTTGCTCCCAGAGCTAGAATCTCCAAGTTTTGAAAAAATGTGCTGAGTCATACTTGATTGCATGGTAGGCTTATTAGTTACGCTGTTGGTTATTCGGTTCAAATACCAGAGGAAGAGGCATTTGAGAAAGCGATCTAAAGAGAATAATAAAATTCTAAGAATCATTTATGTGCACATATACATTGTTAAATGGTTACGTGCTGCTATTGGTCGTGTCATATTCAAATTAATTGTTGTAAAACCGCAATGGGTTGGTTTAAACTATAAAAAAAAAGACTCCGAAACTTCGAAAGTTTTAAAATAAGTTACTGATAAAGAAAATATTAAAAAATAACTGACTTGTAAGATGAAATGTTTAGCATTATGGGCTATTTAAGAAATCGAAAATGGTAGAAATGAAGGGCGTTGCTGAAATGCATGTATTAGGTTTAGTTTAACTTAGTTTAGTTATTTTAACGTCCTGTTTGAAAGCAACACTAGAACTATTTTGGGACAGACCACGTAATTTTGAACCGCGGTCAGATGAGGCGGGCGACACCTGAGCTGGCACCCCCTCTAAAAACTTCCACACCACACCAGCAGGAGACCAATGTAATAGGTAAAACTAATAACAAAGATATGAATAAGAGATTTGTAAGTTGGGATTTCTAATTTTTTATTTCACAAAAAGCCTTTACAGCTATATTTAGAATTTGTATGCTTAAAATACCGTGAATAATTTCAGCAAAAATAATCATTGGCATAGATTCAAACTTTTTTTTCTTCACACAATTGGATATTCGTGAAAATTCGAGTTCTTTGATTATAATGTTTTTTCTCAAATTCTTTTCGTGAAATTATACAAATTATTTACTAGAATTTCTCTGTCTCCTTAAAACCTATCAGAAACCGCGGTGGCCTGGTAGTAAGGTCTCGTCTTCGGAACCGCAGGGTTTCAGTTCGAGACCCAGTTCCACCAAAGAACCGTCGTGTAAGCGGATAGGGTGCACGCTACAACCGTCGGGGCCAAACGTCCTCCGCTGGTGTGGTGTGGAAGTTTTGGAGAGAGATGGCAGATCAGGTATCGTCCACGTCATCTAACCGCGGTTCAATATTACGAGGTCCTTCCCAAAATAGCCCAAGTGTTGCTTTAAAACGGGACGTTAATATAACTTAACTAATTAAAAACCTTTTAGTCTGCCACGAAAAGAATCAAACTATAAATACTAAGGAATGCCCATAACCATACTTTATAAGATTTTTTAAGGAAGTTTGCCTTATTTAACAACAAATTATCATTATTTATATTTAACTATACCAGATTTTTAAAGACATCTTTTAAAGCAAATTTTCCTGATTGAATAATTGTTAAGAATATTATATATTTTGTAAAATAAAATATCTGCGTTGAAGGTTACAATTGCTGGTAATGGTAATAAGCGTGTTGTCCTCTTATTTACTCAATGAGTAGTCATGACTTACTGTTGGATCATTTCAAGATCTTTACATACAAGATAGATTTTCAAAATCTTTAAGCAGTTCTTGAAGC
The DNA here is from genome assembly GCA_026543865.1 of Argiope aurantia. NCBI lineage: Eukaryota > Metazoa > Arthropoda > Arachnida > Araneae > Araneidae > Argiope > Argiope aurantia. The sequence continues at coordinate 268,698 of JAPMOR010063428.1, read as the reverse complement.
AAAATTGTTGTGGTATATATCAAATTACTTGAAAAGAGAAAACTTATAGGGATATTGTGCAGTTTGTATTATTTATAAAGCGTTACATTTCAACATTTGAAAGGAAATCTATTTAGAGGCTGTATTGAACTTAAGAAACTACGATGATGGATAATGTTTTCCCATTCTTTTAACTGACTGTATTTCCCATTCTTTTAACTGTATTTTTATTAAATTAATATTTTAATATTTTGACAAAATGTATGTTATGTAATAATTGTTATTAAATTTAAGTATGAAACACACCCACAAAAAATGTGTACATGTTTTTTTAATTTATTTTATTACAGTTTCCTTTTGTAAAGCACAAGTGTCTCATCACTTTTGTGAGACACTGTATATATATATATATATATATATATATATATATATATATATATATATATATATATATATATACTATTTATAATTAAATACTGAACTTTCTTTCTTAGGAATACTTTCCTAAAGAGAAATCTATGGCATTCTCTAAATAAAAGACAAAAATATACGACAGTCTTTTAAGAATAAAGATATGCATAGTATATTATGTATTAATAAATATTAATTAATTTACTAATACATAATATACCATGTAGAAAATTAGTAAATATTAAACAATTTTTTAATAAGTTATAACAGTTATGAAATAAAAAATTAAATATATGAAAATACAAGTATAGTAAAAAGAACATCAATATAAAATATGAGCAAGTATGAATCAAAAATATATTTCGAAAAATTATAAATTAAGGAAATATTGGAAATATACGTGTATAAAAAAGATGTTAACTTATGATTTTTAAAGAGTAAAGCAAAATGATCATAAGAATTTGATTACAGGTCCTTTTACCATAGTAAGGTATGTATCCATCTCTCATTATAATGCATGCACAGCATTAGTTGTGTATGCTTAGTCTTGACCAAATTATCCAAGAAATTTTTAGGTAAATTTTACCACTTATGTTTATGCAGGACAATAAGGCTTTTTTCCCCAAGCGGTAGAAGATTGCACTCTACCATGAGTCTCCCAAGTGCATTCTATATAGTATAGTTTCGAATCTGCAATATTGCTTCCTTACGTAATTAATATCATTGTAAGGAAGAAAGCTTTATAGATATAGGCTCTTTCTATATTCCACCTATATAGGTGGCAGGTCAATGATCTTGTGCTTGGCGACAAACTTGGTTACCATTTAGCTACTTGGTGATGAATTTAATGGCTTTGGTGACAAAGATAAAAATTCTAGAAAATGCGTGAATTAATTGGTTACTTTCTGCTAGGTCTCGAGATCTGGTAATTTTTCTAAATTTTCAGATGCCCTTTAGGTAAATTTATATATATATATATAGCGAGAGGCTAAAACGAGCGAAGTTAAGCGAAAGTATTCTCTTTTTGGAATGGGATCCTGGAGTGACCGAAGATTTATTTTCCAGTCATTTTTACATGTCTTAATGTTGCCTTTTAGATTACAAAGCTATCCGTATTTTATATATTTTGTGCAATCATCTCTATTAATATTAAAAGACTATATTGCGTCTGTTCTCTACCTTTCTATTCGTGCATTACACTCTATACATAATATTCTACATCCTGCTCCTACATGTTGAATAATATACATACTAGTTTCAAAATATTAATTTTAGTCAGTGACACTAGCAATTTCGCGGGATAGCTTGGGATATTGACTAATTGTTCAACATTCCTGATTTTTCTGATATCAACAATACCATTTTTAGATTGAATTCTTAACAGTTTTGACTGAATTTCATTTAGGCATTTGTGTGATGAGCGAGATAGTTTGTTTTAATAATTTTAATGATGTTTTTATATTTCAAGATTTTTAAGGATTTATTTAATACTTACTGTCATAAATGTGTGCCTTAGTTTTGGATCTCTTGTGGCTTCCTTTACCCGGGCGCAGGCTTCCATATCTGTGATTTATTCGTAAGTTTGTCTATTTGCTGCCTTTTAGTAGTTGTCACTTTAAAAAGATAAAAGAATCATGTCCACCTCCCAAAAGATTTACTCTTCGATATGAGATTTTTAGACTGATATGATGTTATATATTTATAATTTTTCGCCCCATACTACCGAAAAAGTGACAATGTTTTGCCATTATCTTATATATTATGTTTATTATGCAAGGCAGGGATAGCCTGGTTGGTAGGGCGCTGGATTCGCCGGCCGAAGAATATCCATGTACATGGTGGCTGGGGCAAGTATGAATCTGTCGTAGCCACAAACTCTTCCAAGTCGAGAAGATACCACTGGGGGTACTGGATCAGAGGTGATCGTTTTCTGATTCAGGTCTAAATTATGATCTGTGGATGAGCGAATGAAATGTGTGAATAAAGTCCATCCCGTAAAAAGGGCTGTGACCCATGAGTAGCTAAGACGTACTCTTGGCACTAGATGGCGCTACTGAAACAAGAGACGCGAGAACTCGGCTTAAAATCTCTGATTTCGTCAGCGGGCTTGTCTGTGACATGTTCCATAAGCAACAACACTTATTTGCAATATTTTAATTGTCTGAAGTTTTAATTTCCAGTGTCTGGGTTAACAGCTGTTAAACTCATTTTTGTAATCAAAAAACCAACCTCGTTATGGTTGATAATTGTACAATTTTTAAATTACAATAAATTCATAAAAAACTAATTTGGGTTGCTTCTGCTTGCCTATAGTATCGCTAGTAATTTTGTGTAGGCTTCAACCCGCTTCAGGAGAGGGAGGTTAGTTTCGACGTCCTTCGTCTTTCTGAAATGTCGATCCTTTTTCCATTCGGTTTATTTTGGCCCTTACGTTTGTATGGGTAGACTTGGTCGATACCGATTTTCTATTCTGAAACGACACCACTTTTTTTTTGTGTGTGTGTGTAGGGGGGGGGGTACTCAATGGAAGATATCCAACTGGTTTACAGGCAAACAAACCGACACTTTTTAATTTCCTCATAGCCATTGGATATGATATTTTGGTATCCTTTGTTTAAATGATTATCTTTTAATTGTCTGAAGTTTTACTTTCCAGTGTCTGGGTCAGCAATTGTTAATGCAGTTTGACAGTATTTATTTCTTTTGGAAATTGTCTGTGTATATTGACCTACATTTGTAATGTTTAAGGCTGAATTGTGATACCTAATTACTCTTCTCATTTTTTTAAAAATCGTTTTCTCGACCGCTCTATAACGATTTAAGCAATTCCAGCTTCATAATCGGCAACTCTGACTGAATGATCTTCTGAATTACAAGATCTTACTAGGTTATAATCCTCTGCTGTGCTCTTTAATTCATACTAATTGCCGGATCAAGATAAAAAGTATATATAATTTGTATGACGCTACATAATCTCTCTTTTTCTCATATTGCTTTGTTTCACATTTTATACTTTTCTCTGTTTCTGGCATATCTCTGTCATGTGTCTTAAAATACATTATGTGATCAAAACTAGCCGGACACTTTCGGATTTGTGCTTTTTTCCGAATTGCACCAGACAAACTCCACGAGTTGTTTTTGAACTTCACTCTTTTAAAATATATACTTGAACTCACAGTTTTCTTTGCAGATACGGTCACGGGGGTATTAAGTATATTTCTAACCTTTTATAGAATTCTGTATATATATTCGAAGGTTAAGTTTAAAGAATATCAGTTAATGGATGAATCCTCATCGTTTATCTGCATTTAGAGAGGATTGAAATTCGACTCACTGTAGTACCGTTATCTTTCTGAATCTTAAAGATATTAACTGAATTTGTTTCACAAGTTACTTTTTATATCTGGCTTTGAAATTTTGAAAAGAAAAATATTCTATTTACCGCATATGCGAAATTAAAATTTCCTTACTAAAAAACTCTAATTTCATTTAATATTCTCAGAATTTTCTTTAAATTTTAATACAATTCTTTAATAATATTTTCTTACATATTCTGTAAATTTCATATCATTTGGCTGAAAATTCTATATTTTATAAATAAAAAAAACTTGCGAAAGAATACGATATTTTTTTAACAAACTTTCATATCTTCCAGAACATGAGAAGTATTTTTGCAAAAAATGTATGTAAATATTGTCCACAGAATATAAAACCAGTATTGATGTTTTCAAATCTTAAAATCCTTTCAAAAATAAAACGGAAGAGCCAAAATTCTGTTCTTCGAAATCAGTTTCTAATTTGTTCCCTAAATACTGACGTGATCGAATCTCCAAGGTAAAAAATGAGTTCAAATATATGTACAGTACATTCCCGAGTATCCGATTCGCAACTATCCGGCTTCCGTACCATCCGGACTTTTTTCTCTTATAAATTCTTGAAACGTGCAGTGTAGTATATAAACTACCAGTATAAAGTCTTCTATTTTAACTCGACACGTTACCGGTAATTGCTTCTATGATTCACCGGGCCGCCTTCACATTCTACGTGACTTGAGATAAATGGAAGAATTAGTACTCAATAAGAAGTGAGAAAATAAGTATTATGACAGTGAGTTTTGTAATAAAAACTGTCTTTTAGTATTCGTGGGCAAAGAAATGAATTCATAAAACTCTGGCCTATCCGACTTTTTTGTTATTTGGCCAGTCGTTCTGCCATATTAGGCCGGCTACTCGGGAGTGTAATGTATTATAAAGGCGAATAAGAAAGACAGTTCATCCAACATTTTTGAGAAAATTCGGAAAAATGTGCAAATCAGAAAGTGTCCGGATGCTTTTGATCATTTAGTATATTTATATATTCATCAACTAATCAATAATAGATATTTCATATATTTGGCAATATAATTAACACTCACCATTTACTTTTGTCAACAAACACACTTTTGTCTTTGTTCCTTTTATTTCTGGGTATATGTGTTTTCTAGATAAGAGAATTAAAATAATTATTATATCTATAGTTATTTTGAATTCTCAAATAATCTGATGATCTGATTTCTGAAAAATTTAAAATAATACTTTTTAAAGTTATATTGATCAATTAAACATTTAATAATGACATTTTAGTTGTAAAAATGCTTTCTTTCTGCACACTTTTGGTATGACAATATGATGCTGGATAAGGCTTCCTGCAGTTGGATAAATAAATATCAGGAAAGGTCGACAGATACTGATTTGTGTTGATTTACACGCACAAAAATATGGTTTTGCGTTAGAAGATTAGAAATTACCTATTTCTTTTATTCATTGAAAGCTGATAATGCATCCTTATTTCCTTCTGTCAGCCTAGTGACAAAGGAAAATATAATAAGGAACTAACGGTAAATGAGGCAAAAAAAAATCTTCTGATATTGAAATATGGATTTTTGAAAGGAAAAAAAAATCTTTGAAAAGAACAGTTTTTCAGTAGCGTGGTTTCAATTTCCTGATGACAATACAGTTGTTACTATTAAAGAAAGAAATTAGAGAAGGTCTGTGAATGTCGACATATATTAAATAGGTCAGTGAAAGACTTAATATTGGTTCTTTTCTTATGCATTGGAATTACCGCTGGTATTATGTCGAAAACCACTGATAGCTCTAGTGAGAAGTGAAACTCCGAGCTTACACAGTAAGAGAAGCGAACATAACAGCTGAAGTTGTTGCAGTTAAAACTATTGCAATAGTTGAAGTTGTTGCATAACGTTAATCACACAATTTTTGTGTATGTTTATTGTTGGTGTTATTTTCCTTTCTCATTTTGAATGAACTATCCGTTTTAGGATTAGCAGTTTATTTAAATGTGCTGTTACTTAAGCTTTTCTCTAATTTGCTATGCACCATAATATGTTTAGTATTAATCCAACAAAAAAAAATGTTTCATTCAGCATTCACCTTTAGGGCTTGCTGAATGTCGACATTTGTTAGTGTAAATGAGAAACAATGATGTTTGGATAGTCATATAACATCATAATTCTATTAAGATGCTGTTCATCTAATTCTAAATTTCGCGATATTGCAACTTTACTTTTTTGTCTTCTAAACTCCATACATACTAAACAAAATCCTTTTTCTTTAACTTTCAACAATGGAAGAAAATCACGCATTTATGTATTTGATGAAAGAATGAAAGCGGTTTGAATTTCAAGGCAACAGTGTAATTTATTGTAGAAAATCAGCGAAAAAAAATTTTTAAGAAGTGCTAAAATTCAGGAAAAATTCGCACTATATACTATTAAGTTGATATTATTTAAAAGACATTTTTTTTTAGAAAAAATTTGGAAACGGTATAAAACTTATTTTTCTGCAATAATATTTTCGGATATAATCACCTGCAAATATCAAAATTCAGTTTAATTTTTAATTAATTAAAATTTCAAAATATTAATTTCGATGTACACATTTTCACCTTCTAAGGAATATATGTTCCAAATTTGATAGATTTAGGCCAAACGGTCTGCCCTGTACAACACCAACACACACACACACACACACACACACACACACACACACATTTTGATTTTTATTATAATTATCGATTATAAAAATATAAAGTTTCTTACTTTTTCTGTACTAATAAAAATGGTGTTTAAAACTTTTATTTTTTTATTTTTATTATTTTCTAAGTTTTTTTCTTTATTATATATTATAACTAATATTTATAATTCCATACAATCTAAAATTAATATCCCAGAAATTAACTTTATATGATACCACCTCTGTGAAATTCATTGTTAGCTAAATTAATATATTAATCGATAATTAAGAGCTCTAAAATTATTTAAATATTAACTCTATAAAACACTTTTAGACTTCATCCATATTGTGTTGAAAACAAAGAAGCCATCTTTTTTGTGTATCTACAATCATGTAAAAATTTGTTATAATATTCAACATCTGATATCTATCACTATAAGATACATATTTCTAGACAAATCTGATAAGACTCAAAACGTTTTTGTAGGCAAAGAATTTAAAGGAGCGAAAGAAATATATCAAAATGGATATGGATAAGAATTGCATTAGTTCTAATCTCGGGTAATAGCGGATTTCTATACCATTACAAGTAAGCATAGATTTCCAGTTGGAAAATTGCTCTAAATGAAGTGAAGAATTTAATCGTGTGTTGTTGTTGTTTATAGTACTTGTCATAGACAAGCCTGCTGACTTGTCATAGACAAGTCAGCGACTTTAAGCAGAGTTTCAGCGACTATTGTTTCAGTAACGCCATCTAGGTCCAGAAGTGCGTCTTAGCTACTCATGTGCAAGCCCTTTTCAGTAGACGGAATTCATTCATACATTTCATTCACTCATCCACAGATCATAATTTAGATCTGAATCATGTACACTATCCAGTAACCCCATTGGTATTGTTCGGACTTGGAGAACTTTGTGGCTATGGCAGATTTATACGTGCACCATCCACCGTTAAACAAGGAGAGTCTTCGGCTGGCTCAACTCAAGGGATGCGAATCCACCCCCTACCAAACAGGTTATTCCGGCCCTTTAATCCTGTCTTGTCTAAGACAATAAATGCATCACTGAAACAATTGCAAAATCTAAATTTTTATAAAATCTCCCGAATTATTAATGATATCGGGTAAATAATTTTTGATGCAGCAATTTGAAATATTTTAAATAAAAATAAATTTAAAACTGCTTTCTTTCCTACCTCGAGAAAATTCCAATAAATGCACTATAATTAATCAAGTTGGCCATTGATTTACTAAAATAACGAATTTTAACGTCTTTATAACTCGGTCAGTTTATATCCCAGAAAAATTGTACTTTATTATTTAAAATTTTAGTGCTTCAAGAATATTTATTTTACTGAATAAAACTAATAGGAGCGGTAGTTTGTATAAAAATGTGGGCATCATAATCTTTTCAGAAGTGTATTTATTGATTTAATCAATATAAAATATCATTTAAGATATTTTTTAACCTACCAAAAGTACACTATCTAATCAAAAGTATCATTGACACTTTCGGATTTACACATTGTTTTTCAAATTTCTCCAGAAAGGCTGGACGAATTGATTTTCCCCCCAATTCAGATACTGTAAAGAATTTGGTTAAATTCATAGCTTTTAGGGAAAATACAGTCATGAGGGCATTTAAGAAACCGAAAGAAATTGATGAATAAGAGAAGGAGGATTTGGACTCATCTCGTCAGCTCATCTCTTTATAGCTTTCATCCATAGTTTTCCGTAATAGCAGTATCCAA
>JAPMOR010063428.1:201550-257959 GCA_026543865.1 Argiope aurantia | reverse complement strand
TTTTAAAGGTATGGATATTTTGAACTATTTTATCTCAAGATTAGATATGCCAAGTGATATTTATTAAGTTTACATGATTTTTGTAAACATTGTAACTTTCAAAGGTATGAATATTTTGAACTTCGTATTTCATGAGAAAATGACAATACTGCTTATATTAAAGGTAAAAGTATCTGTAACTTTTAATTTTCGATTCATTTAAGCAATATAACTGGATTAAAAATTTAACTAGATTTCATATGTAATGACTGCGTTATGACTAGATTTCATATATAATTTCTAATAATCTAATAAATACATTTATAGTAATAATAGTTAGAATTATGCGGGAATATAATGTTTATGAAATTGTTATAAACAAGGTGCCTGTAAAATAACTTTTCCTATTTAAATGCATTTGCAATTAAAACTAAAAAGTGGAAAGAAATCGAGATTTTCATACAGATAATCGAAGGAATGAAAAAAAGTAATTTAAAAAATTCCCGTAAAAATTTCAAGACAAAGTAAAGTAACAAACAAAATAACGATAGGAAATATTTCAGCGCTGTCGGAACGAAATCCATAATTACAGCTGATTGGATTATGCATAATTTCATTAATGTTCGTATCATAAAAAAATGCCCATACAGAAATGAATCACACGCAGTATGAAACTTGCAGAAAATATTCTATTGTTAATCTCTTCGCTTACAGTGACGAGTTAGACTCCTGCATGGAATTACTGAATTCTTAATTTTAATGCATAAAATAATTCATGGATATATTTTTTGTAATTTATCTCCCCATAGATTCCATAGTCTGCGCACGAACTTCAGTTTCATTCTGTTCATTAACTATAACTAGAGATATTTCCAAATAGGGAAAGCTATTTTATAATTATCCTGTATATTAGGTATATAAATTTTCGCCAAGAATTTAACCTTGGCAGTTATTTTACAGCTTATTACAACTTACTACAACTCTTTTTTTCCTGCATATATGATAATCAATATATCATCATTTATATTTACACCCATGCATTTAGCATGTCATTTTATTTTATTTTATTTTATTTTGATGAATGATTTTGTTGGTTGCTTCGACTTTTTTTATTTCCTTGATATATTTAATTCTATAGCATGGTAATTTTTTTAATAATATAATTTCTGAGTAAAAACATATACAACAATTAACTTTTTATTCAACTATGTGTTATAATTTGCTGAAATATGAACTTTATAGCTGGATAAGTAACATGCAATTATTGCAATTGATATTAAATTCGTTCTTAGCAAAACTAAAAATAATAAATAAATTTCAAATTTTTTAAAAAGTCATTCAACAGGAAGTTTTTTAATAGTCAAAAGTCAATGATTAAATCATTAACTTTATTAGTTGCAATACATTCAGTAAATTTTCACTTTGTTGGTTGGTTTGTTGTTGCCAAATTTAATTCAAATAACAGTACATTTTTTATTCACTGTTTTTTTCATGTTTCCGAATTTATATTAACATAACTTTTTTGTCAAATACCACTGTTTTAGTATTTGTTTTGGAAATCACTTTATCTAGGTATGCCTCTGAGTACTCTTGATGTCCTACAGTGGATCTCTGATGTTAAAATATATACATTGCAAAGTTCTTATTACACATTCCAGGCTGCTTTTTAATGCGAATAAATAGTACCTGCTATATTTAATTGCCCCTTTATTGTTGCGGATGATTTATGCCAACCACCTATTTTTACTTTCATATTACAAACTTTCCTCGAAAGGATTTTGTCCTTATTATCTGAAGCATTTTTTAATTTCTATTCTTTAATAAGTTGGAAAAAAAATCTTTTTATAACTCTCTCACAAAAATTGCCATTCTGTGCCAATAGCTCAGTGAAATTTTTAAAGAATTTTCTGGTCATGCATTTTAAGTATCCGACTTAAAACCATACCATACATGGAAAGACAACAATAACAACAAAAAACTTGATAAAATTGCGTCAAATATGTCGTCCTTTATTGAAATGTATGGGCTTGGGAAGTTTTTTAAAATTGTTTTGTTGTTAAGGGCCCACTGACAATATTGGTTCAGCCATATTTGCAATATCTTGGACGTTTTTTTCGTAAATAACCAAAATCGATATGGGACACACACAGTCAAGGTTGTTGCAACATACGTAAAAACTGCAAGCAGAAATTAGACAAGATAAGAATATAACTTCATAACACAATAAATATCAAATCCAAATAAAATGTGTACAACACTATTCTTAATGAATGTGGATACTTGCAATACAAATTTTTCATTTGAAAGTATTTAAGAAACTAGTAAAATTCTGGCAACCCGCATATAAATGAAGCAATAATCACATCTGAAACTCTAAAGAGAAATAAAGTATACTATCAAAAGCATTTCTGAAAAAATAAGTCAAAAAGATTTCTAAGGAACACAAATCCCGAGTAGTTTCATTATCGCTTCAACACGAATTCCAAGAGATGTTCAATTTCAATTGCTTAAAACATAAGTTATTTTTTGTCACCGAATCTCAGGTTATTTTCTAATTGATAATGGTTTCCACTAATCCGTTCATTTCTCCGTTCATTTCTCCGTTCATTCATCCGTTCATTCATCCGTTCATTCTTATTCTCAGGGGAAAGAGTGCCCGAAATTATGAAGACTATAGAAATTTACCACAGAAATAGCATAAAAGGAAAAGAGCACTGAAAAAGACAGACATAAGTTTTTACTTTTTTACTTTTTTTATTTTGTATTTAACGAGATAGTCAGTGCTTTTAAAATATTATTATTATATATTTTAATATATTTAGTTAATATATTAAAATATTAACTATATATATTAAAATATATAATAATAATATTTTAAAAGCACTGACTTATTTATAATGTTAAATAAGTAACATATGCTTTTAAAATATTTAAAAAATAAATAAAGTTTTTGTAATTATTATTCGAATTTTTTTCATGGTTTTATAAAATGTGTTGGAAAAACAGGAATATCAAAAATAAGACTTTTTAATAAAAGTGTAATCACTTCAGGTGTATGGGGAGGGGGGTATCATAAGCATTTACGGCATTGAACAATTTTCAAAATTATACATCATTATATCATCCATTGTTCTCATAAAATGAATATCAACTTGTGCTGATAAAATATACTTTTTTTGTCGATGTAAAAAGAATTGAATGCATCCACAAAATTTTTATTTCCTGATATTACTTGCAAAGTAAGTGATCTCCCACAATATGCCATACTTATCGATTGCTTTTTTCATCTATCCACTTACAATTTTTTGTATCCTGTAAAAAACAATTTTTAGTAACAATTTACAATTGTTTGTAAGTTGTATCTAAAATGATCGTTTTGAGATTAAATTAAATCGTGCGAGGTACTTAACAATCAAGGAGAACGAGGTTATTTCAATTGTTTTCTCGCTTGTAACTTCTAAACACTCGTCCAAAAAAATGATGATTCAACGAATATTTTTTGCTCATGCCTTAGGAAGGTTTCAGTTACCCTATAACGAACAAAGATATAAGTTCACTCTGCAACTTGTGTAAACTACATGCTCTTTCCATTAAGTTACACATGCTTACGATCTTAGCTTAGATCTCTCAAAACAAGCTAGATAGAAAGCACACATTCTCGGAGAATTTATTATCATAGTTTAGATTTTTTTCCGCAGAAAAAAAAAATGAAACTTTCCACAGAAATATATTATGCTTTGGAAGACTGGGGATTTTTCATTTTTTAAATTATTTTTTGGATATTTATTCGTACATTAATTATGAACTATATCTTTTTCACAACTGTTGTACTCGCCTTTTAGACGATATATGAAAATTCATATCTCAGTAAATAAATATGCCAATAAACTTTTCACACCGAAAAAACTATACTTAATGATGGTTGTCTTTGTTAATTGTAGATAAAAGTAAAAATATTTCTATTTTAGAAGAAGCAGAATCCAATAGAAACCATTTATATTTCTAGAAAATATGGAAATGCTTCTGTTTCCTGTTAGATACCCAAATAGATCTGCTGGTTGTAGGATTTAATAAATAAGAATTTTATGAGTCTCAGGATTATTTAAACAGCATCACGAAAAGTTGGCAAGATCTTTTATTTTATGCATACAAAAGTAAATGAGATTCCCAAAACATAAATTGTTGTAATAATTATTTAAAAGAAAAGATGGAAAGATCAAGAAAAGTTGGTAAGATCTTTTCTTTCATGTATATAAATGAATGAAGTTCCTCAAATATAAATGGCTGTAATGATTATTTAAACAGCATCAAGAGAAGCTGGAAAGATCCTTTCTTTTATGGATATAAAATAAATGAGGTGCTGCAAGCATAAATGGCTGTAATGAGAATTTCATGGCAATGCTGTAAATTTCCATTTTAAATATTGTAATTTACCAATTTGTTTTCCCATTATCAATTATAAGTTATATTAGCTAGAGAAGCATGGATTTTTTTTATATATTTGTAAATTTAAGAAAGTATAAATAGAGCCTTTACCAAAAACCTGTAAATAAATTTGAATTTAATTGGAAAAAATTGAAATGGCATTTACCTAAAAGTAAATTATAGACTTGTGCAAAGAACTGGAGCAAAGAAAAAATTTATCTGAATAAAAAGTAAAAGTTTAGAATGAAAAGTACAACGACCTCCTGGCATTAGAAATGACATCAAACTCAAATTAAATATTATACAAAGATATACATAGTATAAAAATCAGATTTTAAAAACTAATGAGAAAAAAAATAATTTAATGACAAGATAAAAGCTACTAAATCGAAATTTTAAAAACAGTGAAAGTTTAATTAAGTAGAAAGATAACATTGTTATTTTCTAGAAGTTGCTTAGCCTCATCTGAAGTGGGAATAAATAGAGAAGTACGAGAGGCTAAAAAGCGGTGAAGGTTAGAGAACTGAAGTGTCCGTATTTCTACTGGACAAGTCCAACGAGTTTTCTTTATACGGAATCACGTGGGTATGACGTAAGTTTTCGCGGTTGTAGCGTTTGGTGGGAATTTTTAAAAAAATATCCAAGGACAAACAAACGCGTCAATGGTTTTTGTATGAACTGTGAAAAGATGATCGTGACTATCATATCAGAGTAAGGGTGGGCCAACTTAACTTTTGATGCAGGTCACCATTAGGTGTTTTTGCATTAGAAGGTGATTAAATAGGGAATGGAAACAAATTGCTTGTTAGAAAATGTACGACGAGATTTACCAAATTTGCATTTTTTACATAATAACCTTTTTTATTTCTCTGAAATAATTTAAATAAAGTATGTGATTATTTGAAAGCGGATGCAATTTAGCCTTGGAAAGCTCGTTCACAAACCTAGTTAGAAATGCTTTCAGCATCTTTTTTACAGTTTTGTTTCTAATAGAACAAATTTTTGTACAAAAGCGTTACAGTGAAAAAATATGCCATACAGTGAAAAAATATACGTACTACCATTTATAAAAACGAAAAGTCATAAAATATACGGAAACTAGTTATTAAAAATTAATTTTTAATATACATTTTAATAATTTTCTGCTTAGTTATTTGACTCATACATCAATTCACAAATACAAAACTGTACGTAAAACGATTCCAAACTATCTTCAAGTTATTTTAAAATTATATTTTATGACAAAACTCAGACTGTCACGCAAAATCAATAAATATATCATTATCATTTTCTTTCCAGTTGGTTTATTAATCTAAATCTTTTCATTATCTAAAACAGCATTTTGTTGATTTCGATCTAGATTTATTGGGGGTTTTCTGAAATTACCTTTCTCTACTTCTGAAATTTCGTTCTTTAGACCTTTCATAACTTAATTCTGAGTGTTGTAAAAAAATAGTTGTTAAATTGTATAATTTCAATTTTACAGCACCAATTAATTGAACCGCTTCTCAAAAGAAGTTGCTGTTCCCGGAAGGGAGCGGGAGACATGCTTCTGAAAGCGTGTTTTCATTTATTTGCATTAGATTGTTAGCGAGGACAAAAGAAAAACTGAAATTTAATAGCTTTATACAAAATGATACGATTCAAAATACACTGAAATTGTAAAAATAAAAGAAGGCATTAAATTAAGATTATATAATTTGAACAACAACTTTGAAAGAAAATGCAAACTAAATAAATAAAATAACAAATTCATGAATATCCCTCCCCCCCCTTTTTTTTTTTTTTGTTCTAACAATCCTTTTAACCTTTTTTTTTTTTTTCTAACAATCTTAGTAGAGTTTGTTAATGGGAAATACACATAAAAAATGATAAACATATAATGTGTTTTTATAGGTTTATTTGAAAGCATGTTTCTGAAAGTTAGATGTAAAGTTAAAATCTTAATAGTAGCTATGAACGCATTTCCAACAAAATAAAAATATTCTTTACCTTTTAAAGAACGTAAATTTAAGCCAAATTTATTCTCAAAATTAATAAATATTAGAGAAAATTGAAAATATTTTGCATTAAAAATGAGAAAATAGTAGAAAAAAATTATTATAAAATCAAAGTTTTTAGAATTTAAAACCATAAAAAGAAAAAAAAAGAGCAAAAAAGATACTTTTGAAATACCGGTGTATTTTATTTTTCAGACTTTAATAAGATTTAAAACAATGAATATAAGATAATGAGAAATAAAAGTGTGGCTATAAAGCGTAGGAAGAAAATTGAAACGGTTTCATATGGAAAATCATTTAGATATTTAGTTTTAGTAAGTAAATATAAGCAATGGATCAAAGAAGAATTCATACTCACCGTAAAAGCTTTTTACAAAAGCAAAGATTTTAGGTAATATATGCATTTTTTTTCTCTACGACCTTTTTGCGCACCTCTTCTAGATATCTTGTCTAGATTTAAGCATTTATAATTTAATTTTATATGTTAATAATTTTGTATCTGTCCCTTTTTATATTTCTAAAGAGAATTGAGTCTATCAATCATATTAGATTGCAGAGCGAAGAAAAGACAGTCAGTTTGGGTTTATCTGCATAACGTTGCTATTTTTACGATGTGATCATTTATTTAAAGAAAAAATTTAATAATTGCGTCATGTTTTCTCGCTGTGGAAATTACAAATGCAGCAGTTGAAGGACTGCACACTTGCAAACGACTCCCAAGGCAAGTTCCTCCTAGACCTGCAAAGCGTTTGACGGTTTATGGCACAAAAGCCTCACGTTTCCTCATAACTAGTCTCCTCGACATTTTTACTTTTCTAAAATTTCAAGGTCCAATGTTCCAAATGAAATAATGAATTATTCAAGTCCATAAGAATCTAATTTAAATCGAGTCCTTTACTCTTAGGCTTTCCACGGCACTCTAAAATAATGAATTACACAATTTTGTTCACATTATAAGAAAATCAATAAAAATGTATACTTTTTAATATGGAAATATTTGATTCATGGCAGAAAGTTTCAAATATTTCAGAGAAGGAATTTTTTCATATAACTCTAAATTAAGTATTGTTCAAAAAATTCAAAAAAAAATTGTTCAAAAAAATTCGAATGCCAAAAAAATTTAAAATTAAAAAGCATGTATCAATTTTTTGAAACCAAATATCAATCTTTAAAATTTTGTTGGACCTCCTTTGGTATTAATCATTGTTTTCAGTCGTTGATTCATGCTAGCAACGAATTTCTGCATCGCCTCTTGGCTGATATTGTATGACTCATTTTTAATTTTCTCAAAAAGCTGATTTTAACTTTTCGTTCTTCAAAAAGTAATTTCTAATCCGATATCGGCCATTCATTTTCGAAGGAATTTAGGTCTAGGCCACTCCAGTATCTGAACCTTATCTTTCGAGAAATGTTCTTTGGCGATCATCGGGCACGTGTTTTAGATCATTATCTTGCTGAGAAATATATCGTCGGTTCAGAAGCAAATTTGAGACGGTTTTTTCCGTTTCACATTTTGGGATAGGTTATCGACGAACACATGCCGCTCATTGCAATTTCATCAACAATTTTATAAGTAAAACATCCCTATTCAATCATATTTCCATCTTTGCATTTTATGACGTACATACATCAACGTACATAGGCTTTGTATTTTACGACGTACAGACGTAGGATAGACGTGTGTTTAAGCACCTCACCTGATCGTCGTCACATTCTTTTAAGCATTGTTATTATTATTCTAAGACTTCGCATTTGCTTTCATCTGATTGTAAAACACTGTTTCAGAATTTTAATTTTTTCGAAAGAAGCTTATATGCAACAACCATGTTCCATACATATTTTGTATTGAGTTGGAGCCTCAGCCTTTAACCCTTCTTTGCATGATGATGGAAATATCCATCATAACATTTATTGAACAAAAAATTGTATTCAAAACAGCGTACTGTAAATGGGTTGTTGCTGGCAACTTTTTTCACGACTATTGCGTAATAAGGAACGTAGCTTTCAAAAAAATCTAATGTCACAATCATTATAGCGAGTTTGAACTTGTCATTCCGCTGTTTGTTGTGATTAGAAAAAATTTGCGATTTATAGAATATTTTTTTATAACTTATCTGTGATTTTTTTCTCTAATAAAAGCGATAGTGAGTGGAATAAATGTTTGTTTTTAGTGTTTCTATTATTTTCTGTGCAATTTATATCGAATACCCCCAAATATTCTTCCCAAAACCATGTGACAGAAATTTTACTATTTACAGCTTTTTACTGTATGTTTATTTTATGTTAATTTTGTAGATAAATTTAAAAGAGAGGGACATTGAAGATTGGTCAAAAGTAGGTGGATCACTCCGGTACAAATACTTTAAATGCAAAGGGTATTCTACACTGGTGTGCAAAACTTAAGCAACAATGCAAATTTTAAGCAGATAGCCATGAAATTGCAGAAAAGGAGTTCTTGCGATCAGTACAATGAACACGTAATTCAAGAGAAAGGTCATGCGTATGCAAATATCAGGAACAAAACGTCACAGGCGACGTGAGCGTACGCAAAACACGTGCGGAAGGCGCGCGCAGCTCAACACTACAATAAAAGGAAGGACGGAGACGCAATTAAAGACATTCGCTGTAAGTGCACTTGAGTTAATTCGTGAAATATGGCTAGCAGAAGTCATCTGGACGATTTCACACGTGGAAGAACGATCGGAAAGCTGGAGGAAGAGCGTAGTGTGACCAGTGTAGCTGAAGAGTTCGGAATCAACAAAAGTGTCGTTTCGTGCGCTTGGAAAGCCTTCCAAACCACAGGTACAGCTGTGAGAAAGGTTGGTGGTGGCCGCTCCAGGAAAACAACTGCAGTGGATGACAGATATATCGTCCTGCAGGCGAAAAGAACCCGAAACCAGTCAGCAAGCGCCATTGCTCAGCAACTGTGTGCAGCAACGGGGCGACAAGTGTCGCGTTTTACTGTATCCAGACGCCTTCACAAAGGTGGCCTATTCGCCCGCAGGCCTGAACGCTGCATCCCTTTGACAGTTTCCCACCGGCGGCACCGTTTAGAGTGGTGCAGGGAGCACAAAAACTGGACATCTCATCAATGGAGTTGTGTCCTCTTTACAAATGAGAGTCGTTTTAGTGACACAAGCGATTCCCAACGCCAGTTGATTTGGAGAGAGGTCGGGACACGGTTTCATCCCAGTAGCATCACGGAAAGAGACCGTTTCGGTGGTCCTGGAGTTGTCGTCTGGGGAGGCATTATGATGAACGGGCGGACTGAGCTCCACTTTTTCGACAGAGGTTCTGTAACTGGAGATCGCTATTGTCAGGAGGTGATCCTTCCCCATGTGCGTCTGTTCCGAGGTGCCATTGGATCAGACTTCGTTTTTATGGATGACAATGCACGGCCACACAGGACTCATGCTGTTGAGGAGTTCCTGGAAAGTGAAGATATCACTCGAATGGATTGGCCGGCGTGCTCCCCTGATTTAAATCCGATAGAACATGTGTGGGATGCTTTGGGGAGACGCCTTGCGGCACGATTACATCCTCCTGGGAACACTTGTCAACTTAAACAGATGCTGATTGAGGAATGGGCACTCTTACCTCAAGAACTGTTGGACAATCTGATGCTGAGTATGGGGAGACGGTGCGAAGCAACCATTGCAGTAAGGGGAGGGCATATCCCATACTAAGGAACATCTGCTTGCTGTTCTTCCTCTTGGACAGACAATCATGTGTAACGATACTATGAGTTCAATAAAGCCTTTTTTTGTTTGATTCCATACTGTATGCATTGTATTCATTTCTGCGCAACTATGCTTTCGTCATTCTTTCAGAACAAAATGCTGTATCTCATTTCTGAATTTCATGTCTCTCAGATGATTTCTCGTGAAGTTATGGCAAAAAACATACCTGTTGCTTAAGTTTTGCACACCAGTTTACCATCTCATACAGTAAATGTGGAATTAATTTGTATCTTAATAAGAATAATAATTATTTTTTAATCATCATCAGGAATAAAAATGATACAAAGATATATTATTTTTTTTTGTCCTGAACTTAACGTGTAAATTTACATTATGATGGATATTTCCATCATACTGTTATTTAATTATTTTATATTATATATTTATACTAGGATTTTTTAAAATATTTTCCCTTTAATTTAAGCATGAATTATATCACCCTGATTTATTTCACACACACACAAAAAAAAAAAAAAAATGGAAGGAAGGTTTAACATTTTCCGGGGACCCCATACTACACACCTGATCTAAAGACTATTTAGAAAAGAAAGAGAAAACAAATTGGGGGAGAATGGTAGAGGAAAAAAGATTAAAATAAATAACAGAACATTCAAGATATATCTGAAACTAAACTAAATACTAAAAAAAAATTTAAGAAAAGAACGCTATAAAAGCAAAGGAAAAAAAGCATTCAGATTGTTTAATTAGAGCGCTAAAAATAATGAGTACTTTAGCATTTGCACTGAAAGCGAAGTTGGACACGTTCAAGCTACTCCGAATTTTAAAAAGCTACGGTTGGTTAACCGGCCGTGATACAGCGAGATACCTAATACGCAGATTAGAAACTGTTATAAGATAATAAAATATAGTCAAAATTATTTCACTTAGGACCAAGTCCACAAAAACTTAGGGATCAAAAAGAAATAATCGTAGTTACCTGTATTAAAAATAGACGCTAAATTACTACAACGACATATTTCAAATGGAAAATTATGCATCATTGTACATTTAATCATTTGGATTATTCCGACTGCAAATAAAGCCGAGCCAATTCATTTTTACCTTTATACTAGAGTTTTTGTCTACTTAGCATGAATACAATAAAAAGGGTGTTTTTTTTGGGGGGGGGGGAGCCTGAAGAGTGATCAATGCATTTTCATCTTGATTTTTCTTCGTCATTGAGAAATAACATTCACAAATAGTAATAAAAAATGAAATTAAAGGAAAGAAAATAAAATTTTATTAATTTTTTTTCTTTATATAAATATTAATATTTTGATAAATTTCACTATTTGGATATGAGTAAATGTTCTATATGTTCTAGTCTTGTAGTACAAAGTGAAATTTTATTAATTAATTATTTTTTAATTTACCATTGCCCCACACCCAAGTCTGAAGAGTGATTATAGGGAGATCCTTGGATAATTGCTGAAATTGTGAAATTAATACATCAAACTAAAATAAAATAAATGAATATCTGAATGCTTATAGGTAAAAGACATTGAAAGTGACAGATAGGAGGCTTTTGCTTTACTGTTGATTATTAGGTGTACAATATTGCTTCCTCCTTTTTTTCCCCAAACACCTAGACTTAATTCTTAAAAAGTGGTTATTTATTCACGGTTAAAAGTACTGCCCATTCCTAACCACTACTTTTCCTAATCTTTTTGGCAATTGTCAGATACCATCTCGAAAAAATGACGCATCTTTTTCAGGCGATCCATGAATCGGTTCATTTTTGGATTTCTTCATAAAAGCGGAAATTCTGATCATCCAGACTTTGTGCCATCAATCGAAACAAATGGCAATCGATAGGAGCAACGTCTGGAGAGCACGGAAAGTGGAATAAGACCTCCCGTTTTTGCATTTTCAAGTATTGCCATGCTAGAGGATAACTCTATCGTGCCTCTCTTGATATTGCTGCCATTTCTCCTCCAGATTCTTCAATTGCGTTCGATACCAAGCCCCTGTAATGGTTTCATTCGATTTAAGTAGCTTAAAATATTTTACACCGAATTAGTCTACTAAATATAGAGCATAACCTTGGCACTGTGAACATTCGGACTGAAGCGTTGAAACCACTCACGGCGCTTTCTTTTATTAAGAGCATAAGTACTTGAGAACATCCGATGCACCTCAGCTACAGTTCTCTTCAAATGGAACCAGAAAATCAAAAACTTCCCGCAAATGACGTGAATTTGGGTAGAAAACTGACTTCGAGAATACATTTATTATGCAAACACAAACTGACTAATGGGGTGCTGTATTTATGTTAAAGATGTCCAGGCTTACTGTGACACTTTTGATGTACCTATTTCGACCACTACTTAACGCTGAAGTCATCTATCAAGAAACTGTGGGGGAAAAGTTGTACAAATAATAGAAATATTATTAAGATTATCCCCACTAAGCAAATGAATTAACGCGAGATGTACATGGTTCTCGATTTGTCTTCATTATAAAGGTTGTTATCTTATGCCTTATATTCAATAAATGTTATGCTTTCCTAGAAAAGCTAGTGTAAAACTTATGTTGGATAAATTATAATCTGTGTATTTCTGTAGGTGGTTCAAGGTCATATTTTCTACCTCGTTATTGGTTGTCTGGTACCAGTAACGCGATAGAAAATGTGACCTTGAACTGCCTACAAAAAATACACAGACTATAGCTCTGTACTGTGTTATATATGCTTTCAGCATTAAGTATTAGTTGAAAACTATATTTGGTATTACTCTGTGTTTGAGAACTGAATTTAATTTGATACTTTTAAACTATAATAAGTTATTTTAAATAATTTAATGATTGTACAGTCCACTTAAACTTGGTCCAATATTTCATTTCTAAGCCATTACAAATAGGAATGTACTTCCAATAGGAAAAACACTTTAAAAGGCATAAAGAAGTATTTTTTTTTTCAGCTGTTTGAGTCAATGAATGTACTTCTGACAAAATTACGTTTAAATTTTATACCATTTCCTGGTCCTGTTAGTCATATTTAATCCTTTGAGCTCTGAAAAGTGGTTAGATGCATAACTATGCACTTAATACAAGAACTTGTTTATTGTTCCAAAAAATAAATTCATATATAATTGTTTTAAGTTGAATTTCTCTGAAAAATTAATCTACGTCTTTTTACCATTCTGTAAGCATTTTTAACAATCAAAATTGAAAAATAAATAAATCAAGCCTCAAAATGATGCACCGTCTTGAATGGTGCTTGAGAGGAATCATCAGAGTGCTAAGGGTTAATAAATAGCTTTGCTGTTGCTTATGGCACTCGTCACAGACATGCCGGCTGACTTCTTCAGCGATTTTAAGGTAAATTTTACCTTCTCTTGTTTCAGTAGCGCTATCTAGGGTCAAGAGTACGTCTTATTCATGCGTCACAACCCTTTTCACGGGACGGACTTCATTCATACATTTCATTCACTCATCCACAAATCGTAATTTAAACCTGAATGAATGAACGATCATCTCTGATCCACTACCTGCAGTGGTAACGTCTCGATTTGGAGGACTTTGTGGTTACGACAGATTTATGCGTGAACCAGCCACCGTATGCACGGAGAATCTTCGGCCGGCGGGGTTCGAATTCACAGCCCAAGGGATGCGAATCCAACGCCCTACCAACCAGGCTTGATGCACCAATTGATAAAAAAATCTTTCACACTTCTGCAATTAAAAGCAACCAAGTTTTAAAACTTTAAATATCACTATTTTTGACCATTTTAATCACCTTTCGAAAAATATTCTCCAACCTGTACAAGGTATTTCCTCGAGATGATTATTGATTGATCAAAAATAATAAAATTCAGACCTTTATAGTTGGTTCATTTTAGTCTCAAAAGTGAGAGAAAGTTCTTTTTTTTTCGCGTAGTTGAGGAGTTTTGTTTTGCTTAAAATGATAGTGAGGCAAGAAAATTTCATCAAATAAGACTAGTAGGACCGATAGACAATATAAAGATTTATACTGTTACGAAATTTCTACCAGGGTTCGTTTGGATAGTGTAAATGATATGGTGTAAAGAACACTCAATCAGCAGTAGAAAAAGAAACAACGACGTTTATTTACACGAAGACACACAGGACAGCACAAAAGCGACAGCTATATACAGCACTGAGACGACTATCTTCAGCCGAGACGTGTACCAGAATCTACTGCAGACAGTAGCGCACAGCTCAGTTCAGCACTAGCTTGACTCCGTCGCTTCCGATTACTCCGCTCCGTCGATTCCCACTACTCTTCACGGTCGCTTCCGACTACTCCGCTCTGCCCACTCTGCTCGATTTCTCCGACTCCTACTGACTTGACTGCTCTGCAGCTGCAGCCCCTTTTATAGGTCTCTGGAGGCGGGGCTAGAAGCCTCTCAACCAATCAGGAACGTTCGAGGCTTATCTCGGTTCCTACTGGAGGGATCGGGAAAATTCTCGAAGTTTCGGGTATAATCTATTTTGGCGCCAAAGTCGCCAAATTGGTCGCCAAGTCGCCAAGCTCTGGGACCTCCGATGTGACACACGGGCTCAGTCCAATAATGATGACTTTAAAACAGTCTTTTTGATAGTGAAACAAGCTATGCTGAGAAGCCGAATTGCAGGTTTGTAACAATACTTTGTAAGTTTTTCAGAACTATATTTATTGAGTCAAGCAATATAAAATGTACTTCTTATTGTCATTTACAACATTTCTTTTTCAACCGGAAGTATATATCTATCTCTAATGAGATAGAAATTAGCTGCTGAGTCACGATTAGTGTGGATGACATATTACTTTGAAACTGATATATAGTTATATGTTCACAGAGGAAAGAAATCTGCTATAAAAATAACCAGCAGATGGCATTCTTCATGCATATAAGAAACAATGAATCTTAAAACTCCAGTATGGAATGCCAGGAAATCGTTCTCCGTCATGACTTTAGAGAATAGTGAGCGAGTGTTACGGGCCAAATTGTTTTATCAGAAGTGCAGCAGTAGTTAAGGTGTAACCTGCATTCCAAAAGTAATGATTTACATATGTTTGGCTCATAAGTTTTTTATGGTTTGTGACGCGGTATGATCGAACGAAGCAAAAAATTTCATCTTTACTTTGAAGATACTAAGGTATTTCTAGGAGTGCTAAGAATACTTAGCCCTCTTCTCCAGACATTGATCCTTGTGATTTCTAGTTATGGAAATTCACTGAAGAATGTGTCCGTGGAGAAAGCATATGCACTCTGCCTGAATTGGAAACTAGGGTGAATGTCCTTGTTGCATTATTACGTAGAATATATTTTAATGTGCTTTTAATATTTAATATTAGTAATGGAATGCTCTTTGAATCCTATGGCTGCCCAAAATTTATAAACATTATCTTACTTAAATTCTGCCAAACTCACTTGAACTTTCCTGTAGAGTTAAAACTCGTATTTTAAAACGTCTGTTTCTCCATCATCATAATATATCGTAATTTGATATGCTAATGCTAATCGCTTTAATATAGATACTAGTACAATCCAAATTGAGCAGAAGCGTCAAAACAGTAGTACGAAAATAAAAATTATCTTTAATTTTTTCATTGTTTTATTTAAATTCTGCTAAACTCACTTGAACAGTGATTAAACTCGTATTTCAACACGATATGTTCTGCATCGTTGTAATTTATAGTAATTTGATTTCTAATGCTAATCGCTTCAATATAGATAGTAACTAGTGCATTCCAAATTGAGCAAAAACATCACGACAGTAGTACAAATAAAAAATGTAATATTTAGTAGCTGCATCAACCAGTTTTTAGTTGAAATAATTAATATTATCTGCTTGTAATGAAACTAAAAAATGTTATCAACATTTTTTTTATATAAAAGTTTAAAAACAAATTATATGTAGCCGAAAGAGCAAAATACAATAAAATTTTATAGCTAGTTTTTTTTTATGAATAAAATTTTTATAGCTATTTGAATGAGTGAACTGAAGGTTTATGGATCAGGGTTTATGATTTATTAATCAAACTTTTACAAAAAGTGACCAAGGCACGAAAAAAATGTCCCTAAAAATCTCTTTATGTCTAAATATCTTTTTTATAACTTATTTCCATTATTTATTTTAGTAATGTATTACTCTTTAACTACTTTTCTTAACACTTAAATTTAGCATTCGAAAGGTAATTTTTGGTGAAAAAAAATGGGGGCATCTCT
The DNA here is from genome assembly GCA_026543865.1 of Argiope aurantia. NCBI lineage: Eukaryota > Metazoa > Arthropoda > Arachnida > Araneae > Araneidae > Argiope > Argiope aurantia. The sequence continues at coordinate 241,642 of JAPMOR010063428.1, read as the reverse complement.
TGAGTGCATTTGGAGACTGAAACTCTTCAAGCACTTGTTTTTACGGATGACGAGTTTAATTTATCTTCCAAACTTGGTTCATCTTCTTCGTAGCATTGCAAGAGTTATTGGTATCAGTTGTAAGAAAACGTTTTTTTTTTCTTACAATTTTAATCAATGTGTATATCATATCGTACAAATAAATGAATTCTGAATCAAAATCTATCACTTTTATATACTATTCTGTACATCAACAAATTAAATCCAATCCAAACTCAATATTTTTTTTAATAAATCCCTACCCTAGAGGTTAATTTGAAAAATATGGACTCACGTTAAATCGATCACAGGAAACAATGTATCATTTGTTTGTGATAACAGCAATTCTCTCTAAGACTTGCTTAAACTTTTTTTTATTTATTGTACTACAAACCACTTAATATACAAACTACTTACTTTTACTACTGATAAACCAATAATTATCAATTATCTTTTGAACTTTAATTAATAAAAATGGTAGCGAAAGAATATGGAAGGATACTTTTAAATATTGACATTTTTGTTCTTGTTTTCTCCAATTCTGTGAAAACTTGTTCCTGGTGGAGAAAAATGGTAAGAACCAAAGGTTTTGAAAAGAATAATTCTTATGTTAAAATCAACAAAATCACCGAATGTTTTTTCTTTTCTCTTTATGAATATAAGGGATGAATAGTCATGTTATAAAAAAGTAGTTATAGTCAAGAAACCATAAACGCATATAAAAATACAAATATTTTTCCAAAAATTATTACAACCAGACCTTAGCTCTCCTATTTATCTAAAAATAACGAATAAAAGGAAACAAAAATGTCCGTAAAACTTTTTCCAAAACATAATAGTTTTTATATTATGTTGTTGGAATGCCTATTTTCCATTGTAAATTTCTTTGTGACCAATAGTCTGTGTTTCCAAATACAAATTTCAATGGAATATCCTATCTTGAGACTCAATGATGAAACTAAAAAAAAGAAATTAGGATTTATGGCTGATCTTCTATAGTGCAAAAATAGCCAAACAATTGAATTATAAAAATTTAAATGTTTGTAGGCAAAATTGACATAAAAACTTCTTTCCGCTAATTTGTAGGAAAAAAAAACTCTTATAATTAAAATTTGATTTTTATGCTTCTTTTAGATACACATATCTAGCTGTAATGGCTTAGCTTCGTAAGACTAGGTTAGTAGAGTAGAGATTCATCGCATCAGCGACAAGTGCTCCATAAATCTCTCGGCATCGAACGTCCTACAGATAATACAGTGTAGAAATTTGGATAACTGGATGGTTTCAATACCGTTTTGGTCATTTGACCGCTGTTTAGAAGGACATGAGCCGTCGCGAAGTAACCCACATGTGGCTTCAAAACGGGATGTTAATCTGATCAAACTAATCTGATCATATTTTATCCCAAAAGAATTAAAAATTTAAAAACAAACGCTTTTTTTTTGTCATACATAGTTTAATATTTTTGCATTTTTGAAAATGTTGAAATATTCTTCATGAATATTTTTAAATAAAATTTTTAAAAGCTAATACTAGCTTCCAAAAATTCTTTTGAATTTTGTTCAAATTTAGCTGGCAGCTATGCATTGAAATATTGTTTAGAAACTAGCATTTTTAATTATGTTTTACCAGAATGGAAAGTAAATAAGGTGGCGCTGAGGTGATGTCAGATTTTAATACTAACTCTAGGCTACTCCAACTTTTTACACTCGAGATCTATTTTCAGTGGGAAAAGGTTAGGAATCTCATTGTCAATAGGAAAATCAACATTCATTATTGATAGTTAATTGAATAAATAGAATTATTCTGAAACTTTTAATGAAATCCTTCAAGGTAAAATACTCGCCTACTTTACAGCCGCATTTTTATATGTTCTCCTCCATCTTCTCTCTCTCTTTCATACAATGTTTGGAATTAGAGATGAACAGATTTGAAATTATTTCTCGATTACTTGAATGAAATATCCTCAAAAAGTTTATAATGAACTCGATTATTTCTTGCATTTGACATTCGAAGTATTCTGTATGGGTTGTCACAATTATGCAATGCTAAACTCATATTCACAACTGAATTTATGAAAGTGCAGAAAAATTGTGAAAGAAAAAGAACTACTGAGCCATAATATACAACTAGAAATCACCTTAAATTATTTAGACATTTGATAAAGGTTTGATAAATCACATCTGACGGGCAAGGGAAAAACCTTTTATGTCCAAACAAATTGATTTGGAGGAACTAGTATTTAAGCATCTTATAATTATGATTTGATATTTTCCAGCTTCGAGGCCAGAAGTATGTTTCCTCAAAAAGATTCCCCACTTGAAACATGTCTTCAAAACCCGTTCGGTAGCATCAAATCTCCATTACTTTGATAGCTGACATCAACGGTTTTCCCTTGAGTTTTCTTTTTTTCTTCTTTCGATTTTGTGTATATCAGAAAATAATCACAAAAATTATAATCGTCGGCTTTTGATCGCTGATTATTTATTAATGAAATATCAAAATAAGCCTTAACACCCAACTTAATTAAAAGCATGAATTTCAGGAAATTTCTTTTTATTTATGTTAAAAACGCTATGATTAGAATATTTATAAAATAAAATTAGTTTCCGATTTTCAAATTTTTTCGAAAAATTATCAAAAAATTGGGTGACGTCAAAAACCTTTTTACAGGTATATATTCAATGATTTTTTAAAATATAGTAAAATATCAAATAATTAATATTACTTTAGAATTCTTTGCATTATTTCAAAAATAAATCAAAGGAAAAAGAAAAAAAATCAAAATCTCATTAATGGGCTGGGTATGCTAGGCAGTAGATTTATATCCTGGACAATGAGTCTTAGCCATTGACCTGTATTTTTACTTTTCGTTAAATCCAAAAGTACCAAACCTACAAAGCTCAAAAAAAGTTTCTCTAATTTCTTTAAGGCAAGGACAGTCAAACACACAATCCTTGACTATCCCATTATCTAAGACATAGCAACAGATGGATTCCCTTCCAAAAAATCTCCCAAATAATCTTTTGTCATTACAAGTAGATATTGGATATTTGACAAAAGATATTGGGGAAAAAAAACAAGTCGATATTTGGATTTTTGAGAAAATTACCACTGCGTTGGCCATTTGTCTATCATTTCTTCTCTTAATTTCCTTTTTACCCAGGACTTTGGAGGTTGAGTATGGGCACCCATATCTTCTTTCTTGCCAGATTGACCAGAAAATCTGCAAATTCATTTCCTTGGATTCCCACGAAGGCTGTAACTCAATGTAGGAGAATCCAAGGAAAATCCTTTAAAACATTCTCATGGATAATATTATTTCTTGATCAACTTAAAAGGATTCCAAGTACTGACCTCGAATCCGTAAAAATATGTGTTTCTTCACAATCTTATCTACAATTTTAAAGATGGCCATTGCCTTTACCATGGAGATTGTTGGATCATTTTCAATTCTTTTTGAAACTTTCCATAAAATTCCAGAATTATACAGACCATTAATTTAAATTTCCAATTCCAAATGGGTTTACAATGTGAAACCCATCTGTAAAGATTCTCTTAAATCTATATTCTTAAAGATCACAGATTGACCATGCTAAATTGCTAAGGTGGTTTCAGTGTCACAAGATCTATTATTTCATTTCGCTTAATTGTACCCTCTCCAACTTTAATTCATTTCCTTTAATATAAATCTTAAGTAAACTGGTCTCCATTTCAGCAGCTAAATCTATGTGAATACATCTACACAGAAAACGCGAAACATCTGATGAAACTGTCCTACATACTTTTGTTGCTGTTGTTTCTAATGGCACGTGTCATGGACAAGCCCATTGAATTTAGAAGTCTGTGATTTTAAGCCAACGCTCTGTCTCTTGTTTTTTCAAAAGCCAAGAGTTTGACTTAGCTACACACACGTCACAACCCTTTTTACGAGGAAGACTTCATTCACTCATCCACATATCGTAACTTAGACATGAATCGGAGAACGATCACCCCTGATCCAGTATTCCCAGTGGTATTACTCTCGACATGGAGGACTTTGTGACCACGACAGATTTATACGTCCGCCAGCCACCACACACACGGAGAGTCTTCGGCCGGTGGGGTTCGATCTCGCAACCCAAAGGGTGCGACTCCAACGCCCTACCAACCAGGCTATCCCGGGCCCTTACATACTTTTGTAATTGTTAATAATACGAGTATCTGAGTTTGAATCGGTTCTTTTTTTTTTCCCCTTCTAATATTTACCGAATCCGAAAACTAAATTTGAACTCCATATAGAATGAACTTTTCAATTGCTCTCAGATGAATTTCATTAGTTGTCAGGGAATTTACGTCTTAGATTGCCCTAAAATATCTCATAATTTTATTTTGTAAATTCAATATTTTTCCTTGAATGGAAACAAGATGCCATCTCTATATTAATACCTTTCATCAAATATCGAACCATGATATTTTAAGATTTTAACATGCTTAATATTACCACCATTTACTTTCAAGCTAGGAATATTAGTTACTTCTGTTTTAATTGGAAATAAAATAAAATAAATTTGATTTTTTCCGGATTGATCTTTAGTTTATATTCTTCAGCCCAGATTTCTATAATTTGTAATGATTCCTTTAAGCCTTTGCGGTCCATTATCCCGAATCACTGGACATCACATTTTGGTTGAACAAGTTCACTGTCCAATACCACTAGACATATTTCATTGACATACTTATAAAGGCTCTTTCTATATTTCTTTAAAACTCCACTCCTACTACTGTATTTATGATTTTAGGAGAATTTTCAAGTTCATTTACCAGCACTCTATTAAAAACAATGGACCGCAAAGGATTAAATTTTCTTTGAATTTGTAAAAAGCACTTTTGGATGAAATTAATAAGATATCATCAGCGAGCAGTATAATTGAGCAATTTGGAAATGACTCCATCCTTCTACGCAGTTTATCTGCTATGATTAACCATAAAATCGGATCAAATCTCGCTCCTTGAAGCCCGCCCTTAGAATAATAAAAGTCAAAATTGTTTTCTCTATCAACAATGCTTCTACTACTGAGAAAGTCTGCACCCATAAGTTGCCGATATAAAGGCATTTTATTCCCTTGTAAAGCTTTAAATATATCCGACCATTCTACGGAATTAAATACATTTGTTGAGTTCGCAGAAATTGCAATAGTTTCTTTTTCACTTTCTTTCGATTTGAGGATAAATTTTTTAAATAATCTAAAGTACGAAGGATGCTTCTACCTTTCTGAAAACCTAATTGTCCATTTTGAATTTTTCTTTTAATTTCTAATTCAAATACTACGATGCTTCCAGTCAAAACATTAAGAATCTTGTCTCAAAGTTGCAATAAGACAGCCTCCTGTTGGATGATTTAAGTTTTTGCTCTCTTTTGGTATCAAAGCAACTTTGGTTGTTTTTCAAACATCTGAGAAAACCTCGAAATTGAAACATTTATTTAAAATATCTACAAATCTGTTTGAATAAAAAATAATTAATAAAAGATCCCTGAAGTTAGTACTTTAGAACCTGGAATTTTATTCATATCAGTAATTTGTAACATTCTAGAAACTTCAGCAATAGTTATAGGTGGAAAATCTCTTCCCAGTTCTTATAGGTATCTTAACAAATTGGTCTAATCCCTTGGAAAATGGTATCCCAAAATAATTTCCATCCAATCTTTCAAATTAAGAATTGACTCACCGTCTTCTCCCAAAATCAGTTGAATAATTTTGACCAAACCAGACTTGTTTTTTTCTAAGAAATAAAATAAATCAAGAGTTTTTACAAAAATAAATCAAGCGCTTTTACTTCCTGTCACCAATGCTAGAAAGGAAGTTTCTAAACTTTTGCTCCTTTACAATTTTGATATCAAGTATATAAACTAATTCCATTTGATAATTTATTTATTTATTTACTCTTTCTACTTCATCTTGTGTTCTCTGAAACCGTCTTCTGAGGATTCTCACTTCTTTTCTTTTGATTTCCAGACAAAGATTCCAGCAAACAGCATTATTAATTTTTCATGTCCCAAAATTTTCTTACAGTTTCTAATGCTGTCTAATCAAAGCTTTTTGAATCTTAATAATAAAATTTTCAATTCTACTTTTATTTTCTGCTTTATTTTATCTTTTTTTCTAAAACTTTTGTCAAATAAATTTTAAAATATTAATATGATTAATAGACCTCTTTCTATCTTTATTAATTGCTTTCTCTGCATTGTCACTATATTCAAAATCCCTAATCTTATGACCAGAAAGAGTAATCCACTCATCGATCGAAATTTATTTGTCTCAGTGGTTGAAACAATCACTAGATCAATCCGACAACACCTTTTGTTCGAACAATTGGCTTTGAATCAATTTTATTAATAATACGTTAATCTTTGTAATTGTTTTCAAGACAAGTTTACCTTTTTTATCTGTTTTCATTGGATTCCATACTGTAGAATTTGCGTTAAAATCGCCCAATATTATAATTTGACCTTTAAGATATTTCAAAATAACTAACTCCAGATCTTTGAGGCCCTTCAGAATATCTTTGCTGAAAAACAATAAATCGATATAATCAGAAAACCTAATTTTTGGGTGGACACTTTTAGGATCATCATTTGCTTTGTAATAAAAAGTGGCATAATTTTGATATTTGTGTTTGAAAACATAAATCTTGCTAATGGTTTATCATTATGAAAAAAAAATGTCTATGAATTCCCCTGGAAATTCAAAATTTAAATAATATGGATTATTTATGGAAATAATATCATATTTAAACTTCATTATATTATGATCTAGCTGCATGTTTGCATGCCGATTATGATTTAAATTCAAATGCGTCACACAAAAAGCAATTTTTGATTGACTAAGATTCATAATAATTTCTACTTAATTGAAATGTGGTTTATTTTTCCCAATTTTGAATACTTCACCCCTTTGCAAGTGTTTTGTATCATGCGTCGTCCTAAATTTTGCATTGTGATTTAAGCAAATTATATAGCAGGGTACCTTGCTGTTATAACTCCTTTCTTCATGCCCCTTTATGCCACATTACGCAAGCACCGCCGTCTTTTTATTTTACACTTTTTCTCTCCTTATAAACTACATTCAGCGCATTTGAAACATTGGAGAATCCTAACGTTCTTCTTAAATCCAAGAATAGTTTAATTTCTTTTTTTCCCCTCATTCTTCCAATAATATTATTTAGAGAATGAGCATCCGATGAAATAATCACATTTTATCCAAATTTTTATTTAAATGAGATTCTTACTTCCAATTCTGAATTCTCAAGTTCCTCAGTCTGTATTTTTCGACAATGAACTACATTTTCATTTCTCAATTCACTATCTACATTGAATATAATTAAATTTCAATAATTTGGGTCGAAAAAGCCATGTCTTTCAAAAATAATAGAGAAATAAAGTAAACATTTTTGCACTCAAAATAATCAAACATATTTTTCGTTGCACATCTATTCATGTAATATTATAAATGATCGTAGAGTAAAGAACAAGTTTTGGGAAGTCTTTTTCCTGCAGCTTTCAATGTCAAACTTCTGACTCTGTCTTTAGTTTTTCAGTAATATATTGAATACAAAATAAACTGAAGTTTTATATCGAAATCATTTCTCTGAAAATACCATGCCCTCTATGAATTCCAGAATGTCTAAACCGATTACCTAGATAAAACTAAATCCAAATATAGTATAGTCTCTAAATAAAGGAATGTATAAAAGTGAATAACATAATATGATTATATGACATATTTACAAAGGAGTCATTTTCATCAAATGCAAAGTTCTTTTGAGACAATGGATGTACATCATTTTGAAAGCCTACTCAATATGTGGAGTCTTTTTTTTAATACTTTATAATTAATGACCTATTTCTTAATTTTGTATTAATAGTTTAGAAACGGTTTCTTACCCATTGCTAACAAATCGATTGATTTCAGAGAATTATTTAAATAATAAAATGTGAGAATCTTTAGAAATTTTCAATGATGAATATGTCATGAACTGAGTATTGAAACTTTCTTTTTCAGCATCATTGTTTGATTTATTTATATACTAGCCGCCTTTGGCGACCAGCCGGTTCGCCAGTATTACTGCTCGCTACAATTTTCAATTAATTTTTTAAGTAACTGGTCTCTTAAAGGATTCTCAAACAAAACATTTTTAATCTTCAAATTTTGATAGTCATACCAAACTTATACTATTTAGATCGTTTCGTTCAATTTACTATATATATTTTGCTAATTTGTTGTCATTTTCAGCAAAACTTCAACTTTAATTTAAAATGTAAATGATGAAATTGCAATTAATATTATTTTTTAATAAAACCAAGCGTTTTATTTTATTTATCATCTTTATTGTTATTTATTAATTATTATTATTATTGAATGTGAGTATTGCAAACAGAATCGCTCGGTATTTAAGTCTTATGTTAACTACAAAATGTTTTTCATAATTTATGTAATATCTCAAACAGTAATTCAACAAAAATTTCTGAGATTCAGCATAAAATTCAGTTTTTAGTTTTGCTTTCAAAAGGATTGAAATGAAATCAATAATAATATTTTGTTCCGGTCTATAAATGTATTTCAAAAATTATGAAGTCTAAATTTAATGCAGTAAGGTATCATATTCTGAGAAATATTCTGGACACACCAAATTTTAAATAAATGAATGAATGTTTCTATTTTCCACGATCAACTAAGACTTATTTATGAAGTTTTAAATGTTAAAAATTTAGAAACACTCAACATTTTCATCATTTTTGGCCAATTAATCTTGAGAAACCTGCGCGCTGATTGGCGTATTTTCTTGAACGTAGACAAAGTTGAACGTAGACAAACCAAAAAGACGTATTAACACAATCTAGAAAATAATAATAAATATTCTCAAGACTTTGGTAAAATAACTTTAATTTTCATTCATGGTGCTAGAATTATAGATTACAATCTATAATTTAGACTATCTCAATAACTTTAAGAGTATGAGAAATTTTCAAGTGCCACTTAAGTGTTATATACGGAAACAATAAGTATATTTTATTATAAAAATATACGCCTAAAAGCTATGTGAAAGAAAATTAATCTACCACCTTAAAATTTTCCAATTTAATCAATTTCATATAATTAAGGATGGCACCGAAACATTATCATGTAATATAACGTCTCATTATTTCAAAATGCCATCAAACATCATACCAGCAGATGTTCCATCATACCTAAATTTGAAGAGGGTTCTTAAGCAGTCAACAAATCAAATCACAAATTTGAATAATGTGTGATGGGTGATGAGATGCAAGCATTTGTTTTCACATGAGTAAATGCTACATTTCAGTGTTATCATTTTTACCAAATCATCCTTTAGCCATTTTCTGTTTTACAATTCGTCTAGTTGGAACACCAAAGAATGCAGTGAGCTTTTAAATTATTAAATGTCCTTTGTAACATATATTTTTTTAAACACTTTTATTTAGCTCGATTCATTTCATATTTCTAAAGATAAAATTTTGCAGTCAGTTTTTTCCTTCATTTTTATTATCTGAAATTTTGTGCAATTGTGTATTTCCGATGAAAATACAGAACTTTAATATTCTCTGAGCTCATAATTGCCATTAATCAACCAATTTAATTAAATTTTGATTCCATGTATGACAAAGTTTAATAAGCAAATTTGAGAAAAATTTATTTTAATCTTTCATGATAATCATAATAATGAATTATGAAATATATATATAGTAAAGACAAAAAAGCAGAAACTAATAAAAATAGAAAGTTTTTTTTCAAACTTGCTTTTGTTAGTCAACTAAAAAGTAATAGTAGTAAAAAGTAAATGTTATTTTTATTGAAAATATGGACTTTAAAACAAAGTATAAAAGCATGAGGCGTAAAAACAATACCACAAAAAATATAACAAAAAAGAAAAATTCCAAACATTCACGAAAAATTATTATATATATATAATAACTATGATTAAAATTCCATTTGCTGACAGTATTATTATTAACAAATCGCGCTTTTACAGTTTTGTTTTGATATTCATATTTTTTATTTTAAGTATTTCATTTTTCTATTTTTTAATAACGAGATCTTTTTTTCTAATTTTCATATTAAATACATTTATAGAAAATGGATTTTGAGTCAGAAATTTACATTCATATTACCACGTTTATATTTAATATATTTGAACACATAATGAAAGAAAACTCAAAAGAGTGAAATTTGTCATTCAGTATATTAGATTTTGACAAATATCTACTACTGCCTGATATACAGAAGCAACAAATCAAAATTGAATGGTGTAGAATTTTCATGTGATTCAGAACAATAACGATAAAAGATAAAACAAAAGATTAGCATAACTTTTTCAATATTAAAACAACTCTGTTGATCACTAACACATCAATTTTATGAATCATAAAGAAAGGTGAATCTTGTCCTTGACATTTGCGGTGCAAATTTTCTTACGAGGTCACTGAATGTAAAACGTTCTATTGCGGTTAGAGGGGGATAATAAATAAAATAAAAGCGTTTTTTGCAGATTTTTTCACTGAGAATAGGAATATTCCCTCGGTTATCTATCCTTATGATTAAAAAAAGCTGTTTTTGCATTTCTATGTAGATGGACCTGGGGATTCCCAATGAAGCTGTCATAAAATTTCGGTGTCGTCCTTGGTGAGAGGCCTAGGGAAAAAAATCTTGGATTAGAGAAAGTGGATAACTTGTAGCTTAGCTTTTGCCCTTCAGAAAAAGAACAAAATAATACACTACAGAAGGAGAGCAAACGGGGTCTTCCATCATCAGAGGGTTTTCTGCAGGCCATGGGTAATTCCCTGTCTTCATTTTCAGCTCGAGCATTGGGCACACACGTGCTTATCGTAGTAGCTTCGTTAGGAAAATATAAATGAGAATTTGTAGAAAAACAAATACGCTGGTGAAGTTGAAATCAGCCATTAAGCAAAATAAACAAGTTTCTCGGGTATCAAGGAGAACGATGGTGGGGAAAATTCAGAGGAGATATTTCAGAATTTTTTTCAAACCAGCGGTTCTTAACCTTTTAGTATTTAAAACACAGCACTCCATTCCAGTTCTGAGCCCTCCATTTAATGATTTATGGAACATTAAATAAAATAGTTTTTATGAATTGGATTGCCGGAAAATCTCCGCCGAGTTTGGGGGTAAATTATAAAGATTTTTTTTCGCACTAACGATGAAATTTATTCGATGATACATATATATACTATTTTATTTGATAAAATTTGCAAAATTTCACAGTGCAATTCTCATACAATGCACTTGATTTATCTAAAAAAAAAAAACTGTTCGAGACGCTGTTTGTACTTCGATAGAAAATTCATTTCTTTACAGAACTTTGCAAAGAGCGGAATAGTTGCTACTTTAAAAGTGACATATAAGGGCTATATGTAAGGTGGAATAAGATATCCCAGCCAAGCTCCAATAGGAGGTCGGAGACTCATATGATCTATGTTATCCTACTGAAAGACCATGCCTTTACAATTGGTACATTCGAGAAATTTCTGGTCAATGGCTTGCTTCAAATTGTCCAACTTGCTACTATATTTAATCGAATTAATTGTTTAATTCAGCAGTAGTAGATTGTAGTAATCAATGCTCTTCCAATCCCACCAACAAATCAGTGAGTCATCAAATTAAGATTCACTACGTATAATGACTAAAATTTTGATTTGTTGAAAAAGATTTTTTTCGTAATGAACATTTGGAATTAGTATACCAATAACACAAGATTGAATAACATTGATACTTGCTGTTTCTAATGTTCTATTCATCTGTAACGCAAAAAAAAAAAAAATGGTAAAATATATTCTTCACAGAATTGTTGGATAGTCACTTTAAAACTCCCTCTATACGAAACTCTAATCAACCTTTCTAAAAGAATAACTTTATTTTAATATTTGAATGCTTAATTTATTAAACAGAGATAAGAAGTGATACCAGTTCGCTGCCAGAGAAAGCTTTGCACTCTAAGTATATAAAACATGAATATATTATAATAGTGAAATTCATCCGGTAAGTTACAATGAAATGGCCAACAGGCTCATTGCGGAGAACGATATTTCATTCTACAAAACACAGACGAAGCCTAAGCAAAACAGCACTAGCAGAAATTTACATACAAGCAGCAAATCGTTATTAAACACCGCAAGACCACAAAGCGATGATTCAGAACTCGATAGAGATCAACACTTCAAAAAAAATTTCGCTTAACTACTAGTTCTTTCGACTCGACAGCTCTCTTGAGCTCTGTCTCTCGGGCGTTTACAGTTCTATATAACAGGGAAAAGAAGCTTCTAGAAGAATGTCGCATCTTCGCTGTGAGATTTTGTCAATATTTCAGTAGTTTCAAGAACCTTCGTTTTTGTCGCCAAATTCGTCACCAAGTTGACAAATTGTCGCCATGTTTATCGAGAAGGCTGTTGACGTATCATCCATTCAACAGCCATTAAGATATCTGTAAAACTCTCTTCCCTGCCATGAAACTAAATACGCAGAGAAGCAACATTACCGATTCGTAGCAATATTGATCATATTTCTGGTAGGTCTTACGATCCATTTTTAAAGGAAATATTAAAAATTAATTTTGCATAATATAATAAATTTTAGTACTTCCTTTAAAAATTGAATATAATTAATTATCAAATATTAAAATGCTTTAATTCATTAGAGTTTGCATTATTCTGCATGCAGATTAAAGAAATTAACAGCAAGCGAATTTCTAAAAAAAGACATTACTTTCAGAGATCGACATTTTTTTATAAATTTATGAGAAAGTTTCGAATTCCACATTCATATTTTTTTTTCAGTAACTCTGGGAGATTTTTAAAAAAAGTATCTAAATTGGACTCAGTGAGAAAGCCTTGGTGAAAAGTTTCGCATTGATTGAACGGCACTTCGTGATAGCGGTGACAGGAAAAATGTTCTGAACAATTTTAAACTTCACGCAATTCTTTTTTTAAGACGTTACAACAGATTTCTTTATAAAAATTCTTTTTTTTAATTGATGATAACATATAGAATCGGAATCTTTAAACTTGACCAATGATTGAATGTCGACCAGCGATTGAATGACCAATGAATCACAGTGGCTCTTTTGGCATTTTGCCTTTATGTGTTAAGTAAGCTATTTATTTATTCCATCTTTTCGTAATATATTTCAAAACTTTAATTTCTGATTTAGAATTCAAGATTTTCAGAAGCCTTTCTTCCGTTACCTCATCTTTATCAGAGTTTCTATTGAAAGAAACTGCGTTAGCGACTATAAACATTGCTTAAAGCTTTATAAAAACTCAGAAACTGAAATAAACCTTTTCTGGTCATTTTTTTATATTGTCAAAAAGTATCTAATTGGAAAGATTTTCTGTCCTCTATAATAATTCTCCGGTAAATTTTAAATGGCATTCCACCATATACTGAGAATGTGGTAGCAGCCTCCATCAGATTTGTACATAGATGAATAAAATCTAGGCACAATATGCGCTCTTTATATCTGAAAGAGGGGTTCGTAAAGAAAAAGTTAATTATGATAAATTCAATTATATTTGAATTTATTTATTGATGTTTAGTAATCCGTATGATAAATATTTTCCCAGGGTGCTAAAGAAACTCAATCGTCATAAAGAAGACATTTTGTCAAGAAGCAACTAAAACCAATTGATGAACTTTCGTTTTAGAGATTATCAGACATTCCAGATGATATAAGCAGTAACGAATTATTTCACTATACAAAACTATGTTATTTTCAAATAGCCGCCATTATTAAAGTAGTTATTACGAACAATCGAAATACTGAGAATGAGAAATTGGGCAAATCCGATTTCCACCCCACTCTTCTTCACATTCTTGTTAAAACTTTAGTAAATAACAATAGGAAATTTTTTTCTTTTTTTTTATCTGATGAAAAAAAATTAATGACTATTTTTTTTTACGATAATTGGGTTATCAAGCTGCAGTCCATCAAAAAAGTATCTTCATTGCTGAGAAATTAATTATAGCATATTGAAAACAAAACTTTGAGTAGTCCTAGAAAAATAATGTATTTAATTTTTGTTTATACGAGGGTTTTTCTTCATTTAAAATTCATATAGAAATACTGAGAATGAGAAATTGGGCAACTCCAATTTCTATCCCATTCCCTTTCACATTCTTATTAAAAATTTATTAAATAACAATAAGGAAATTTTTTCATTTTTTTCTTCCTCTGATGAAAGAAATTGATGATGATGTTTTTAATAATATGAAGGTTCAGTCCATCCAAAAAGTATCTGAACACTCTTCTTTGCTTAGAAATTAATTATCGCATATTAAAACAAAAACTTTGTGCACTCCAAGAAAAATTATATATGTAATTTTTGTTTATGCAAGGAATCTTCATCATTTAAAATTCATATTAATTCAATTTTTTAAAACTGATAACACCTGCTTTGGAATGCAAGTTTGAATACCCTAGCTGAAATATGCACAAAATTTTGCCATTTCAAAGGAGCTGATGGTGAATTATGGGTAGTTAAAATTTCAAGTTCCCCTAATGTTAAACGAATCTTGCTGATTTATCGGCATATCTCTAGATATAATGGATTGATTAAGAAAATTTTTGTTTTTCATTTAGTTGCTAATTAATATAAATAAAAAATTACATTTTTGAAAGTTTAAAATAATATTTTATAGTTTTAATTAATAATTAAATTTTAATCTCAACAGTTGTTGAATGCATATATAACTTTTATGCAAATCAAAAGAGCAACAACTAAACCCCACATTGCAAAATTCAGCTATTTCAGCTCAGTAGTACCTATGCCGCAAAACTCTAAAGCATTCAGTAAACCATCATTTTCGCTCTTTTCAAGGGGTTATAGTTATTTAACAATTGTTTTAGCTGAGGGGGGAGAGGGGTTGGAGTTGGATTTTAATGGCACAAAAGCCAGACATGGCTATGCTGCGCCAAACGTATAGTGAATATATGAATTAGCTGGGGGGGGAGATATAATTTAAATGAAAAAGATAATAAAGCATATTGCTTTAGACAAATAATAAGGTATTGATGAAGCATTTTTATTTTCAAAATAATGTGATTTAAAATGAAGAGAAAAAGACAGCAATCGATTCAGCAAATACATTATCTACGAATAAGCAATTGGGCACCTTGATAAAAGAGATAAATACAATTTATTCATATTCAATAGGTAGAGCCTCCAAATGAGGCAATTACAGTCTTACCCCTCCGGGGCATGCTTTTTACAAGTGTTTAGATGATGGACAGTAGTATTTTCTTCCGTTCTGCTTGGAAAAGACATGTAAGTTGTTTAACCGATTTTGGATGGTTGCTACATAACTTAAGTCGGCGATCCACTTCGTCCCAGAGGTTTTCTATAAGATTCAAGTCTGGAATCTGGACAGGCCTGTCCAGTCGATTCATCCCATTATCATCATATCAATCCATGGTAGATCTAGCATCATGACAAGTGGCGTTGTTATGTTGCGAGATTGTCTTGCAAATGGTATTTATCGAAATAACATACCCGGATGCTAGTTGGTACTCCTGGTGTATGTGGGCCACCGGTTTGGTGTAGTTTTTCCTAATTTCTTTGAGCAGCACTCGTCGGTCTCTATCTCATAATTTCGAGATTCTACCGGATGGAAGAACATTCCGACAATCAACACTCACCTTCCACTTAATCACAAAAGCCACTGTCGATTTTGGAATGTTTAACTCACTAGATATGGTCCTTAAAGATCAGTCATTTCTGTGATATCCAACAATTACGCCTTTCTCGAAAGACAGCTCTGAATTTCGTGGCATCTTGAATGCTACTAATGCCAATGCTGTTTCCTTCACGATATTTAAGTACAGAAGGCGTGATGTAGACCAGGACAGCAGACATCTTCATTTCCATGGGTGTCCAAATATTTATTGGAAGATAATGTAGATTCAATTTTGCAAGATTCAAAGGACATTGTTTTCAGGCATACTCAATTGATATGAGGGCTAGAAAAAGTCCTAAAAATTCTTGATCTACAAAATAACAGCAATTAAAAGGATTTATTTTGAAAGTTTTGTTGAGCGAATCACCAATGAATGCAGTTATAAATGTATGATTATGTAAAATTAATAAATGAATGAACGCCTTTGACGCCCAGTTATCCGCCAATGTTCTATATTTTAAAAATAATATTAAACTGGTAAACTTAAAGAACTCTTCTCCGAGTCACAAACTCTGTACAGATTTCGGCATTTTTTTTAAGTTTATATTAAACTATTGTTACCAACGGTCATATAAATTTCATACCAAATCAATGAAACTCAGCTCTAAACCATCGTCCATTTCTGAGAGAAATTCTCTGTTTTTAAAATCTTTGACTAAATTTATCAGGCCAATCACTAAATAAAATGTCTAAAGTACCGTTTTACTATTTATAGTTCAATTAGTTGAATTAAAAGAACAGGTAATGGAGCATCAAGTGAGGTATGCTGCAATATACAACTACTAGCAGTGTACATACCACCACTAAGAGACTGCGAGCGGCTCTCTTGAAATTGCATAGTTTACTATTAGTACTAATGACAACTGAATTATTTGATAATCAACGAAACTGAAAATTCATCATCACCTTCACTCTAATGAGTAAAATCACAACTTTATTCTTTTTTATTTTTTCTTTCTTAGCGAATGACTATTTTTTCCAGTTTTTCAAGTGGACAGATGTTTATATATCTGGAACTGATTCAATACCTTTAGACATGAACTAGGTTTCTACAACTGTTTAGCTAGAAAATAAATTTGGAAAATATCTAGAATTTTTCAATTGCGTTATTAATAATAATATTCATTTCAGAGCCCTGCTTCACCTATCCATTAATTCACCATTGCGTATGTCTGTAAAACACAATGCACGTGTGTATGAATGTAATGTGTTATGTATTCTAATGTATGCAATGCAAGGATATGTAAATGTAACATGTATAAAACGTACTATGTACATATGCATATTACTTAATTACATTGCTTGTACATACGCAATTACACACAATTATATGACGTACGTAAACAGTATATATGTGTATAACAAACTATTATATAAAGGTTTATTCAAAAAGTTGGGGCAGATTTGAAATATTTATTTCTAAAAAACGACAACAGATGGAGACAAATATGACGCATCACTGGATACAGGAAAGTTCAAAGCTTTATTTAATTCATTCGGATAATTCCGGTAAACGCGATGTTGTTGTTTGTTTACGAAAACATTACGTCATTTCAGGTAAAGTTGTTTCGTGTGCAAAGAGTGAAACCATTGTTGAAGTAAAGTGCATTTCGTTATAAGTTCAATCAACCGCATCGTCATGTGCACATTTACAAATGATACAAGAAATTCGTAGAAGATGATCGCATATGAAAAGGGAAAAGAAGCGGTTGTCTTCACAGGTCAAATGAAAATGTAGAGCGTATCCTAACTGATTTTGGACAGTCCTACTGGTGGTGATATATAAAACACAGCTTGTACGTAACACCTATTCCAACTACTATTCAAAATCTGCGAGACTGAATAGTTACAACAGAAAGTACAATAACCAGGGACTATTTACTTCATGTGTGACTTCCGATTCTTTGCTTGTCGCTTGCTCCTTCTTTTTGAATAACCCTGTATGTATTTCTGTATAAAAGGTGTGTATGCATCATAGTAAAAATTTACGTATGTAATGTACATACACGCATTTGCTTGTAACGTGTATATGTGGGGAGACATTATTGAACAGTGTACAAAAATTAATACCGATTTTAGGTATTAATATTTGGGGGGGGGGGGGATGGTCTTTTTTTTTTAAGTTTACTGTTCTGCTACGAATGATAACCTTAATTTTACTTCATTCTGCATTTATTATATATTTTAAAATACCAATATCTTCAAATTTGACAATTCTAATTACTTTTTTTAAAATAAAGGCGTATATGTTTGGCATATAGTCAATGATATACCATATTTTCTATTTCTACTCTGTGTTAAATGAAGTTATATAGTTTTCTACTTCCGACAAGTTCTTCTGCTGTACCTTTGACCAGCACTTATTACGAGAATAAATGTAAATGAGAAAAATGATTTAATCACATAAAAAAACAAAATAGTTATTTTCGGTAAATTTTCAAGCTTTTACAAAGTTCCATAGTTTCTAACAGATTCGTGCATTTTAAAACATATTCATTATTCTTGAAATAAGGGAAATGTTAACTTTATAGCTTCCAAAATAAATCAGCTTCTTCAGAAAACTAGACGAAGGTTTGTAACTACTGTTTCCTCACATTTGTAAAGCAATCCATAACTGATTTGCCCTCTTTTTTAATGGCAAAGGCAAACTTATCAGTCAAACGTGCCACTGAAGTAATAATAATAGTAAATTTAGAAAGACACCCACCAATATCAATTCTTTTTTCGTGAAGTTTTTTTTTTTTTTTTTTTGGTAGGGTCAAGCACTTCTAACTTAATTTTTTTCTAAGTATTTTAATATAATTTTACCAGTTAGTATTAAAGTGGTGCAGAGTTTCACTATCATATATTGAAGTATGCTTAAAACTCATAAATATTTTAATTTATCATTCCTTTAAGAGTAAGCATCTAGTCCATAGAGGAATGAAAAGGGAAAATTTTACTTTGGGCTCTCAAAACATATTCATCTAGTCACATTACAATGTTTTTTTTCTTATACTGGGATGAAAATTCCTCATTTTAGACAAAATCACCATAGGTCATATAAGAATAGCACAAATAAATTTCTAACTAACTCACAATTTGAGAAAATCATCTTGGATCAAATATGCCTAGTTAATTCTAAATAAGAAGTACTATACCTCTGACCTGGTCAAAGGAACACATAAGACGGTGGTCAAATGTACAATATGGTATAGTTTCACATTTAAACTTCTATAACCAATTTTCGGTTAGGAATAGAAAAATCAGAATGTGCAAAAATATGATTTATTAGTCTGTCTGTAGTATGTACATACAATATTATTTCTTAATAGAATCAAAAAATGTTATGGACAAGATATAACTTTGTAATATTCTTTTATTTTTCAGTAGTGAAATAGGATAAATATTTTATTCAGGTCAGTAAACATTTCTTTCAAACACACATTAAACCAGCAATTAGAGGATGATTTTTGTATCTAACACAAAAACTTTACATTTTGCCAGAACTGAAGTGGTCAGAAGTACAATAGATTAAATGAAAACACTTTCCCTAATATTATGTACTAAGTACTTAATGTACATAAATACGCATGTTATACAAATACGTACGAGTGAAAACTGTTGATACTTTCAAACACACTGATTGGAAATACACCTATTGATGGCATCAAATTTCTTGGTACTATTGATAGTTTTAAGTTGATTGTTTCAGAAAACAATTAAATACATTATTGATAGCTGAACTATCCATGTTCACGATACATTAATATATTATAGTCGCAGAAAAAAAGGGAGCCATCCAGCTTTATTCAGACATCATTCATCATATAAAATAAAATAAAAAGTGTCATTTGAAAGGGCTTAACGTACTCTTAAAGATTTTCGAATCAAAAATTTCGTAAGTGGCCATCTATATATTGAAATAAGAGCAAATTTCAAAATTTCCAATAGCAAAGCCCATTTTTTAAATCAAATTTTAAAATTACATCAAAATTTATTCCAGGAAACAAAGTTACATTCGTTTCGAAATTATGAGCTGAAAAATTTTGAACTTTTAATGATATCTTAAAAAAATTTATAAAAGTTGTTGACCTAAATTCTTTTTATCACAAAAATATAAAGTATTCTACACATTTAACATGACAAAAAAATTATTTTTAATATGTTAAAATAATTACAAAATTAAGAGTTTAAATTTTTTTAGATAATAATGTACTTAAATTTTGACATAAATCGAAGGACAAGACTATTTTATGGGGACCGAATAAACCGAAATTCAGCTTATTCTTACACGAGGTTTTCCCGTTATATTAAGTTTTCAGTATTGCTCCGGAAACGATGCATTTAGGGGCGCATTCGCAAATTTCTAAATATCGACAGCTTTTTATCTGACATTGAAATGCTACTGATCATGCATTCCTTAAAAACAAATATCGCTTTTATTATTGTAATATAAAAATATATTTAAAAAATTACTCACCCTAAAAAATATGAAATCAAAGTAAAAAAAAAAAATCCACTGCCATAATATTTTATTAGTAGCCACAATTTTCAATGTGAAGGATAGTCTCTGACCTTTTAATAAGACGGAATTTTTACTCGGCATCTCCTATAATGTCAGTTACAAAATATAACAAATTCCAGAAAAATGGGAATTTTATCACGCAATTCTTACCTTTGAAGGATTTAACTATTTAAATTTACAAACATTCTGAAAAATTATTTCTCTTAATAATTTATGCATAATAAACTCCATATTTTCTAACAAAAATAGGGTGATTTGTGTTTGTTTAAATTTACTGATACTTGCTTAAGAGCATAGTATTTCTTACACAAGTCTCCAATTTCATAAGATTAAACTCGTGTAATAATTATTGTATATAGTCGTTAATGGAATAAAAAAGTCAGGCATCAAAATATTATTTATTAAGCATTTGATATTAATACTTTGCATTGTTATTATATTTATATAGTTGTAATAGTATATTATCATAATTTGTAATTCTTTTTATTCATTTTATTAATCTATTTAATATAGTTGATTGATAAGTACTAAATTTTTCATTCCCAGTTTAATTAAATTAACTTTGCTTTATTTAAGCAAATACACTGAATGGCCAAATTATTATGACCACCTGACAGTTTTATGCAAAATTAACTATTGCGTCACAATGTTGCCGCTAGACGGCGAGATAGACACAAAAAGGGAATGCAAGGCAAGTAAACCATCAATTGCACTGTGTTACGCGCAGAGATATGGGCAAAAAAAAAAAAAAAAATGACATAACCGAGTTTAAACGGGGGATGATTCTAGGCGCTCGAAGCTTCGGAACTAGTATTAGCAAAACGACTGCTCTTGTAAAGTGTTAGAGAGCAGCAGTTATTAATGTGTGCAGAGAGTGGACTACCAAGCAGAAAACGTGTCTCAACGTCAGGCTTGTGGTCGTCACAGGCTACTAAATGCCCGAGCTGAAAGGAGACTTGCCAGAGTTGTCCACTCCAACAGAAGAGCAACAGCACGTCAAATAGCGGGGAATCTTAATGAAGGAGCAATTGTGAACGTCTCTGAACGAACTGTGCGGCGCACATTATACCGTATAGGCTATGGGAGCCGACGACCTGTTCGAAAGCTTCTGCTGTTCGCCTTGAACCAGCGTAGACTCTCCAGTTTGCGAAGACGCATAAGGATTGGACAGTAGATTACTGGAAAAAGGACCATGTGGTCTGATAAATCCCGTTTTCAACTACACCATGCAGATGGCAGGGTTCGGATATGGCGAAAGCATAGACCTAAACTGCATTGCCACAACACTTTAAGCTGGTGGAGGCAATATTATGGTTTGGAGGATGTTTTCTTGGCATTGCATGGGTCCTTTGATTACTGTGGAACAACGTCTGATTGTCCAAGGGTATTTAAGTGTTCTCGCAGATCAAATACATTCTGTTATGTTAATGGTGTACCCTGCCTGGGATAGATATTTTCAACAAAACAATGCTCTTTGTCATACAGCTGGTATTGTTGTCAGATGGTTCGAAGAACAAGACGCTGACTTTACCTGCCTTCGTTTGCCTGAAAAATCACGAGATCTCAATCTGATTGAGAATTCGTGGGATGAGATCGAACGGGGCATCAGACAGCTGGATCCAGTGCCATCCAATCTGAAGGAACTGGAAAGTGCAGTTTATCGTATATGGGGTCAAATTCCTCCTACCAACATCTCACAGAATCTATGCCAAGAAGAATGCGAGCAGTATTACGGGCAAAAGGTGGTCCAATACTGTATTGAGGGTGTGGTCATAATAATTTGGCTACTCAGTATATGTTCTAATATTAATTTTTGATTATTAAGCTGATTATCTCTTAAAGGCAACCAAAGGAATAATTATTCTTATAGTTATATATAGTTATTCTTTGATTATATATAATTATTCTTATAGTCATATATAATTATTCTTATCAGTATACTTCCTTTCAAATTTCTATTTATAAAAGAAGCAGAAAAATATGTGATGAATTATAGCTAAAATAATGGAAATAAAAGATATGAATGAATAGTAATAGAGTAATAGAATACTAAGTAATAGAGTAAATGTTCTGCAGTTTGCTTTTTACATCTGTAACACGCATATAACCTGTATACATGACTTCATATAATGAAATCTTGGGTAAACAAAAAGTATTTTCATAGAACACTAAATTGGCCTTAAAATATGGAAGAAAACTGATTTACATTTATCAGTGGATGAAAAGCACTACTTTTTTTGTCTGCTTGTAAAATAAAGTAGTGTATCGTTTCATGTTTATTTATGAGAAGTAAGCAGTGATAATAGTATATACTGATAAAGAAATGCACGAAAAAAACTCAAAAGAATAAAAATTCAGTTAATTTTTCTCTCTAAGACTGTAAAATATTAAATTTATATACAAAAATTGACAATTCTTTTAAATAATAAAAAATATATTTTATATCTGTTACTCGTACAACAAAACTTTCCATTTGGTACCTTTAATGTAATTGACAATCAGGTTCAGATGCAATTTAAACAAAATTTTCAATGCTCTTAAATATTTCTTTCCTGAAAAGAATCAAGATTCTGCTAAAATTGTAACTATAAATATTTTGCAATGAATGAAATACAAACGATTTTACCATGTGAATTGAAGATTTAAAGATGCTTTAAATCTATGACAGACAAAAAAAAAAAAAAAAAAAAAAACTATTACCTGTATAGAGAATATCAAAATATGGAAATACCCCCTTAACAGATAATGTCAAATCTCTTGATGCAATCATAATAAATCAAAAATTTAGTTTTTCTCCATAGGAATTCTATCCATAACATAAAAGGGGAGGGGGGGAATTGCCATAAGAAATACGCACAGATTTAAATATGTAGATTATGGGTATTAGACAAAACCCTAAGAAAATTTTAGGCAAGGCATCTTTTAGTATTCATTATTACCTTTAAAATGGTAGTTTTAGTTTCCAATAGGATGATTGATTGTAAAATAAATCTGGGTAATTCCTTTTTTCCCCCCGCTACTGTACTTATTTCCCCATATTGTCACGGTACATGCGCATCCTTTACTACAACTTAAACACATTTTTTTAGAGCCTAGAGTAAATACTAACAATATAGATAAGTTTTATGCTATATTTCTCATTTAGAAAAAAATTTGTTTTATTGAGGTTATAAGTGGAAATACCTTAGCATCTCCTTCAATAATAAACTGAGATTTATTTACTAAGGCAATCTCAGTTGCCTTCTTAATGAGGCATTTAGTTGATCTCACAAAACAGTTTTCCCTTATTTTGTTCCCTTGTACATAGGCGCTTACAAGATCATCCAGCCTGAATACGTATTCACAGATGATTTTTTTTATTTGACTTTCAAAAATTCCAGTTGATTTTAAATGACTAACAATATTGGGAGTTGGCACTCTGTAAAAGTTTTTTATTTACAATGTTGACAAATATATCAGTTGTTATTTTTAGCCTTGAATTTCCTCCCTAACAAATTTAGTTCCAGCCTCAAGCATCCCTAAACACGCTAACATTAATTATTATATCAATCACAGCAATCATCATTTCTCTCACATCAAGCAATGTGTGGAAAGCAAGTTTAAATAGTTTGTGTGGAAAGCATGTCAACTACTTCTTCGAATAAATTAGATGAAGTTTTAGGTTACATGTACATCCAAAATAAATAGTATGGTCTCTATGATGAAATCTAAGGTATGAAATAGTTTAGAAACCATTTAGAAATACCTGAAATCATTCAATGGCGCAACGATGGAACAGGACTATAAATGCCCCAAATGCCAATTTCATGCCGCACCGTAGGAAAAAAATTATACCGCGTTTAACCCTTTCGCGACGGGCGTATCAATTGCATCACCTTCGAACATCTTTCACAGCCTAGCGTAACACCCGCGCATCGCTGAAAATTGAGCTCAGGGGACGGGTGATGCAATTTTGCTCCTTGTATCAATTACTTTTAAAATGAATGTAATTTTAGTATACTGACCTTCAGTTAGCTCATATTCTGCTTCATTTTGGTATTTTATTCATCAGCTGTGAGGGGGAGGAGGTAACGGTAATATAAATAAACAGAGCTGGATTCTTTAATTTCCAAGTAATAGAAACATTCTCGCGTTTTTGGTCATACTCCGAATTTTATTTATTATTTTTAATTTTATTTTTGCTAATATGCAGAATTTGTTTGGTTTTTACCGTCAGTTCTGTTGCATTCAGATGCGTTACGCGTACTTTCTTATATAAATCAAAATGCCGGGAATTCGATTCGTTATGGTAAAAAAAACGTTATTTATTAGAGGAAGAAAGTCTCGCATTATGAACAAGCCGATTAGTGACACAGATTCATGGTCTAAACAATCAGAAATCAAGATTTTGAGTGATTCTGATATGGATATTTTATCAGAATCTGAGCTCACTGCATGCTTCTACTCATTTTGAATTATATTTTTGAACTTTTTAATGTTTATTTTAAAATGTATTAATGTATTTTGTCCCTTAAAATTTGAATAGAACTTTTTAAAATTATTTCACAAGGTAAATGAGTTTTTAAAAATGTATTTTAATGTAAATTAAAAGAAAAATATTACTAAATGCTAATTTTAATGCCTATGACAACTGAACAAATAATCTAAATAGGTACCAAAAATTACGACGTTAAACTTTATTTCTTGTTTCAAGATTAGGCTTAACAACGCAAAAAACCCGTCCGGTGGGTTGATTCCTTTCGTATACGCTCCGTCCTGAGCGAACATCTCGAATACAGACATCCCATTTTCTTCCGACCAAATATGAAGTTGCAGTGAAAACATTACTGTTACCTTTATGCTGCAATTGAGGTCATCAACTTTTCGCTGCATTATACCAAGTTCTTTCACAGAGATTATCAGTACTCAGAATTCCTAATTTGTTTTCGACACAGGACACCCCCTTATAACTTTCTGCGTCTACAAAAATGGAATTAAAAATAAATCAAATTTATTTAGAATTAATTTTAAACTAATCTATGTATTTTCATGGTAATTATTAAAAACACTCTCCAAAATAGCTTAAAATGAGTGGTGTTTCATATTGCAAACAACTTAAAATATGCCAATTATGAGCATATGCTCTCTTCTGATTCAGAGCCTTTGGCCCAACAAATGGATATGACGTTGAGACAATTGTTTAGACAAAATATATATATTCAACATTATGGATGTGTGATTTAAAAATTCAGAGTAAAAAACAAATGCTCAAATACCCGCCTGGATTTAGAATGTGTTTAAAAATGATCTATGTACAACAAAAAGAAAAATTACTTAAATTTAAATAACCGTTACAAATTTACTATAAATTTTCCCAAATGACATTGTAATAATAGACAGTGGTTACAAAATATCAGAAGAAAAAAGACAAAAAAATGCATTTTGAACAATTATTTCACTGAATTATTTTTGAACAATTATTATCAACTGACTAACTTCCCTCATCAGCTATGAAAAGCTCTCTACTGAATTATTACTACATAGTGTGATGAAAATTATGATCTAGGATTATACTTTTAAATATAGATGTGAAATGCATGTTAATAAATTAAACGGATCTGTCTATTTAAGTTCCATATAAGATAACTCATTAAAAATAAACCATACAAATAAACTATACCATTTTATAAAAGCATGGATGCTTAAGAAGATTATTATGTTAATGAGGGGAAATCATTTCAAAACAGAGGAAAAACCAATCTCATAAGATATTATCTGCAAAAATAATCAACGAACTGATTTAAATAATATATCTGAATATAGTAAAGTGTATTTAACAAGTAGTACGTCAACATAACATTAAATTTTACAAAACACTGCAATAATAAAGAGATTACTCTTCATCAGTGCAGCATGACCAGATTGTGCCAAAAGCATTTTTTTTTTTTTTTTTTTTCAATGGTTTAAAAATTCCAATTCTTAGCTAATTTCACAAAATTGACTTAATCAAAAAATGCTCCAATAAATACTGAGTGATTAAACTATACAACTGAAAATAAAATAGACATTTAAATACTTTTATTCATTTGCATGCATTTATTATAACTTAAATTTTGCTGTCAACACAATGATAATTACAAAGCATAAAATCAGTTAACCAAGCTATTCAGATGAATGATCACTTTGCAACATTATTGAAATTTCATACATTTCTTAAAAATTTGTAGATTCAACTCAAAGAACAATTGTGAAATCCATTATTCCTCATATAATGCAATTACAAGAGAAAAAAAAATGAAATATCATTTGATGTCAGACAAAATCAAATATATAAAAGCACAGAACGTTAAAAAATGCGATTTCAGAATAACTTTTTAACAATTCATTCCATGTACTTAGGAAAGAAAATATTGTTGTGTTGCAGCACTTCACACATAGTAGAAGTGAATATTTTTATATTCCATTGATAAAACGCTAGACCATATCAATGTGTAAAAACTCACTTTGTATAAACTTACTTTATTTATTAAAAATTGGAACAAAGTATTTCTCTCCTACATCTTTCAAACATAAATTCATTATTATTCGTCACAAAAAAACAAAGGATTAATATAAACAACAGTATTCACAGGCCATAAACATTATCCTCTGATGATGAGTTATTGCTCATAAAAGATCTATCACCATGGGAGATGAAACTTATTTAAATCAAAACAAAAGTAGAAATTCTTCATGATTACCATTTCGGAAAGAAAAGAACACTACACATATGAAGATGATCATTTTAAAGCACACAAAATACACTAAAAATATATATCACACCTTTTTGATGTTTTTTTTTACGAGAAATCATCTCGGTACAGCTTAAAAATGTTATATCCCCATTTACGTGATTATGCACTATCTACACTGATCAGACATCAATGACAATTTTTAACACATATGGATACCTTGAAACTGATCTGTATACATACAAAGATGGTCTCAGCAATACACTCGATACAATGCAAATTAAAGAAAAACTTTCACTGTTCTTTCTAGGCATTGTGTATTTCATCTTACATTCAGAATTAATTCAATGAAACTTGCTGTTCAAAATTGTCATATATTTTATATAAAGAAAATAAATGTCATCTCACAAACAATTTACATACATGTAAAATAAAAGATACACGTGAAAGGTGGATGGAATATATATGTAAAATGACTTTGTACAACTCGTACTGACGATTTCTCACTCTACAGTTTTAACATAGCACTTTAAAATCTAAAATAAATTTTAAAAAAGAAAATTGACGCAGAAAAACATTATCTAATGATAGACAAAACTATTTTTTAAAAAAAATCTATGGGTGTTTGTGTATATACAATTCTCAAATGACAATTTTACACACTCATGGACATAATTATAATTTTCACTAAAAGTGGAAATAAATTTTAGCTCAATTTATGCAAATGCTACTGCAAATCGAAATCATCAATATGCATTCCCAGAGAATGAATAGCACAGACATTTAATGGCAATATGTATACAGAAAATTATTTAGTGTTTTGTGTGTGTGTGTATATATATATACAGCATTGTGTTTTAATATCATTTGCTCCAAATAATTTTTTTAAATATATTAGAAAACTCCATAGCAAATAAAAATTTCGTAATTTTTTTTAAATTTTCAGTTTGCAATTAAAGAGGAATACCCATTGCAACAAAAAATCAATATATATAAATTATTTTTATGCTTAACAAAAATAGTCACAGCCCAGCAATTTTATTCCTATAATGCTAAATAGCTTTAAATATTAGCAAGACAAATATTAATTCATTTGTTATTTATAAGCATAAGCAAAAACAAGTATCACGATAGCACGTTTTCAGATTTATTTCAAAATGATATTCTGTCTCAATCTGAAATGCCACCAGTAACACGTCTACTTGTTTAATTATGAAATAGTATATGTAATAAAATCATACACTACAATTAATCATGAAATCTTGCATAAAACTAAAACGAGCAGAAGTTGAATGGACAATTTTCAAAGAGTTGAAATATGAATTCATCTAACACAGAATCGTAATAGATAGGTATTTTAAAATAATCTTTTAAAATCCATAACAGCTTAATGCTTTAATTTTTTCAATATCTAAAAGGTCAGCTTAATATTCAGTCATAAGCTGAAAAAATATTTCATGGTAAAAATATTCTGTTTCAATCCAGCTAGACAAACATTTTATACAAAATAGAATAATTGAAAACAAGCTCAAAACCGAAATGTAACATTCAATTTTAATAACCAAAGATTTCAAAATTTAACTTTTTAAAAACTGCAGTTCACCACAGTGAATTATAACCTATAGCTTCATCAATTTTCAAATCAGCTATTAAGAAAGTTTAATAATACAACCACGTGATGATATATAAAGTGAATACTTTTCGAAACTTTCTTTTCTCCAGGTCCTTTAATAAAATAAATCTTGAAAATATTAGCAATAAGAAAAAAAAATATATGTAACTTAAGTAATGCATAACATTAAAAATTTTAACCATCGTTATAACAATTGTGCAGGTTTCCATTTGGGATCGTGTAATTAAGGATAATGGAGAGTGATAACGACCTTATCGAGGGAGGGTTCAAAAAATTACACGAGCAATATGCCTGATAGTAAAAATTTCCAGCACAAGTACTTAATGGAAGTAAATAACTCTATTACGATACAGCGGTCAAAAACAAATAAGAAATCATAAAAATGTCTGTACATTCGAATGAATATATTTTACTTTGCACCATATACATTGCCATAAGGTGGAGCAGCTCCAGTTGCTGGTTGTCCATAATATTGATTATAATGTGGGCTAGATTGAGATTGTTGATAATATGGAGACCACTGTTGTTGACCTGGAGCTGCTTGGGAACCCTGCACACTTCCTGTACTAGGTTGAGTACCACTCCACTGTTGAGATGCAGTATTTGTAGTTGCACCTGATTGATATCCATATGACTGGGATGATCCTTGGAAGCCTGTAAAATTTCACATTTTCTTAAGTACATGGCAATATATAAAAACTATTCAATTAACATTAAATATCATATTTAGCTTAAAATATATTACAATGCAAATTTTTTTATCAAATTCTATAAACTGTTTTAAGGTTTCATTTATTATTCTAAAAAAATTAATAAACTATTTCTCACATTAATTTCAAATTTCACCAGAATAGTGAAGTTCTTTATGCAATTATATGTTGGAATCGCGTTTCAATAACCAGATGGAATATTTAAAGCAGAGACAGAATTGTTTAGAAATTGTAAATTTGGATTAATATGTGAAAAAAGTTTTCAGTAATAGGTAAATCACTAAATGATATAAAGTTGGCGAGTGTGATATTGCTTTACACAAATAAATACAATTAAGCAGATGTTAGAATCGTTTTAATTATCATTTTTAACATTTTTTTTTAAAATCTACATCTTTTACAGAGATAATTCAGAGTGATCTTACGGTACTCTCCTCCATTTTCCAATCAGAGAGCTAAGCTTATTAAGAATTTCGGTGGGATCTTAGTACATTTTTCTAATATTAGAAAGCAAAATTGAGGAATTTTATGATACCATTAAATAAAACGTGTAAGACAATAAGATAAGTTCATCTAGACAAAGTGAAAAGTCTGATGTAAATTAAATCAGAAAAGGAAACATTTTTAATGTGCACATTTAAGTTGAACATATACACACAAATTAAAATATAAAATATTAACTCTTAATTACTTGACACTACTCCTAGATTTCATAACTAATATTAATTATGCTTCGTGCTTTATTCACAATTTGATTAGATACTTTCAGTTAAATTAATCTAGGAGATGAAAAAAATTATGTAAAATTAATAAAAACGAAATAGGTATCAGATGACAAATAATTCAACAGATTTACAAGAGATAACATAAATTTAAAAAAACTAATTATTATTTATTTAATAGCATTCCAACAAATAATACAATATTTGATAAATATGCTGGTATAAACACACAGTTTAAACACTAACAACACATTCAAATAATGCATAATTACATAAAATTAATAAACAAATCTAACTCAAATATATATGCTATAAAATGCCTGTAGTTTTAGTATTCAAAATTGTTATAACATTTTACGTTTCTAGAATAATAAAGGTAATTGTTTTGACAATCATCTTGCAATTATTCTATCTTTACAGCAATGTGCAGAATAACTTAATTGTAGGTATAAATGATTTATGCATCTCATTTCATGATCACTGTTTCCTTCGATTATACCATGCAAATCAATTCAAATTTTAAATATATGGAAGCAAGTTAATTTTATAGCATAATAATTATTCATCAAGAAATCTTAATGTCCAACAACTATCTCTTTCAAGTAAGAATTTTGGTACAAAGGTATTTTTTAAAAAGTGCTGAAAGCCCTTTTTGAAGTTATAGACTGGATGATTGCAAAGTATTGTTACCAAAAGTGAGCTATTTCTTTATATCTTTAATTTCAGAAGCATTAATTCATAGTAAGTAAGTGCAAAACATTTTAGTTTGCTAAATTAAGATTTTGCAAAACAAACACTAACCTTAAATTAAATGAAAAAATGTCTAAAAGTTAATGAAAGCACTGAAACAAGTTTTCTGAATTTAATAACACATAATTTTAAACTAAGAATTTCATGTATTATCTTCAGAATTCAACTAACGTTCTACACCAATTTACGTCTCAGCACTGGCTTATTTAGCAACATCACATGCATTATTAATCATCAAGTTACACATGATTTTCCACAACTCAAAATTTGAGAAATGAAACAGTACTGCAAATATTAGTACGGATTTGAAAAAAATAAAGTTTTTTTCAAAGCAAATAATTACATCTAAGCATGTTAACCCATTAATCTTATTTGGTAGACACAAAAATATTTATCCATTCAATGCAAAGTTACAGCAACCTATCTTAAGTGATAATTGAATAACTAAATCAATCACTGAATTGAACAAAAGTTTATACCTTCATCAACAACATATTTCATCTACCAAAGCATCACTATTGGAAATGAAATAAAATAGTTTTTATTTTCATTTAAACTTTTAACAAATTTCTTTCTTCCAATGAATATAAATAAAACAAAGTACTAGATGCAATATCATGCATGTCCCCATAAATTCTTTTAAGCAATTTTTTTCCGCAAATTTGAAACACACAAGCAAAAAACTTTCAACTTAAAATTGAATCATTTCTGACTTTCACAGAATAACCAAAAATACCATACCTTGGTTAGATTGATTTGGTGTCACATATGTTGAATAACTAGAAGTAGCATTACTCTTGAAACTGTCATACCTGGGAACACCACCACTTGCTGGTGGTTCAGTTTTGATTTGTGGCTCATAGGTAGAATATGAACCCTGGAAAAGTAAATAAAGTTTTTGACATTACACATTTAAAATATACAACATGAAATAAGTATAAAATGCAATCAATTTTAGAAAAACAAATTCTTTTCCCCCAAAAAAATAATGAAAATAAATTAGGTCCAGAGTTTCCAAAATTCTGCCAAAGGCACTCAATTCAAGTAAATATTACAGTAAAGAGATTTTTAATTAAAGTTTTTATAGTCCTAATTTATACTGTGTATTAAATAAAACTACATTTTGTAATAGAATGTAGTTGTTATTTTTATCACACTAATTACATTATAAGCTGTGTATATGTTTTCTGGTTTTCAGTCAAATTTTTAAAGAAATAAAAATTATAACTTCATTAATTAGATTTACACTTTTTAATTTCTCAAAAGGTCGAATCTTTTCATGAAATGAATTTGCCTATGGCCCTTGTTAATCTCAAACAGCTATTATTCAATTATAACAGTGGTGTTCAGTTTTATTTTAAATATAAAATAAAAGGCCAAGAAATCCTTTCATGCATACTTTTTTTCCCTGCATGTACAGTACTCTCCTGAGTATCCGGTTCGCGACTACACGACTTAGTTTTCTGTTATCGTAATTAAATGTGGAAGGAAAAGTGTCTATTAAGTCATCTCTTAAGGACTTTTTCAAAATCTAAAAATTGTAAGTTTTGATTCTTATCCTAGGGTTACCTTTTCATATCTATGTAATCATTTATCAGTGTAAAATAAAATCAGTTTGCGTACTTTTCGTAAGAATTAGGGCTACGATTTATGTTTATGTTTCCTGTATTTAAGTTGGGTATAACAGCATTTATGTTAAAATGTGAACAATTTATATTACTTATATATATTATATAAGCAATATAAGTGTATATTACTTTAATATACTTTTTCTCTAATAAATTAATGAAACGTGCAGTGCAGTATATAAACTACCAGTACAGAGCCTTCTATTTTAACTCGACACGTTGCTGGTAACTACTTCTATGATTCACCGGACAGTGGCTGCGTTCATATTGAGATAAATGGAGGACTTAGTAATACTAAATAAGAAGCGAAAAAATACGTATTACAAGAGTGAGTTTGGGTATAAAATCTTTTGTCTTCTGATATTGGTGGGCAAAGAAATGAATTCATAGAACTCCGGCATTTTTGTTAGCCAGCCAGTCCTTCCGCCACATTAGGCCGGATACTGGCGATTGTACTGTATATTCAATATGCAAGGAAATGCACGAATACCACTCATTTGCTAGTTATAATACAGTATAGGTTTAAGGAGTGGAAAAAGCAAGGAAAGGAAACTACAATTTAACCTTATCTTCGTGTATCTCGGAACTCTTTAGATCGAATTTTATATTTAGATAAGGTTTTGTTTTTTAAGTTTATCTATATCTGTCTTTCCTAAAAAAACGCGATTATACACCAAAAAGAAAAAAGAACGTTTTTCCTAACTAACTATTAGAGCCTTTTTCTATCTGCTTCCATACTGACATTGTCATATAGCGCCATCTCGTGAATTTTTGAGGTATTTGCATTGTTGCCATAGGATGATAACATACTAGCACCTCAAAATTTTGTGAGATGAGGTAAGAATGAAAATTATTCATATTTAATCAGTTTGTGATTCGTATCCAAATATTTTCTCCGAAAAAATACAATTGTACAAAAAAGCCGAGTGAAAGGAGGTTTGTATTTACATACCGGTAAAACAAAACAATTTTTCTTAAAGTATTATCTAGAATTTAGCAAGTGAAAATTTATATATTAAGAGGGGGGATATTACCTCTCACGCCCTTTAATTGTAAATCACACAAAAGTAAGGACTTCGAGAAATAAAACGAAACATTTTCGTTATAATGATACAAATTATTTAATGATTATTTAACAAAAAACATTACAAAGAAAAATTACTTTTTTTATTTATTCATTTTTGACAATGCATGTATTTGGGCATCAATTTCTGCAGATTTTTCAACCATCAGTTTCCCGAAGCTAATCCATAACAAATAAGATATCACATTTTTGTACAGCCTAATGAGCATTTTTTAGCTATTTCAATTTCAGGGAACATCTGCGAAAACATTTCCGATTGTTTAATGCATTAAAGATCGAATATGACGCAACAAGTTTTAATGTCCATAAAGATGCAGTTTTAAATTATTGTTCTAGAACTAAAAAGTCAAAAATCGGTTTATTTGCGAATGTCTAATTTGACGTTTTCGGATTTGACGTGTCATCTTTTCCGAAAGTCCTTTTTCTTACAAAGAGAGCAGTAAGCAACAAATTGATTTTGCGGAACTACTCGAGCTCATTCAACAAAATTAGGAGTGATTTTTTAAAAAATCAGTCCAATTCGTATTAAATACAAATTTTGTGCAGCTCATTATTTTAAAAAAAATTCTCTAATCTAATTTGAATAAGCTTACTGTTTTTCTAAAATAATAACAGTAAACTCAAGTACGGTAGACGTAACACCACCGCACTGCTTCCGCAGATTGAAATGTTGATATTCCTGCCAGAGAAAAGTTCTCTATTTTTTCACACAGTTACTAAGTCTCGCGCCTTTCATTAGCTGCAGTTCGGCTATCTTATGGGAAAAGAATAACTTCGCAAATCGAAACTGAACTGATCTATACTATTTGAGAATAGCAGTAGATAACTTCATTTGTTTACTATTCTGTCAACATTAGATTATTATTATTACCTTTCAAAATATCAATTTACTTAAATAGAGGTTTTAATTTCGAAATACTTTGATATGGGTCTATAGCAAATTTTATTGATTTAACTGAATGATCACAACTAATAAGATGGGCAAAGTAGCTTATCACGGATTGGCTATTCTTAAATCATTCTATAAACCATTACCAACCAAGTGATTAAGTTTATATATATTTATATCATATATATGAACATAAAAAACAGCAAAACCTGTGTTCATTTTCATGGTGACTAACGGATTATATTGGCGAACCTTAGGCAGTGTCATGCAGCAAATATTTGTATTTTAAATGTCCTCAAAAAGAGATTAAAAATACCAAGAATCAGTCAAATTTTAAAATAAATTTATGAAAATAAGATTAATAAAACCAATTATAAGTTCTTGGAAACACACACTTATGTATTGCTTATAAAACTAAGTATTGATTATATAGTCTATAAACCATTACGAACCAACCGATTAAATGCAAAAATATGGAAATTCAGATGATTGCTAACAAAATAATAGTCTGAAATAATAAACTTAAAATTACACAATATTCGATAGTCATTTAAAAACCTTTTGTAGGGTTTTTAAAAACTTTTTATAAAGAGTTTAAAATAAAGTAAAATATTAAAATATAAAGATAACATACAAATTCTTGCACGATCTCAACATTTTTTTTTTATGATGAAACTTATATTTTAAAATCTGACTAATTGGAAGTATACGACCGCTGAAAATTCTTTAGGAATGAAGGAATACATATTGACAAAGTAAAACAAACAAACAAAAAAAAAATTTAATGCCTTTGATTTGGCCACAAAGTAAAAGACAATAGTTCTATAATAAAGACGTTAGGCGGTAATGGCTGGTCAGTTATATAATATCTAGCTTCAATTTATATATTTTTTATATGCTGAATGAATACATAATAAAATAGAATGTATAATTATTCCCATCTCAGGTGGTATTAATTATTTGCAAGCTAATATAATTAACAGTTAAGCAATATCATCATATATTTAGCAAGTTATTGCTAGGTCAACACAATGCATTTTTTCAGTAGGTGTAAGAACTTCAATAGGTCCAAAAAATTATTTTTCAAGTAAAAAAGCACAACTGAAGAAAATATTTATGTAGACAATGTTTAGGTTTAAGAATTTTTGATTTAAAATACATGATTGTAAAAGCTCCAATTCTTTAATAAACATTAAAATAAATTTCAACTTTTCAACTCTGCAATGGGAATATAATTAAATACACACATGAAAACGAAACTGAAGTTATGAGCATGCAATTTGACAGATATTATAAAACACTTCTTAGAATACTTAAAATTCAAATTAATCAAAACAAAAGCCTGTATACCGCAGCTTGAACTGTTCTGTCAGGGAATGAAGGTGTTGTAATTTCAGCAGACCATCTTGTTGCTTTCCCACCAGCACGTGTTCCACGGACTGGAGCAGCTTCAGTTACTGGTTCCTTCTTGAATACCCCTTGCGATCCATAAGATGCATCTCTCCTAGAATATGGTTCTTGATATCCACCATATCCACTACTGTAGTTATCTGATAAATCACGATCATATTCACTGCTACCATAACTTCCTTGAATACTCCCCCTAGAACTGGCATTACCACCACGAGAAATTGCTCCATGAGGCATATCCCGAGAAGCTCCCCGAAATCCTCTGCTAGCAGCTGGACTCCCTTTATCATAAGCTCCAAGAGCTGGTTCCTGTCCATAATTACTTCCAAAATAAGATCCAGATTTATCACCACCATAACCATAATCTCTATTCCCAAAATTATCTTGATTACCAGATGATCTACCAAAATCTCCCCTACCTCTACCAGTTCCCCTTGAGCCAAAACCTCTAGAATTATTTCCAAAACCTGTAGAACTTTCACCATACCCACCATAATTACTTTGAGTATTACCCCCATAACCACCGGGAGAATCTCCAGCACCTTGCAATCTATCAAACCTTTGAGGGCCCTCATCTAATCCCCTTTTAGAATCATAGCCTCCACGACTGCTATTGTAGCCACCGCGTCCACCATCATACCCTCCACGACTCCCACTATAGCCTCCACGACCACTTTCAAAGCCACCTCTGCTTTTCTCATAACCACCCTTGAATCCACCATCATATCCAACTCGACCTTCTTCAAAGCCACCATGTCCACCATCATATCCAATTCTACCTTCTTCAAAGCTGCCATGTCCACCTCTATTGCCTTCATAACCTCCTCGAATTGCATCATAACCACCTCTGCCTCCTTCATATCCCCCTCTACCACCACGATTGTTATTGAAACCACCTCGACCCCAATCATAGCCACCACGATTACCATCAAACCCACCTCTATTACCATCAAACCCACCTCTATTACCATCAAACCCACCTTTATTACCATCAAATCCACCTCTATTACCATCAAATCCACCTCTATTATTATCAAAACTTCCACGATTGCTTCCAAATCCACCACGACCACCTCTAAATCCCCCTCTGCCATTATTATAACCACCACGATTAGAATCAAAACCCCCACGTCCAGAATCAAAGCCTCCACGAGAAGAAAAGCCCCCTCGCATTGTCATGTTTCCACGATTGTTTCCTAAATAGAAAGGGGAAAAAAAAGTTAAAAGAGACAATATAGGAGATCAAAATATAATGCAATTCAAAAGAAATAAAATTAGTTATGTTCTAAAATAAATTAGACCAAATATTATAAAATATAAATTATTAACAGCACACTGGTAACAATATTTAGTAAATTAGAAGTATTTAGCAATAAAAATTGTGTTAAATAATCAAATACCGAAAAATTACCATATCCTGACTGTTGATCATTTGGTTTAAACTGTTTTCGAGTAGGACCAACAGCAGCCTTGCCTTCTTCATTATACTGAGCAACAAGTTTCTCTGCTTCTGCTTTCTGTAATTCAGTATATATGACATCATCAAAAACATCGCCAACTTCAGGCAACTTAAAATTTGCTAGAAATTAAAGGAAAAGAAAAAGAAGTTTAGCAACGCATGACAATATCTCACTCTTAAATAAATTTTATAAAGATAGTATCTTCAAAAAACCAAGCATAATTAAAAACTCTTTCCTTGTTCAACAATAAAGCTTTTTTGTTTTATAAATATAAATTTCCATCACCAGTCACTGCTAAAACAATTTTTTTTTTATTTGAAAAACTGAACTGTTTCTTGCAAACATTGCATAGCACAGAAGCACATTTTTTGGCTTTAGTTAATGCTTCAACAGTTTATACAATGCGAACTTAATGGCCAAGATATTGGAGACAATTTTCATTCAATTACAATAAAAATAATCATGAGCATTCACGTCATTTGAGAAAACTCTTTTAATATATATATTTAAATATCAAGCTTCAAAGGTATCTTTACTACGTTCATGAACGATTTTCATATAATTTTTAAATAACTGGTTCAACGGTTTTGCATTTCCTGAGACTGGTCACTCAACAAATAGAGAAAAAAAATTATGAAGCAAATATTCTAAAAATTTGATCAAAATTTAGATTTCTTCCGCTAAACTCAATCTACCAAAAACTAATTATCCAAATGGTGCATCCATTACATGACAAGGTGGTTAGCATTTCTGGTGTTTGATTTTCCCTGAATTTTTTCTAGATTCTTCAAAACAATCTTGCTTTCCCGACTTATTTCCTGTACAATAAGCTATGAAAAGTACTATTAAATATTACTACTTTTTCCAATTCAAATCAATGCCGAAAAAATAAAATGCCTGCCAATCACACCTTGGAACCAACTATAACAGATTTAAGAAGAAAAGGTGTAATACAAAATCACACGTATATTGGCAGAGTGCTCAAAATTAAAATAATCTGTACCCTTCTTTTGTGATCTTCCTATTCATATTGATTACCAACACTCAAATCGAAACCGAACACTAATTTCACTAATAGAAAAAATTAATTTAAAAACAAAATGAAAAATAGCTTAAGAAAATATTAGTAAATAGCATGCATATCTAAATTAAAAGGGTATTATATCAAAATAAAAGGAAACATTTTGTGATAGTAAAATTGAGTTAACTTTCTGTCTAACTAATTTAAGTCTGTCAACCACACAACCATATTGAAAAATTACTTGATTATTTGCAGAAAACAACCCATTCGTATCATACAAAAAACAGTAAGCAATCAGTCCTCATAACCAAATTTTTCCTTTGTTGCATAAAAAGAAAAAACATAAAAGTATATTTTTTTTTAAAAAAAAGATGGAATGAATAAATTTTAAAAATTGTTTTTTTTTTTTTTTGAGAAAACTACAGGAGAAATTATGTACCTACACTATATAAAAAAATTAAAAATTTAGTATTATTTTAAAATTTAGTAGCATTTGCATAATATGTAGAGAACTCTTAAAAGACACAAGAAATATTGAAAGAAAGCATTAGTAATTAAATCCCTCCCATATTTTATAAATACCATTATTCAAAAATAAAAAATGCTTGCCAAAAGTAACAAATAAAAAAAGCACACACAAAATTAAAGAAAAAAAAGGAAACACTGAAAGAAAATATTAGCATCTGATACTCCATAATTTAACAAGATCTCTGAGAAATGGAAGAATGAATTTATTTCAGTATAACTCCAATTCATCACTAAATCATCATAGGAGCAAAAATACCTCTGCAATGTGAATGCTAACTTGTACAACTCTTTGAAATTCTAAACTTCTTGAAATCTAGTTCTTTAAAAAATCATAATGGCCGAAATAAAATGAGAATTTCTCTCCCCTACCTGTATTAAGTGTTCATTTGTGTTGTGGTGGATGTGGGGAGAAGGGTGTTGTATCCTCACATTTCTAACATCCAATTCCTTGTTGCCTTTAAAGGGATTGTGAACAAATTATGATAACACTTCATAATTTCATGAGAAATTCCTTTTCCACCATTGTATATGTTAATAATTTGCAGTTTACAAAAAAAAATCAATGCAGAAATATAACTTTGCATTTTAATGAGCATGCAGATATCATTTTAAGATCATTACTGTGTCATAAATATTTAATCATTTAAAAGGGTTAATTTTTTTATTTTAAAAGTTTGTTAATCTAGATAACACGTTGGTAAACAATGTATTATAAAAA
Source organism: Argiope aurantia (assembly GCA_026543865.1). Lineage (NCBI taxonomy): Eukaryota > Metazoa > Arthropoda > Arachnida > Araneae > Araneidae > Argiope > Argiope aurantia. The sequence continues at coordinate 202,108 of JAPMOR010063428.1, read as the reverse complement.
TTCAAGAGAATTTTTAATTTCTTTAAACATAAATTCATTTACTCAAGACTAATTTCTATACAGGTTGGCCAGTATTTATGCTTTTTAAAATTACCTGACTTTTCCAGGGTTTTTTACAAATTTCCCTGACATTTTTTGGATGTTTCCAATATCTTCAAGAACAATGCCGGTTTATTTTATTATCTTTGATTATAGCACAATATATTCTTAGCTTTATTTGAAATTGTTCTACTCTTTTTAACTAAAATCAGTGTAAAATAAAATTTAATTCTTTAGGAAAAAAAAAACTTTCACTTATTGAATTACAGATAAGATTCAATTATGTAAAACCCTTCCCATTTTCTTGCAAATATATTAATCAACACTAGAAGATACATACTGATCTAGACCGACTTTTAGCCAACCAGTCATATTTCAGAACTGTTTGTCAAATATACTCACAAAAAATGTTGTACAAAAGTATTTGCATATTGGCAGAATGCTTAAGAACGAAATGATTTGTTTCCTTCCAGTAGGATATGCTTAAGAATGAAATGATTTGTTTCCTTCCAGTAGGAT
>JAPMOR010063428.1:183493-201540 GCA_026543865.1 Argiope aurantia | reverse complement strand
GTAGGATATGCTTAAGAATGAAATGATTTGTTTCCTTCCAGTAGGATCTCCCCTATCTATACTGTTAACTAACATACCAATCAGAACTGAACAATAATACTACTAGTAGAAAATAAATTCACTTACAAATACAAAATGAAATCTCAGCAGAAAAATTCTTCAATGAAATCAAAATTGCATTGACTCTTAGCCCTTTAACTATAATAAAAAAAATCACTTGCACGCCTGCTCAATACTTAACCAATAAAATAGAGAAAAAAGTGGAAAATTGATCCGTATGATTTTTTTTCCTTTATTGCATAAAAAGAAAAAGTGTTTTAGAGGAATAAATTTCAAAAAAGATAGTATGAATGAATTTTGTAAATTTTAGAGCAAACAGTTTCATACACATCAAACCATATTTTAAAAAAAAAAATGCCTTTCTCTTTAAAAAAATTTTTTTTTAATTACAAGAGGTATGTGCACTTATAATATATGAAACAAATGAATTTCTCATGTTTAATATTACTTTAAAATTAATAGAACATTTTGTTGAATGCATGGGGAATTTTAAAGGAACACAAAATATAAAAAAGAAAATGCCAAAAGAAAATATTATCAATAACGCCCATAGCATTCATTCATATAAAGAATTTAGTAATCCGTGTTCATAAATGTTTAAAAATAAAGGCGAAAAAATGTTTTACGGAAGTAATAGCAATAATATCCAACACTTCATAATTTAAAAAAAAGATCTGCGAGAAGAGAAAAAAAATTATTATTGTCAAATACTTATTTAAGTGAAATAAATTGTTTTGGAATAATAATAATAGATTAATATTTTGCAATCAGTTTTGAATATTAATATCCAAAATTCATACTTTCGGTCTCGTAACATGTAGTACGATAGACTTGACCTTCGAAGGAAGAAAAGGGGGTAGCTCCATATATATCTCTTTTTAAATAAAAAAAAAAAGACCTATTAAGGTTTAAAATCATAACAATAACAGGAGCTGGGCTTAAGTTAGGCTGTCTTTTCCTATAATATGCAAAACCATTTTCGATAATTATGTCGATAGCTTGTTGTTCTACAAAAAAACAAACAAAAACTTTCAACGAAAATATTATATATTTACACATATATGAAATAAATTAGATATGATGGTTAATCTTTCTCTTTCATGGTCTGTTTTAGACTATTAGTAAAAGTTTGATTTTCATTAATTGCCACCAATTCCACTTATGAAAAAATACTAGCGAATTATCATGTTCGATAAAAATTACCGATTTATAAAAAAAATAAGTATTTTATAAATTTCTCTGAAGCATTTCCGATCCTGGAAGCATCCTGGAATTCCCTGACGATTCCCGGTTTTCCGGTCGGCTGGCCACCCTGAATAAAGAATTAGTAATTGGCTTAACAAATTTATGGCGTTTTCTAGACTTCTTTTTAAGTTATAGTTAAACTTGCAATCCTGAAAATCATTAAATGAAATTCCTCTTCTACCTTTCATTTCCAATACCGCCTGATCAGGAACATCCTTGCCCTCTTCTCTATCTCTTTTATCGCAACGTCTTCTGTATTCAGCATCTGTTGGAACAATAACAACTGCAATCCGTTTGAAGCCTTCAAAGTTGCGCATTTTTCGTCTTTGGGCAGAAGGATAAACATTTGTCTGCCAAAATAATCAAACTTATAAGTAAAACAATCACAAAAAAATCAGGTTTAGAATAAATGCACATTAGATCTGAATTGAGAAATTTTTGACGAGAGCAAAAATGTATTAATCAACTTACTGCAAGCTTAATTATAATATACCCCTTACCTGGTCCAATATGTAGTTCCTCCTAAGATTTGATCCAATTTCAAACATTTTGTTCAAGCATTTAGTGGCCATTTGAATAAGAACATCCCATCTACCAGCATAATTTCTTTTGCGTGGCAAACCCATTACCTACATTAGCATAATTATAAACATCAATCAGATTGCCATTTTTAAACACACACAAGAGAATAGATTACTATTAATTATTACTTAAATCACAAATTAGTACTCATTATTATAGTTAAAGTACTAATGAAACACATCATATTAACAAGTAAGCAAACAACAGGCAAAAAGGCCTCAGCCAACTGGAACAGCTGCATTTTTTTGCAGCTGATTAGATGCAATTAGATATTCAGTAATTTAGATACAATTTCCTTCACACCAATATTTCAGTTTGTTTGTTTTTTAAATTCGAAGTTACTACTTTCTAAGTAATTACTTTGAAAATTTCCTATTATTTTGCTCATATAATGACATAAAAAAAAGAAATGAAAATGATCTTAGCTTGGATTCAAAGTTCCAACTCTGTACTATTGTAAAAGAGCATAAAACATAGGCAATTAACTAACAATATACACTCTTTTTTTTTTTTTTTTACATTCCATAAAAAATAATCTCATTATTCCATTCCACCTCGGTATTGTTTCACAGTTTTAACATGATATTCATATAAAAACCTCAAATGTAGGGTATTAGCAAATTTTCAAGTTAATTACCTTAAATCGACAGACTCGATATTTGCAGAATGAAAATTGACTCATAGAGCAACATAGCAAAAAAGCAAGCAATTAAAATGTGACATTTCTTTTTCCGTACCCTTCTAACATTCGACTGTCAGCTTTATTATTATTAATTTGATGTGCACATTAACTCTTTAATGTGCAATTTATAGGATAAGCACATTTTACTTCCATGGGTAAATTGAGCTCATTTCATTGTTTTTTGCAATGTCTAACAAGCTAATATATATTCCTCAACAATTATAAAATTTTCAACTTGTATATGACAACCATTTGGTTTTTGCAAACAAGGTATCAGATAATCATTCTTCTAGTGTGGCTAAATGTGGAACGGATACGAAAACAAAAAGGAAATAAAATATTTTAAGCACATAACATAAAATTAATTCCCTGAATATGATGCTATTAAATATTTTCAAATATATTTACACAGAATACAGTTTTAAAACTGAAAAGTATCCTGTTAATAATGAATTATGTCCATGATATGAAATTTATGTTCCCTTGTCAATAATTATAAGATGCCTTAGAAGTTAAAATTATTTATAAATAATTTATCTAAAGCATTACTTGCTTTTAAAATCATCTGCAAATTGAATTTTTCCTCTCTTTTTCCACAATTTTGCAAAATGAAAGATAAATTTACAGACTCTTTATATTTATGGTTAAACTATGAATTAATATAAAAAAAGTTCACAGCATATTTTTAAAAATAATTCTATGATTAAGTGTCTATTGGCAGGACAGATGTTATATCATATTTTTCTTATTTAACAGTCCATCCAAATTTGCTATTATATAAATTTAATCTGGTATTTGATTGTACACTTGTGATTTTTTAAAGTAATTTCAGGTAAAACATCATGAATGTTCAGAAAATTTTAAATATTGGTTGGTATTACACAATATACAAACATCAGAATTGATTTCTTTCTTAAACTATGAACTATACAGGGTGTCCCAAAAAGATTGAAATGTGGTTTAATTCTTTACCTACTAGAGAAAAGTGGGCATTGTAAATTGCAAAACAGTTTAAAATAAGGTAGAAAAAAGACCATCTTAATAAAAAAATAAATTTTAAAAATCCAATAATTTTCCAAAAGTTAACACACTCTGTTTTTATATTTTTATGTGACTTCTCTAGACAAATTAACTCAATTAGAAAGCTTTAATTTTTTTATGCAACAACATTATTGAAAAAAAAAACATACTTGTATCCTTAAAATTATGTGTTATATTAAGTTCAAAATTAAATGCATAGCATAGGGACCATATACCAACTCGGAAACAAAATTTGTGTCATATTATAAAAAGAAAAAAAAAATCTATGATAATATTTACATTGAAACCCTTTCGCCTGTTTAGGGCAAATTCGCGACACCATCGTGTACTCTTAAGAGCTTTTTTATATTCTGACTACCATTTTTATTTGTAAAAAATAAAATAAATATATGCAAATAATTTGCTATCAAATTTATCATAATTATTCAAAACAACGTTCTAACAAATTAACTCACAGATGATTTATTTTCATTTAATTATAATTTAGACGTTTCGAATATTTATGCTAATATTTTTTTAATTGAATAGTGAAATGCAAATGATTACTTTTTTCAATTTACTTATTTATTATCGGAATTACTTCATTTCAGTAAAACTTAATCAAACTTTTCTAGAACACATCAAAATAAAGACTGGAAATCATTCAGCAATTTTTAGTTTCATATTGTCGAATAAGAACATAGCAAATCTAGTTGTGTATTATATTTTTAACAAACTGAATTAGCAATGATTTATTTCATGTACAATAAAAATAATGCAAAAAATTATAAAAAATTTGGATGGCGATATCCGGAATTGCTTGAAATTTCATGCACATTTGTTAATCGGATGATGAGACGATTAAAAACTATCGGTTTATTTCAAATAGGCCTGACTCTAGGAGAAATCGTCTGTACAATGAAGACGAAAAAACTAACATTATTGCATATTTTTCTGCCAATCCACGGACAAGCATTCAAAAAGTAAGCAAAATTACAGCAATACTAGAACCTCAATTGATAGAATACTTGAAAAACATAACTGACATTCATTTTGCATACATGGACTTCATCCCTCTGATTCTGACCAGCAATTAGCATTCTGCAACTGGAACTATACAGGGTGTCCCAACAAGATACAAATTCGAACTTTCTTAAGAATATCACGAGGATTGATTAACATTTATTTATGGAAAATGGGGAAATAAATACATCACCAAATTACGTTTTCTATGTCCATGTGGTGGGGAATTTGAAATGGAAAACTGATCGGTCCTCTGTTTCATGAAGATACACTTACAGTTCCAAAATATAAGCAACTCATTTTAAAAAACACATTAACAGAGTTTTTGGAAAATACACCAATATCATTAGTAAAACGTATGTATTTTCAACAAGATGGAACACCTGCACACAAGACTATAAATGCGAAAAACTAGCTCAAAGAAAACTTTGATAAACATTGGATCGGTTTGAAAGGAACCATAGAATGGCCCTCAGATCCCCCGATCTAATGCCACTTGAGTTTTATTTATGGAGTCGGCTGCGAACACTAATTTATAATACTCGCCTCCTAAACGCAACTGACCTTAAACGAAAGATAATCAATGCTTGCAACAATATTACAGGGGAACTTCAAAACATTTAAATATTTTCTTTATGTAGTGAAGTTGATGGGAAACATTTTGAGAATGCTTTATGAATTGTGTTTTTTCAATTATATTTCTAGTATTTAAAAAAAATGTCCCTGTAATATTAGTGTTATTCTCACTAAAGATTCTGCAAGATCCAAAATTTAGTACAAATATGAATTTCCTAACTATGTTGCCATATTTGTAGTCATATGTTAAAACATTAACATAAACTACAACTACATATAATGTACAACAAATACTGAAATGTAATCATTAATCTTTACACGATATTAATGTTTTAGTATTAGTTGAATTTACTGTTAATTTTATTAACTATAATATTAATTAGCAGTGAAATCTTTAATCAATATAAATATTAGGACTACGATAGGGCATAATTGTGAGAAAATAAAACTTACACAAAAATGTTAACGAGATTTGCAGATTTTAATTTGTCTTGTGGAGATCTGTATTTAATTTTTATTGTTTTACATTATCTTCAGATAAAACTGTTTGACTAGAAAGTTTCAAATTTTATTTTACATAAGATGCTAAATCCGAAACATATCTGAAGTGATATGTACGTTCCGTATTATTTTCTGTTTACATTTTTTTTGTACCAGAAATTAAAAACTTTCACAAGATCTTTCTAAAATGCATTTTATAAGCTGAATATCTATCTGTATGCATGCTTTTTTTATTGTGTTCTCCAAATGCGAGCCCGCATAAAATGAAATTGTGGGCCGCAAGTGACCACAGTTTCTCTCTCTATTAAAGGTTTGTTTAAGGGCATTTAGATGTTTTTTGACACGTTATCGTATTTTTGATATAACAATTTCCAAAATTAGTTCGCTTATGGCCACTATTTTTACCGAAGAAACATCGTTTTTAATTATGTGAAAAATGGTATATGTGAATTTTTTTTTCTGTGTCATTATTGAATGGGTTTTAAAGATACCATAATGCAAGTTTTTTTCCCAATTGTCTTGTTGGAAAGAAAAACTTTCTAATTGACAGAATTTCGTCTAGGGGAGGTCGCATAAAAATTTAAAAAGAGTAAAACTTTTTTTTAATTAATGGGATTTTCTTTTATTAACATGGTTTTACTTTGTATCTTATTTTAAACTATTTTGCAATTTACATTGCTAACTTATCTCTTCTAATAGGCAAAGAATTAAACCGCGCTTCAATCTTTTTGGGACACTCTGTATTAACACTAATTATTAATCTTCATTCTTAAGAAAAAATAAGAATACTATCACAACACTTATTTCATTCATTACACTTCAGAACAGCTTTAGCCACTATTTTTTGCAACTGCAAGTTTGCTGATAATTACTCCTAATATTTATTGTTTTTGTTTAATTATGAGCAAATGCATACATCTTTTAGAAGAAAATTTGCAAAAAATCAAACAGAAACAGACTAAGTCAAATTGGCAACAAAAGTAGACGAAGATTAATAAAAATTTTTACTTAAAAGATGCTGCAAAAAAACTGAACCAATTTGAAGCATCTTTCCAAACAAGAACAAGATCTATATACAATTGCTATTTGTTCAAATGCTATTTGTTCAAAATGCTATTTGTTCAAAAGCTATGGGAATGCTATTTGTTCAAAAAAGCAGCTGTCAAATGTTACTTACTTTCATTTTGTCAATAATATTATTAGTGCCTAAAATATTATATTTCTTTTCTGGATGTTTTGCAGAATAATCTGCAGCCCAAACAGACTTGCCAGCTCCAGGCAGGCCACACATCATTATCATCTGCAACAAAGTGACAATTAGTTAATAAATATATTTAAAATTAGTAATTTTTGAACTTTAGATCAAGAATAAATACAATAGTCACATACTTGAAAAGTTTTAATGCCTGTATTTATATAATATTCTCAAAATAAATTCTTTAAAACTATAGAATGTTAAAATAAAAAGTAAACATTAATAAAAATTACTTTCAATAAAACTATCTGTCATCATTTACTATTAAAAACTATCTGTCAAAGAATCATTTGATACAATTAATATCTGAGATTTGTCTAACATTTGTTTTGCCCAAGTTATGGATGATAAATTTGTCTTCCAATCTTATAAAATCTACTACCTTATATAGAAAGGGGAAGATGAGGCACAGTTATACAGTTAAGGTAAATAATATACAGTTAAAGGTAATTTTAAGTTTCAACTTTCATGCTTTTATTATTTTACTTTAAGAAAGTAATTTATGTTTTCAAACAAAAATTTTATTTAATGTTACCTTTTAACCTGAAACAAAAGTAATGAAAAACTTTTTTCAGGAACTGGCATGTTAAACCGATTCAGATGAATAATATTCATTTTAAATGAAAAATTCTGGCACTGATAACTAGTTTTTATTAAGAGGTAATAATTCAATCTTATACATATACTTATTTACTTTACAAAAATAAGAATGATTTGAGTTTTTATACTCAGCTGAACATCCAAATTTGATTTTTAGAATTTGATTTGAATAATTTTATTAAGTATCCATTTAATTAGCATATGAAAATATAAATGTAGCATATGTAAATAGCATTTAGTGTAAAATGCTATTCAACAATCAAGTTTAATAGTAAGTTAATAATTATTTCCACTCATTTGCTTTATTTTAGGAGATTTAGATTATAATGTGAAATCTTACTTCCAGTATGGGGGATAGTTCTATAACTGAGCTTAATTTCCAAAGGATAATTCTTACTGCTTCAACACATAGTTAATAATCACAATTGTTTACCATAATTGAATTACCTATTAAATTCTTAATTATTTTAAATGAAATATAAAATTAATTATTGTGAGTTATTTCAAAGCTAAGTAAGAAATTTTGCTAGCTTCCCGCTGGAAATGCTTTGCCCCCAAGCCCTCAATCAGGAATCTGTCGTCGTTTCTGTTTTATATGCACCTATAAAAGCCTTGAACTGATAAATACTATTCAAATTAAGCAAAAAGAAAAAAAACACATATTAAAATTAACATCAGATTAAAACTTTCAATAAAAAAGAACATATCTTTGTATAACAATTGTTTATCAATAACCGTTACAATGTTTTGTCATATAACTTCTATTTTGGCAGCAGCGAGTGTATGGGAGGAGTATGTGTGTAAATAATGAATGAAAATATTAATACCAATTAGTTTTATTATGTAAGCATAAATTTAACTCGTACAGAACCCAGAAATATTTATGAACATGCATGTGAATAGCGCTGTTATTTCTTTTTCTACTTCTATTTAGCAGTTGTTGTTTTTTTTCCTTTTCGTTAGTAGATCACTATTTGTTTCAATCCGATTATAATGATTAGTTTATCTACCATACTTTATTTATCTATTTGTTTTATGTTCGATAGTAGTAAAGGTTGAGGTTATGAAAAGCTCAGATCTGCTGATTCATAATATTCTCACTTCAGTTGTAAATTATTCCTAATGTATGTCAGCATTATTTTTAATTCGTATTTGTCATTGGATTTCCGCGAAAACGCAGACTTCACCGTTTTCGGAATCAAATTTTATCATTCCCGAGATCAATTAATTTTCTGTTATGTGATAATTTTACAATATTTTTAATATCTCAAGCAATTTTTATATGAATTTATTCACTTTATTTTTAATTTATTCATACTCATTTAGTTTCTCAGTGTTTAAGAGAAGCTTCGTAAAATAATGCATTCTGTCTTTTTCTTTTCTAACTTCTAATATTATTGTTATTTGTAATTAAAATTTACTACCTTTTCTTTTTTTACTTCTTAAGCATTCTGTCAATTCGTATGAGATGTTCTACTACACCTTCGTTAGTTATCATATCTGAAAATAGTTTTGCGTGATAACCCATCCAGTAACAAATCTTCTAATGAATATAAAAATCAGGCAAGCAATTACTTACTTCACAATCTGCCTTCCTTTTCGGTGGTCTAGTACCACTTTCTCTTTGTTCTAATGGCAAGCATCCAATGAAAATATAATCTTTGACTACATCAGGCAGAGGAAAATAGGGCTTTTCCTTTTAAAAAAAAGCATAAAATTCTTCATTATTATCAAAACTTGCCCGTGTTTTTTTTTTTTTTTACATGCTTTATTTAACTTGATTTTTTGCTAGAAATTCGAACTCTCCCACAATTGTGTTCCCCCAATAACAATACAGAATTGTAATATTTTCAGAATGCAATAATCAATTAATCTTTGTTTTATTTTTATATGTGATAATTTAGGGAAAATTTCATCAAAAAAAGGATATAAGCATAATACAAATAAATATACAAAGCATAGATCGAAAATAACTATTGATAAATATAAAAAAAACATTTATATGTGCATTGAAAGACTTAAGAAAATTTTCTTAATACTTTGAAAGACAAAACAAAACTTGTAAAAAATGTGAAATTCAAAAAACAATACCATAAGGAAATTTAAGTCTCAACAAAAATTATAAGAAAGTTTCAAACATTAATTGAAAATTAAATTATGAGTGAGCTTAAAATTCCAACTTACAAGTATTTTACTAGCACTTCACACTATTCACAATTTTTGTTTGATCTTCACTCTCTTTATAAAGGAGTTTTCTATTTCTTAACACACCGACATAAGAGTTTTTAACTTTTCTTGTTTTTAGAAATAAAGTATTTTTAATACATTCTAAGTAAAAAAAATTTCATAGTCTGCGTAGTGGGAAACTGTCTCAAAAATCAAGTACTTGTTAAGAATTGCAGCCACACACAAATTTAACCAACCTTGTACAAGCATGCACACATAGAACCATACATTTTCTAAGCATAGGATTTTTCTGCTTCAATATAATGCATAGTTTATATTGAAATCTTTAATGTATACATACATATTTTAATTTTAAATACGCATTTTTGTAATTTCAATATTTCCACAATGTTTTCTATAATAAAATAATGGATATATTTATGATTTGCCAAAAAATAAAAATGATAATGTAAATTTTCAAAACCAAAAAATTAAGTCGACGTTTATAAGATAAATAATAAAATTTAAGGCCTTATCCAATATTTATTAAAGTTAATATTAGATGGAGGCAACAAAACAAATTCTTCTACATGTTTATGTCAAAACTGAATTAAAAATTAGGGACACATTGGAAATATCAATATTTAATCCTATAAAGAAAAAATTTCAAAATAACTTTTAATATAATTTATGCTTTCTTCATTTTATTAACATTTATTTTTTTAAAAAAATTCAAATAAATACAGTATATGAATATTAATGGTTTCAAATTAATTGCAGAAATAATCTTTGACAAAGAATCAGCTTCAAATATTTCAATCAGAATATTCCAATATGATAAGGTGAATTCTAAATATGGTTATAACTTTGCTTAGAGGTTGAATATAGATGTCACCTGCTGAGAATTTCAACATTATTTTTTAGTAATAATTCATCTAAGAAGCAAAAACTCTGAAAATTTGATTTGTAAGGTATTTATTAGAATCCATATATGTTTTGGACATTTATATAATAGGCAAAATGGGAACATATTTGATAACAATGAGATAAAAAAATTAATAACTCAAGACACTGGAGGAGGATAGTTGTATCATTTTTTTTTTTACAAAAACATTTACATAAATTATATAAAAGAACCAGAGACAATCAATTGCCAAATTCACATCAGTTCATATAACTTAATATCAGATAATGCTGACAGATTTTTATCATTATAATTTCAAAATTTCAGTTTGGAATTTCAAAAATGAGAGAACATATAATGAAATATAATATCAATAACTCAAATCAATAACTTTTCACAATTAAAAAAATTATGCATAAAAAGCAAATTGATTATATTTTATCTAATTTTTTAATCTTCAACAAATTTTAAAATGACAATATATTAGTGATGGATTAGCTGTTTTCCCTTTTGACAAGAAATTAATCAAGTGGTCAAAGTTGGCCATAGAAGATGAAATTTATTGTGAAAGGGCAAGTATTCTAATTTCCATTTCATGTCAATCACATCTAAATTCTAATTATGATTATTTTAATTGGTCATAACTGACCATATTATCAGGCATTTCAGTCATTTGAATTAAGAGTCTTATAGAATCAATAGAATTCTTAATATTAAGACAGTGGTTAACATATATGATTCCATAATTATTAATTCAATTTATAGTGAAAAATCTGTATTTTCGCATATTATAGTACTTCCCCTCTTTTGCTGCATAAAAAGACCTTTTTAAGGATTTTTTAAGGCCAGTCTTACCATCTATGATACAATTTGGAATATAATGATTTGACGCACTACTAACAATTAATTTAACGAATTTGTTACAAAAATACCCAAACACAAAATTTGCACCTAGAACACAATAATATTTTCATTTGCTTTTATAAATATTTAAATAAACAAAAAAGTAAACTATAAAGAAAAATATATAATTTAACATTTTCAAAATTTATTGATTATGAAATATGTTTCAAACAAATTGTATATGTTTCAAACAAAAATGTATATGTTTCCATCACAAGTGTACTACTCTTCATAACATGAAGAACACAAAATTATAATCTTTTTTTAGGAATTAGAAAACATTTAATATCTGAACGTACAGAAATGCCCCAAGTGCAGAAAATAACATTATAAGGGCAAAGAAACTGATGTTCTTTCAACTCTTTAGGCATTGTATTTAACTTTTCCTAAATATTTTCTAATTCTGATTTTTTTTTTTTTTTTTCTTTTACTGAGCAGCAAAAACTGTTCACCTGATAAGACATATTTAATATTATTTGTCAACACAAATTTCTTGGCTAATCTCTAAGAATTTTTTCCCAATTCTTTCAATAGAATGCACTTAGTAAGCATCTTTTCTTATTTTTTAGTTCATTTAATTCAATCATCTTATAAAAGAATTTACTTTTTGTGTTGAATTATCTTCAAGGTAGGCCAAATACTTTTGTATTCCTCCTGCTACAGACAATTTTAGTTTCTTTGTAATTTCAAGGAAATATTCAAATTAGTTCAAAAATAATCAACAATATTTCACTTAGCTATAAAAGATTATTCTTTTAGGTTTTCAATTTTGATGTGTTTTTTTATTACAAGTAATCCCCCTTTCTATATCAGGTTGCACATAAGAAAGTATTAAAAGTGTCTGTATTATTTGCTACATTTTGTTTTATTTTTTAATCTTTTTTTAAATATTCATACAAAAAACGGCCAATACTGTTTTGGGTGGATCATATCTCAACATTTTTGAAGAATTTGGTATTGCTACTTATTAGAAAAGAATTAAACTCCATATAATTGCATTTATTTTCGTATATATACTGTATTTTTACTAAATGATTACAATATTTCTACCTAACGAAGCCAATTTTCTTGGATCAATACAACATAAGTACCTGATTATTCTAAAATATTTTTAGCATCTTCAAAACAAAATGTTTTGTACTGTAATTTCAAATAACAAAAATCATTTTCAGATAACTGTTTCAGAAATATTAAGTGTTTTAAGACCTTGTCTCCAGTGATATCAAGGCTTATCTTAGAAAGAAGTGCAAGAATTTACTTATCTTCAATATTAAATGTTGATAGTTTTATAAATGCAATTCCTGGTTTCCAAAGGCTTTTACAACATTTAATATACCAATTACATCTAGGATTATTTTTTTTAAGACCTTGAGCAAAAAAAGGGTTAAAAATTTTATTTGACTAATAAGAGTTAAATATGGAGCTATCATTTTGGTCAAAGAAAGACATTTATTTTAGCACATGTCAAATTATCTTTAACAGCCTGTAACACTAGAGCATTTGATTTACAGCCGTTTTGGAAAGGCTCACTTTTCAACATAATTTTTTATATCATCCCAAATTTCTAATGTTCTTGCAGCCACTGGCATTCTTTCTAACTATGTACGGGAGCAAAGAAACTGCAAAATTTACATAATCTTCTTTACATGCTGTGGAAATGAAAACTAATAAAGGAAGAGGTGTAATTAGCCTTCCAAATTCCACTCAATTGCTATTTTCATATTTTAAGCACATTATTTAAAAATATGCAATCACAGCTTCCTATATTTAACAACTCATTACAGAATTCATCTCTGGATCACATGGAAGATCACTATCAGTTCACATCCATTGAAATTTGTATCGCCTTACTCCGATTTAACTTCTTTGTGGCATCACTAAATGCTTTTAAAGTATTTTCTGATATACAATAATCCAAAAACACTGAGATTAAATACCTTATTTCACCTTTTTGGGCATTTGAGTTCCAAAAACTCATTAGTATGTCCATTTGTTCACTTTGTAGACGTTTAACAAATCATCAATTAACAAAATATAATTTGATATATAATATAAAGTAAATGTTTTCCTTATTTTTAGCACATTTAAAGAGACACTTCTCTCAATCAAAGTTTCAGTTAGAATGGACGGAACTGAATGCACTCTTAAAAAAAACTAACAAATAGCAATTCAATGATTTTCATGCACAGCTTAATGAACATTTTGGATGTTTCTATGTCCCCCCCCCTCCCAATCTTTTGTATGTCATCACTTTCATGATTATGTTAAAAAACGCTTGATGAACTTAAATTCTTTCTTCAGCAAAGTTGATTGTTTCTCATACAATCAACTTTGCCCAAGTTTCATAACAGGTTTATTGTCAAGCTTTTGATCAATATTACCTGACATAATAAATATGTAACAACACAGAACACACATATTCTCAATAGTACTGTATTAAAATAGTAGAATCTATGATCTTCTTAAATACTTTTTGGTCACATCTCATATATGATCTAATTCACCAAGAATGTAATGTCTAAATTAATCATAAGGAAACATAAAATATGATCTGCAAAGACAATACAATAATATTATGTACGACAATTTTAAAAACTCACCTTTTGTCCCAAATTAACTTCAAATGCTGTGTTTTTTGTTAAAACATGAGGAAATAATGCTTTTCCTTTAAGCTCACTTTTATTTATTTTATAAGCCCAGCCTAGGAATTTTCCATTTTTAGCAAATCCAAGCTGAACTTGGTCTCCATCCATATTCTACAACAAAAAGTAGAACTATAATTTTTCCACCAAAACAAAATGATGAAATAAATACCTTTCAAAAAATTTAGTCCATAAGATAATAAATTATATAGAATAGAAATTCAACCACTAAAATATTGAAGCAGAAAAGAATTTAAAAATAAAATTGATTTATATGAACTGTTCCAGGTTAATGCAAGAAAAATTATCATAGCATGCAATCAATGAAAACTCTTCCTTGGCCTACCTACAGATACAAGATTTTAATGATTACTTAAAAGTAACACGCTTTTACTAACAGTAAAACATCAATTAGATAATAATGCCAACAGAAAGATACTAATTGTATATGTGTGTATTGAGCCTTCATATACAACTTAACCCTCCTAGCGACAGAAAAGTGCTTATCAGCAAATTAAGTTTAGTTCCAAGTGAGCAAAAATATCTTATTTCATCCTCCTTGTTTGTTTTCATAATAGGTGCAACCGACTTTTTTCTACTTTAATTTTTGCCACTGAAAATGGCAAAGACAACTTTTTTACCTTAACAGTCCCTCAACACTGCTGACTTCTTTGACAACAATGGATCAAAATGCAAAATTTTAATTCGAAAGCCTCATGGGTGTTAGGTATTGAACTAATTTTCACTGAAAGCCGAATTCCTTATTGCGGAAATGATTAAAGTAATAAAGGTGTTATGCTTCTTTCAGAAACTTATGGAAGGAAATATTTCTTAAATTATTATTATGGTATGCAAAATTTTACTAGCAGTTTTCTTCATAATGTTTTTGAAGATCTTATATTATGAAAAGATGCAATAAAATATTCTTAACATATATTCAAGAAGAACAAGAAAAAAAAAGTCCCCACCCCTTCTATTATCCAAAGAAATCCTCCTATTTTACACTAAAATTTATCTATAACATAAATACTTCAAATCTCATTAAAAATATAGAAATGTGAAGTAGTCGTGAGTATTATGTTTAATTTTTATTTTGATATAAGAAAGTTATTTCATTATTAGTAAATTTTTCTTTATTTTTCAAGTACTGAATAAATTTGCTTGTTTAGGCATTTTTGGCACAAGATTCATAAATCTGACTATGCTGCGTCAAACTATGAGAAATTCCTTCTAAATAAATATGTACTGAATCCGGAAAGAAATTTTGTGTTTTGTTATTTAAAGAATAGGGGTAAAAGTCCCATATAAGATGCTTATTATCAAACAAGAAAAAACTAATTATTTTTTAATAAAATTATTATTTAACTTATCATATTGTGATCCTTCATAACAAATGTTTCCTTATTTTAACTTTTAATTCAATGTTCTATAAATTGCACATATGCATACATAATTTTATTATTCATATGACGAAAACCATTCATTGTCAGGACTTATGCAAAGGCAGAGATTTATGATTATGCCACTAACCGATTTAAATCAGCTCAACTAAATGCTAATCTAAATCATAAATAATGCTAATTAATCTCAAATAATGTCATTCAATGATTTCATGTATATGAAAATTCTTTAAACAGGAATTCCAAACCTTGGTTGTGCTTCTGAATTTCAACAGAAAATATGATATTATAAGAAATTCTATGAAGTGGAAAGATGAATGATTTGTATGTGTGTGTGGCCTAACAAATAGTTCTGTTAAAAAAAAAAAAAAAAAAAAAAAAAACTTATCACTACATAATATGTCGATAAAAATTTTTAAGTCAATTCATAGTCCCCATGTATCTATTAAAGCACTATATTAAGTTTTATGCACATTCAGCCACAGTAATCCCAAATTATTCAATAATAAAAGTAACTAATTATATAATATTATCACTTTATATTTGCAAAATGATTCATTTCAATTGCAAGCCTTGGTAAATTATTTAACCACAACAAAAATTAGTAAATACAACTTACACAAACAGCTAAAATGACATCGCCACATATAAAAGATTGGCCAAAGTCTTTGAACTGACAGTTAGTTGATATTTTCCCTGTCCCACCATAACCATATGAAAGAGGATCCTCACCTAAAGAATGAATTTATTACTTAAGATCTATGATCACATAAAATATAGATATACTTACTTGTTAAGAGTATAAAGCTTACAATGAACTTTATAGAAAATAATATGAAACTTTAGCATTTCTCAGAAAACTTATATTGTTTAACATATACTGCCAATGATTTATTAAGTAATGTTCACAACAAGAATACAATAAACTTTTAATATAAATAAATGGATTGTTAAAATTTTGGATTTAAATGTAAATTCCACACAAGTTAATCATTTCACAACTGTGCCTTCAAATCATTATTATCTTTTCGAAATGCATAATATGATTTCACATATGAATAACTGAACACAAAATCATCATTTCACATAATCATAAAAATCAGCGTCATAGCTCTACAGTGCTTAAGCAAGTAACAAAGCCCAAAAACAATTAAGATTTTCATCTCTGTAGAAAGTAGTTGTTTATAGTTCTTTTTGCAAATTTTCAAATTGTTTTCAGATAAATTTATGTGTATATTAATCAACCAGAATTTTTAAGAAACTATAAAAATGATATAATTAATTTTAAAACAATAACTTATATAAAACAAGGAAAATAGCAAAGAGAAAAAACAAATAATCAGTTGGATTTTGATACCCTGATAATAAGTACCTTGCATAATAATGTTCCTAATTACAATAAGATAAAAAAAATTGCATTAACTATTTCAATAGTAAGATGATGGTATTTACATATTAATACCTATGTAAACTATTTTGCCTCAAATTATCAGTTCTTTGAAAATACAATTATTAACATACAAATCTCTTCTAAAAATAAATCTGGGCAATAAAAATTAACAATTCCATTTTTTCAAACCAACTAAATATTTTTTTAATTTAAAGATTTTCATATTTTTAATGTGATAAACAATAACCATAAATATTAATAAATTTTTTAAATTATTGGATTAAAACAGTTGTGTGCTCATCGTTTGTACATATGCCTGCTTCTTAAAAATGAAATAAAACGACGTCACGAAATAGCAAGTCTCTTCACCGTCTTCAAACTGCATTCTGCTTCACATAAAATAATGCTTACATATATATATAATTAAAAATATTTACATTATTATATAAAGCGAACATTAGCGAAACTCAAAATAAAGGGGAGGAAACTCCGCGCAGCTCTAAGTAAAGATAACCAAGGCTATTGATTAAAAAAAAAAAAAAAAAGACCGAAGATACAAAACTTTGGACCCATAGTAAGGGCTGGTCCAAGAATTCTGCCCTTTCAAACACTATTCCTTGTAATGAATTCATTTTCCACTAAAAAAGGAGAACGTGAAATGATGACACAGCTGTTCTTTTTCCCGAGAAGCGTTGCATCGAGAAACACGATCGGCGCAGTGTTCCAGCTGATGGAACACCTACTTTTATCCAATAAATTATACGTATGCTTTCTGTATAAAGAATTTTTTAAATTATATAATAAACAGTTTAATATAAAGCTGACAAAATAACACCTAAATTATTTTTCTAAGAATTACTTTTTACAAGAAAAAATTAATGAAATTCCTTGGAAAAAAAATAGGTTTTTATACAACGTGCTATATTTAAAAATTACGGATCAACTTGATTTAAATTGTCATCTGTTATTAAAAAAGAAGGTTAAAAGTGAATCTTAAACATATTTCCCCCCCATTTATAGTTGAATTTAACGATTTTAAAAGCGAGCGAAATTAGGTGTTCAATGTAATGGAACACTGTGCCGCAAAGGGTTAAGTAA
>JAPMOR010063428.1:158219-183483 GCA_026543865.1 Argiope aurantia | reverse complement strand
TTAGGTGTTCAATGTAATGGAACACTGTGCCGCAAAGGGTTAAGTAATCATTTGAACAATTTATGAGACCTTACCCAATTGTAATGATGAACTTTCAACAGAAAAACCAACTCTCACAACATGAGGATTAGGTTCATCTGCAGGTAAATGAGAAACATCCAGATGATCAAGTACCTGCAAATAATATGTTATTATTACTAGCTTTAAAACTCATGTAATTGCAGTTGTAAAATGTATTTAAATGGAAATAAATATTAATCTCTAAAATATTTCAGTTACAAAATAAAAAGGAAAAAACTGTTTTAATATAAATGATTTATATCAAATCATATCTTTGCATATAATGAAATATTAAAGGCATTAGTATTTTTCCAAAATACCGATTTTTAAAAAGGCATAAAAAAAAAGATACCAACCAGCAACTGAAATACTAAGATATTGCTTATCTTTAATTGACCTCACATCTTTAAAATACTAAAAAATTATAGATTCAAATATGTAACTTAACTTTCTATGCAAAGTATATAATTACTTCAGTAAAAAATGCGCTAACATATCAATAAAACAATAATTGATTTTGTATGTTATATAACAAGTTCAAAAACACAAACATATAAGAGTCAATTTATTTGCAGAAATTGTGCATGATCTACACTGAGTGGCCAAACTATTATGACCACCCCCTTAATACAGTGTTGGACCAACTTTAGCCCGTAATACAGCTTACATTCTTCTTGGCATAGATTCTGTGAGATGTTGGTAAGTGGTAGGAGGAATTTGACACCGCTGAACTGCTCTTTCCACTTCCATCAGATTGGATGGCACTGGATCCAGCTGTCTGATGCCCCGTTCGATTTCATCCCATGAATTCTCAATCGGATTGAGATCTGGTGATTTTGCAGGTCAAGTCAGCGGCATGTTCTTCGAACCATCTGACGACAATACCAGCTGTATGACAAAGAGCATTGTCTTGTTGAAAATATCTATCCCAGGCAGGGTACACCATTAACATAACAGAATGTATTTGATCTGCAAGAACACTTAAATACCCTTGGACATTCAGACGTTGTTCCACAGTAATCAAAGAACCCATGCAATGCCAAGAAAACATCCTCCAAACCATAATATTGCCTCCACCAGCTTGAAGTGTTGTGGCAATGCAGTTGGAGGTTGGAGTCCATGCTTTCGTGCTGTTTCCGCCATATCCGAACCCTGCCATCTGCATGGTGTAATTGAAAATGCGATTCATCAGACCACATGGCCCTTTTCCAGTCATCTACTGTCCTATCCTTGTGCGCCTTTGCAAACTGGAGACGTCTGCTCTTGTTCAAGGCTGACAGCAGAGGCTTTCGAACAGGTCGTCGGCTCCCATAGCCTATATCAGGGATGGCAAACCAGTGGCACGCGTGCCATTGATGGCATGCGACACAATATTTTGGGCACCCCGCCGATCTAAACAGTTTGCATTTTAGTTCAAAATAACAAAGATCACGTGTGAAATGTAAATTCATATATCTATGCAAAAAAAATTAATGTGAGTTTAAAAATTTGTCATTCAAACAATGCATAAAATAAAATTGTTGATAAATTCAGTGTTTTGATTAAAACCAATAATTTAGGCCAGAATTTCATAATGAAAATAATCTAGAAGTTATATTTAAACTTATTTTATCTTGAATAAATGCTTAATGTGAACAATTATTCTTTACTAGTAAATAATTTTAGGATATAATTTATATATCCACAATCTGCATCTGATCATATTCATCTATTGTAGAAGTGTATTAGTTTCAAAATTTAACTTCGACTCTTTTTAAAGGGAATTACCTGGAATCATCACTGGGGGCACACTCCTTAGTTAAAGTCTTGCCTTAATTATGTTACGTTTTCAGCGAGATTTTTTCAATTCAAAGAATTATCGAAAACGCTCAATTTTATTATGCACCTTTATGGGACTTCATTTGATAAACGGAGCTTGTCTCAATTCGATTGGTTGAAAAATGAAGAAATTAAAATGCAACTTATTAATTTCCAGTCTAGTTCAATATGGATTCAAAAATTTATTGTAACAAGGAAAAGTTGGAATTGAATGAAATAGAAAGATTAACAAGCAATATAAAAAAAATCCAGTAACGAAATTTTGGTAACATGGAATTCGATTCCAGACATATTTAACTGTTTGTAGAAGCTGTGCATGCTATTTTAATCATATTTTCATATACCTATGCCTCATTATTATCAGAGATGAATATAATGGCTCGCAGGCTTACCGCTTGGCAGATGATTCTAATTCAGTAAGCATTATGCTAAAAGTAACATCTTGCAATCTTGATATAAGTTATTTCTCATCTAATCTTCAACAACAGAAGTCACACTAATATTACTTTAATTTGAATTACATGTATAAAAATTGTACAGTGCAAAATGTATTTTTTATAGTAAATAAAAAGTTTTGAATTGTTAGTATTTAGTTTTATTATTTTCCCAATAATCACATGTCAACATTATTTGACGGCACGTCTATAACTCATTAAACATTTCATTAGAAAAAAATGGATCGTTGATCCATAAAGTTCACCAGCCCTGGTCTATACGGTATAATGTGCGCCTCACAGTTCGTTCAGAGATGTTCGCAGTTGCTCCTTCATTAAGATTCCCCGCTATTTGACGTACTGTTGCTCTTCAGTTGGAGTGGACAACTCTGGCAAGTCTCCTTTCAGCTCGAGCATTCAGTAGCCTGTGACGACCACGTGCCTGACGTTGAGACCCGATTTTCTGCTTGGTAGTCCACTCTCTGTACACATTAATAACTGCTGCTCTCAAACACTTCACAAGAGCAACCGTTACGCTGATACTGGTTCCGACGCTTCGAGCGCCTACAATCATTCCGCGTTCAAATTCAGTTAAGTCACGTTTTTTGCCCATATCTTCGCGCTTAATACAGTGCAATTGATGGTTCACTTGCCTTGCATTCCCTTTTTGTGTCTATCTCGCCCTCTAGCGGCAACACTGTGATGCAGTAGCTCATTTTGCATAAAACTATCACGTGGCATCATTTGGCCATTCAGTGCATAACTAAAATATAAAATTATTAATACAATGAAGCATTCAAGTTAATATGCATTACGTATTAAAAATTATTGATTAATGACTATATTAATTTTAATTATATATTCATACTAATTTAATTAAAGATACAATGAAACATTAAAACCTTGAACTATGGTAGAAGACAAAATTTTTCAAATCTCTTAAATTAAAATTAACAATTCATTTTCTACACAATACCAAGCACAAGTCAATAGGATTTCAAATCAAATTAAGAAATAATTACTACTTCCTAAATAAATATTTTTAAAAACACATACCACCTATAAGAATATCCCTATCAACAAATAAACTTACTTTAACTTCAAAGCAAAATTTCCCCTTTGATGTTCCGTGAGTAGCACGAGCACCAGCCCACATGAATGCAAAACCTTCATCTGTCAAAGGGTGAGCTGAGAATAATGATCCAGCAATAACTAAATTCAGATCAGAATTATCTAGAAAAAAGAAATTTAAATTAGCATGATTCTCTGATTGACGTACTTTTTTGATAAAAGTTGCGCTAATCTAAATCACAAATAAAGTAAATTTATGCAGAAAAACTAATTATGAAATTCAATTTGAATTTCATCTTTAATTAAAACTTATTCATTACAAGCAATAACTTATCAGTTAAAAATTTCTTTATAAAAAATTCCTCTTATTTATGAGATAAAAATATAATAAAAAATAGATAATGCATGAAGTTATATTTTTGCCTAAGTAATGAAAAATGAGTAAGATAAAATTGAAAAATGTTACAATTAAAACCAGTACTAGAACATATGGTTGGGATAGAAGTTGGATCTCTTAAATTTGCCACCAAAACGACAAACCAAAACAATTAAGCTGAGAGTTAATAAGCAACAACCCTTCAGTTAACTTGTTGATGTAATAGCCAGTGTTTTGCATTGCTGAACAATATATCTACAACATGAATTCTAATAAACAAATATTTCATCCAATCATTATATAAAAAAATAAACATATTTTAACACTTTCAAATCTGAACTATTCTAAACATGCTTCCTTATGGACCAAGGATTTGGGGTATTTTTAATGAGAAGAAAATACTTGGAAAATATATATCTTATCAATTTTTCCCTTAAAAATTCCAAAATGTTTTTATTTAAAATACAAAAAGTATTTAAATGCATTAATTACTATTTAATGAGCAATTACTGAAGAAAAAAAACATATCCCCAAAGTTTTTTAAAAAAAGCTCCATAAGGCAACATTTTTAACAAAATGTTTTACATACATTTGAACAAAAACTACCGATACCAAATCATTAGCATTTAATAAATCTAAACATCGTTTACAAAACCACAAACAAGACACCATGAAATGCAAAAACAAATACGATTATCAAACATTCCAAATAACTAACTCATTGAGCATTGCTGCATTGTTTCTAGTTCGTCTCAGAAATCTTATATATATAATAATTTTAATAGTTCTGTATTTGCACAATGTCTTGTAAAGCAAATAAAGCCCTTTCGGTTTTGACAAAAACAAAAAAATGACCATAAAAAATGAAACAGCTATAGCATTACCAAAAAATTAAGAGCTAAATCATTCCAGCATGGTTACCATCATGAGACTGACAAAATGCCAAGAAACTGATGACAGAACGATACCAACTGAATTTTAGAACAATCTTTTTTTTAATAGAAGAGAATAGAGGCATGCAGAAACAGTGAGATTGTAAAAAATTATAACATCTTTCTTAGTAAAGAATTTTTTTCAAATGTTATATATTTTGAGAATTTAATAAAAACCAGTTTTTTTAACCTATATGCAAAGTTATCTAACTTTACATTTCCAAAAAATTATTTAAAAAAAAACAATTATATATTTTATAAAGAAATGAAAATGATTTAACAATTTCTAATTTTCAAATATTCAAGAAGTTAAAAAGTCACCAGCTCTGTAAGTAAAAAAAAAGAAAAGAAAAAAAATGAAAATTTTAAAAAAATAATTTGATACATTTTTTTTTTAAGCCAGAGTGAAACAGTACGTTGTATTCCTTCAAAATTTAACAACTCATCAAATGAAGAATCTTATTCAAAGACTTCTTTAGTTTTAAGAATAAATTAAAACAAAGAAAGATTTTTTTTTTTTTACCACGATGTTAACAAAAGTAAAAATATGCGATTCAATGAAGTAATGACATCATTTTGAATTTCATTGTAATAATTTACTAACTGATTTTTCATAAATTACTAAACTAAAGACAAAATCCCTTCATTCAAACATATATCATTGAAAAGCTATTTATTACAACCTTCAAGATGGTGTACAGTAATTTTTGTGCGATAATATGTTTAAAGTCTGTTTTTATTTTTTAACTAAACTTCTAAACGAAATCTTAAGGAGGAGGTGAGATGCAGTCTCTGTTGAACTGAGGTTATGAGCACCAAAAAGGTGGTGTTCTTTTTCGTCTGACACCTATCCTTCGGCTTGTCCGGCATGGGAGACCCTACCAGCAGCAAGCTACCGCTGGCATAGCCCTCCGGGTCATTGGAGCACGCAAGCCTCACCGCCCCAGCAGCATAGTCCCATTCCCTACCCAATGTCATGAATGAAAGAAAATCGAGCAACATCATTGGTTCGCACCGCCGCGCACTCTGCCAAGGGAATGTGCCGTCATTATAAACGAACAGAAGCGATTAGTGAGTGAACGATCGGACTTAGAAAAAATTATGTTATCGAGTGAGTATGTTATCGGACTTAGAACAAATTTTAGCGGCATATTCCCATTCTAATCGATGACATCTTTGTGATCACTGCATAGAAAATGGAGAAAGTATTAAGGGCAGGCTCATTGATTATTTCATGAAACGTGATTGCTATTTGCATTACGCTTATAGTATGCAGAGATTTCTCTTCAAAAATGCGCTAATCATTCAAAATACGTTTTTAAATTCGAATTATCGCGAATTCATCAGGTGAAGATCGCAGGGAGGAATAAAATGAACAGAATCCAAATATCGCACAATACTATGATAATTTTGAGAAAATTTTTAAAAACAACTCAACATTATATCAGCATTAAAGAAAATAAACACAGTGTTTCATATAAATAATCACAACCAAAACAGAATTTACTGTGCTTTAATTGGTCAGGTTTGTTTGTTTTTTTTCTTTTAGTAAGTAAAAAAATTTCTAAAATCCTATGGTAAATTGCTTTTTATTGGCTTTATTCAGGAAAAAATTTGTATGCCAACATAGCTCATTCAATAAGGTGCCATTTACTAAAAATAAGAAATGAATTTCAAAAAATGCTGAATGTCTTGCCGCTGTTATAGTGAAAATAAAACTAAATACTACACGTATGAGAAAGGAAAATGATTTTCAAAGAGTAAGTTGAAATTAATTTATGATTAAAAATGTATAGTTTTCAGAAATTAAGTTTATTAAATTCATATTTGCAATTCATTCAGTTGGTTAAGTTATTTATTTATTTTATCTGTATTATAAAAATAGTTACGAGACATTGTTCATTATCTTTCGGGTATATCTCATAATAAATTTCCAGAATTTTCCAGTGTAATCCAATTATCGCTACTGGCATGTGTGAAATTTAAATCGATATATTTATCTCAAAACATTATGTGTGTTTAAAAATTTGTCATTCAAAAATTGCATAAAATAAAATTCTTGATAAGTTCAGTATTTTGATTAAAACTAATTATTTAGGCCAGACTTTCATAATGAAAATAAACTAGAGTTTATATTTATTCTGACCTTATATTAAATAAATGCTTTATTTGAATAATTATTTTTACAAGTAAATAATTTTAGAATTTAATCTATAAATCCACTTTTTGCATCAGATCTTCATTTATTTTATAGGAGTGCATCAGTTTCAAAATTTAACTTTGAATCTTTTCAGAAAGGATCAACTAGAATTATCACTACTTTTCTATTTCATAAACACAGTCCTGTGACTGCTGAAACTTTATTTCTTCCTGCTAAAGACTTCAGAGAACTGTTCGAAAATTATTTTGGTGATGGCATGGGACCTGCGGTAGCAGCCAAATACTACTAAGAAGTTATGCAGATGAAATCGGATTTCCAGCTAAGTGATCCGATAAACAGTAGGATTAATCTTTTTCGAAGAACAATTGAATATTGGTACGAAAAATGGAGACTTCTTTATCTGGGATCTTGAAATGAGCTTGGCATGATTGAAATAAGTTGCAAATTCAAAATTTAAGAACTAATTTTAATGATTTGCAGTATTTATTTAATCGTTTCATAAGATCAGTGGTGTATTTAATTTATATATTTCATATCTACGCTTAATACTGAATTAGGAAATTTGCGATTTATAAGTATTCTTTAACATTTATGTTATAGTTTGAAATGCAAGAATAAATAAGACCAATAAAGTGCATAGTGCTTGAGTAATTGGCTATGATTTAAAAATTACTATAGAATAAATATAAGGGTTATGTTTAATTATTTTATGAGATATACTGAGTAATTTTATTTAGATGTCTGAAAAATTATAGAAAATGATATTTTTAGAAAAAAAAAATGCACACATAATGTCATTTACAGATTTTTATATTGAATAATGTTATTGTCTAAAAATGTATTGCTATTAATATATATTCTCTAACTTGTAGGTTACATATGTCTTTGGAAAATCACTAATAGTTTTTTAATTTCTTTTTTTTTTATTATTATTATTATTCATGTTTGTAGCAAAATCTTTCCTCCAGTTGAAGCAAAACCAAAACATCAAATAATTTATTTCGCACTTGGAGAAGAGATCAATTGATTTTTACCAACCATTTCAATTGGATGCATGCAAAATTCTAACAATTAATAGGAACTATTGCAGTACATCATTTGTTTAATTTTGTAATATTAATTGTTACGTTTAAAACCGTCAAATTTTTCTAGTGTTAAATTTGTATTCGTTCATTATGAATAAACTAAGCGTTTTTCAAAAAAAAAAAAAAAAGGTTGGTCATAAATATTTTAGTAAAAGTGAAGTATTATTTTTATACAAATACAAATCAAATGTTTGTTGTTTTTTTTCAATTGGGAAATTCATGATTTTTACAGGCCTGGTACATTTCTAGATCAAATATTCCAGAATCTAATTTTTTTCATTCTTGACATTAATGAGCTTTCTTTTGTGTAATAATTCTATAGTAATTTTAATATCTGAAGAAATTTTGTGCAAATTCAATCATTTTATTGCTCAATTAATCGTACTTATTTCACTGCTTGGTGTTTGGAACGATGATTTTGTATGAAGATGAGCTTTTTTTTTATTCCAAGGCTGAGTTGCATAATTTTATATTAATATTAATTTAAAATGCAACATAATTATAGTAAAATAAATCCTGGAATCTTGACACCCATTATAGATAATAAAAGTTCATCACATATTTTAAAATTCTGTTCTTCAGATTTTGTCAAATCTCCTTGCTCTTTTTTTTTTTTAGTTTTAGATATTGATGTTTTATAGTCTGTTTACTTACTTTAATAAAAAATGAAGTACTTAATAAAAATATCAAATAAGAGCAAAGTGTCTGATACTTTAATTAGTTGAAATGCTTTTTGATAGTTTAAATGCTATGAATATTTAAAGATTCAGTCTAATAAAATAGCAGAGGGGGAGATAAATTTATTTTTAACATTACATTATGCAGCAACTCATATTTATATTAACATTTTTTTAAATTTAAACTGTGATAAAGTTGTAGATTTCTTTCACTGGAAAAATGAATGCTTTGTGGTAAAGAAATTCAATTAAGATTTCTAAATTGATTTTTAAATTGCTTCCAGCACTATTTATATTCCGATATATTTAAACAAATTCTTCTAAAAGATCCCTATAATTCCCTTACCTAAATTCGACACGTATAGGCAATCCTTATCAAAATCACATAGTATATAAGCACTGGGGAAAATATTCTCCCTCTTTTTTACGCTAATCTGCTCTTGTATCGCGCTGTGAACGGACGAGCCTTGTACGCGCCTCTTGTACATAAATCATGCCTCCCGGGATGAGATAAAACGAAATTAAAAATTCAAAGTGTCTTTCCTGTCTTCGGCCACGATTCTGCTTCAAAAATTATGTTTATATATATTTTTCAATTTTTCTCATATTTCATCATCAATTTCAAAAATTATTTTTTGGAAAAAAAGCTATACGATTGATAATTGCATTGCCTTTAATTGTTGCTGAGATTTTTTTTTCATTTCTTTTCTTTAATCAGCCATAGTTGTAACACCGAAATTTTTTCCACACTCTGATAAAGGGAAATGTGTTCTGGACGTGTTTTTAATTCTCAACTGATTGAAATCAAAATTTGACGCAGAATTACATTTGCAATCACAAAATCACATATCAAATTTGATATGTTTAAGCCACTGCATTTTTGAGTTATCACATTTACATGCTTCTAAAAGTACAGACTGACAGACATTTTAATCCGTTGCTAGATTTGGCTTAAAATTTGATACATGTCTACAATACAGATGTTAAATCTGTGTACCCAATTTTATTCATCTAGCTCTCTTTGTTTTGTCGTTACAGTGTTAACTTATATTCAAACAATCACAAAATATCCCCGAACTTGGAATCTCTAGGATTACCTGTCAGTTGATATATTCAAACAATCAAACAAACAGAATCAAACAAACAGAAAACAACAGAAACAGATTTTGCTCAAAATTTGATAGAAATCTATAAATTTGGTGTAAAGATCATATACCAGATTTCATCCATATAATTGAAAGTATTTTTTAATGATATTTGTCACAGATACGCTGCCCTTTTCCAAAAATGCGTTTTTCGAATTCAGGAAGGTCTGAAACGTGGAGATTTATCAAAATCTCGAGCTTGAATTTTTTGACGATTACAATACTTGCTCTACACTTGGTATGTGAGAAAGTATAAATGATATAAAAATTTTCCTCATATTTGCATGCTGAATTATAAAGATATAATTTTATTGTTAATTTTTTTATCTTATAAAGGTGCTACAAATAAAGACTTTAAGAAAGTACAAATAAAGACTTTAAACACAAATTTTTAAAAACTGTGCAAATAGTAAAGAAAAGCAGTTCCCTAAAATGTCTCGCATAACTTTCTTTTAATGAAGAAAATTTTACTCAGCAATTTTGTGTTCAAAAGGATAATATATATAAGAAGATAAGCTTACAAAATAAATAATTAATGAATCCAGGGTGCGTAGTGAGAAACTGAAACAAAAATTAAGTACTTTTAAGCACTTTAAAAGCACCTTAACCAAAAAAAATTAAGGACCTCTGTACATGTACATGTACATATATGTTAACCTGCATATTTTCTAAGCATATGATATTTTATGTTTTATAATAATGCATATTTTTATTGAAAATTTTTAAATCAATTTTAAATGTGTATTCTTTAAATTTTAATATTTGTCTACAGAAAGGTCAGAAACAAGTTCGATATGCAAGGCTCTAGTCGTAGAACAAGTAAATAGCGTGATGTAAACTATATTTGAAGGTTTAAAAGTCCTAATATAAACTGGGCCTGCAAAGTCTATCCAGTAGTATCGAAAGGTATAAAGGAGTAAGTCTATCAGGTGGAAGAGAGGCTTCTATTTCATTAGAACTTAAAGCATAGGACAGTTTGCACGGCAAGTTTCAATCACTTGCTTGATGGCTTGACGACCTCGGAGTATCCAAAACCCGGAGCGTAATTCTGAAAGAACTACACGAACACCCAAGTAATGTAGACGAATGTGTGTGTGTCTAATCAATAAGTGCACACAATAATGAGATCCTTCAAGTAGTATCAGATGTCTTTGTTCAAGTGATATCAGTGCGAATTGTAGCCTACCACCAAGTCGAAAAATATTATCTTTTAGAAATGGGCGAAAACGAGAAGTTTTTTGAGGATTTAGGTAAGGAACAATTATGCTCTAGTGCGTTGATTTCTAAAGAAAAACACTGTTTTTGTACAATTGAAATCCAATAGTGTTTTGCCTCATTCAGATCATCAGTTGTTAATTCTGAAGCAAAATGTTGTCGAGATTTACAGTTGTGCAGAAAGCGATAAATCCAAGCTGTTCTTCTCAAGAGTTTTGTGTATGAACTGAAGCGGGATATATCGATTAAAGTTTGGATAGTTTAGTTGATGAACACAATGTTTGGGTATTTACTTGAGAGAGTATTTAGTGGGAAAATGTATTGGTATTTTAACTAAACGTTGATGCTTAGACAAAAGGAAAAAGCTTATGTCTGTCTGTTTCAGTGTGTATGTGCCGGGTCTGTACAAACCAGACCGTCTGACTTATGCCTATTAAATTTGGCAAATAAATAGTTTGGAGGGTAGAAAAGTGATTTTCGGGGAGATTTTCAAAAAAGTATCTTTTTAATGATGACAGATTTTTTTTTGCCGTACAATTTTTCTTTCTATATTTAATAATTTTTTAAAATATTTTAAATATATTTTGCAACAATATATTTCATTGTTGAAAAGAAACTCTAAACCGATCGCACGAATATTTCATCTTTTTTTTTCCTTTCTTTCTTTTTCTTTTCTCTCTTATTGTTGTGATCACAATAAGAAGATAGGTATATTTTTCCATGATGAATAAGTTTCAACATTAGGTATGCTTGTAATAATTTTTTTTTTTTTTTTTTTTTTTGATATTTTTTGTATTTACGAATGAGATTTAACTTCAGAATGAAGCAATGTTGGACATTTTTTTAATGCCTCCCTTTTAAAATATTGCTGATTTTACCTGTGATATAATAGAAAAAATAAATATTATGTGCATAAAATATCGACAGAAAAATAGAAAACTGGACAAGTGCAAAGCACAATGACGATAAAAACAATGTAAGGCTATTTCTCAAGTATATGTTATGAAAAATTAAAAGTCACTGATATACTATATGTTTCATGAACTATCAACATTAAATAAAAGATTATTCTATATTAAAGAATACATTAAATTTTAACTAACCTTGACATATAATTGCTACATGTGATACAAACTGGGTTTATTTTGTTTTACTTCATTTTGTATTCCTTATCTTCAAATTGTATTTTTTGTTGTTGCCTTGCATTAGGAGAAAATGGGAAGCATTTCTTTACGAAAATGATATTTAATATTAGTCATATATGAATTTCTTAATAAATCAATGCTAAAACAATGGTAGGAACATTTTTATACTTTAAGTATTTTGAACATTCCTTGCAAGAGGCTACTCTGGCAGTAATTTTAAAATTTAATTCGATCTAGGAAATAATTTAAATTATTATTTATTTATTTATTTTTTATGGATTATAGAATTAACATTCTGTTAAATATTCCTTCAAATTTAATATAAAATCACCAAAATTTTTAACCTATTTTGAGAAAAAAAATTACAGATGTTACAAAATATAATTCATTTTCTTTTATTTAACAATATATTAATAGAAAATGATTCATTTCATTTTAATAACACGATTACAAATTTCTATACCGAAAATATACGGAAGATTTAATTAGGGTTTCATGTATTATGGTTAAAAGTAAACAGAAATAAAAGTGAATGTTCATTCATAATTATGAGGAAATAAAACATCTCTTTAAAAACTTCTTTAATGTTACAGCAAGAATTCCCCCTGCAATGCAATAACAGAAATCTGACATTATTTCTTTAATAAAGAAACTAATGTTCTAAATTCATATTGCTTTTGAAATCTTATATTGATCTTGACTGGACTTCTACAAACTATGGGCTCATTGTGAGATAAACAGACTTTTTCCATAGCAAAATGTCTGTAACATGCATATTGTTTTCACAGGGGAAAAAATCGTTTAAGAAGGACCGAATCAATGGGCACATCCAAGCGTGCCCTTAAAGCCATTTCTAATAAATATAATTAAATCCTCAAGAGATTTGAATCTACAATATGGAAGCTGTAATGTCAACAGTCCAAAGAGATTATTTAAATAATTCTAATCAAGGAAGAAGAGCAGGATTATTAAATAGGTAAAGTTGGCAATTGCCAAGAAGACCCTCAACTCTTGAAAATTTTTAGCAGTTTTAGAAAGTTTAATTTTATACTTCATTTAATGAGAGCCAAAGCAATCAAATTTATTCAAGTCAAAATCAAGTATTCCTTAAATTAACTTCGAAATTTTATTCTAGTAATATTAATAATTACAATTTACAAATCATTCATTATGCTATTTTATAATTCTAAAAAATTTGGAGCTTTTCAGCTTTAAAAAAAATGTTCCCTCCTTTTGCAATATTATTTAGAGTGTATATAAGAAAGTTGTCTTTTGTTTTTTAATATTTTGCTTAAAGTTAATTTTACATTTTAACTGAGCACTTTTTTGATATGTGAAATATTGAAATGGACCTCTTAAAAAGGGACTTGCGACTGCAGTTTTTAAAAATTTGCTATCTAAAACTGCTGAATAAAAATTAAATAAAACCAATAAAAAAAATTGGAGGAAAAAGGGAGCTTCGAGATTTGCATTACTTGAGGGCCCTTAGAAGGTTTTAAACGGCCCCGAATTCTTTTGAAATTGAAAATAATTACATTGTTTGAAATATGGAGAAAAAAAAACATAGTTAATCAGTAAAAATTTACGATAAAAGTATAGATGGGTATAAAAGTATGATGTTGAAGAGTGTATTACTAGAACTTCTTTCATCAAGATAGTAAATGACTATTTTACATATAAGAACGATCTTTAAAAAAATTAAAGTTTCTGAAGAATATACACTTCATATAGTAATGTAAAAATCATATATTTAAATTCTGTTTTATTTTTCAGCAGTAGATTTGAGTTATGGTTTAATAAATAGTACATCTAGAAGAAAATTAAACTGATTTTTTTTAACTGATGTAACATGGAAACTTAACATCTGTGGATAAAAGCTTTTCTTACTATTTACAGCATTTCAAAAATTGCTTTTGTAACTATTTCCTTCTTAAAATCATTCCAATACCATTAACCTCAATTAATTGTACTTCAAACTTAAGAAACAACTTTTTGTTAAGTTCCTGTATTTAAATAACATATATTTCAGTGTTCGAACTTACTGAATTAAACAAACGAATCAAGAAGAAATAAAGCAAAAACTAATAAAACCCAAACTCTTTCGTTTATTGCAAATCGTTTTATTTATGTAAAGTAATGCATTTATATCTGAAATGTAGAAGAAATGATTATTGTTTCGAAGTGGATGCAGTATTTATATGAGAAGAAATATCATTCGTCATTGATTTTTATCATACATTTTTGAATAAATTCCTTGAAAAGCAATTCATCTTTCATAAAAAAAAAAACAAAGTGAAAATTATTGAGATAGTATTAAAACGCATGAAATTGTATTAATGAACGTATCATTAAGTATTCTATAATGCGTTAAATATCATGTTAACTTTCGCCAAATCTGACACTTTTAGATAACGTTTAAAATGTTGTAACCTCTTCTAGAACTGATCCTTATCCGTAACACAGCCGCCTTGTAAACAAGACCACTGATTGACAGTTTTATGATCAGTACGGAAAATGTTCTGCACAGAAAAGTAATACAACCATATCAGTTACAATGTTACAGTCTTGCGGCCAGTGTCCATTAGTATCACAGAAAGCACAAAATGAAGAACGTTTCTTAATTGGCGTAGTGTTTGTTCTTGGAATTAACACACAAGTTAGCAGTGGAAGGTTTAAAATCATAGTGAATAGACTGTTCACCTCTAATTTTCTGAATTGTAAGTGCGCCTACTACCTCTTCCGAGAGAAACTGAATTTTGTTACGTCACCTTCCGAAATTTTCAGACGTTTCGCAAAAATAATCCAACGGCTACAAATGTCATCAGGAAATGCCCGTAAGATTTTAGAAGTTAAAATTCGACCATAAGCGTTAATGTCCTCACCCAAAGCACGTAGAGCTTGTAATTCCCTATTACATTCAATAAAAACTTCATTCAGTGATGTTGGTGATAGATTTCGGATTGGCTTCAAATTTTCTAAAAAGTCCAAATGAGCTTGAATAATTCTATTTTTGTCGCCATATTTGTCCATAAGGAGTTTTTTGGTAACTTCATATGTATCGGCAATAATACTTATACCATCGACCAATCGTTTCGGTTCATCCAGCAAATAACCTTAAAAAACATGCTTACCAATAACGGCAAGATTTGGATTAGCATCTACGGAAGACTGACACTCTTCCAGAAAACTTTGCCACTGTTCTACATCGCTTTTAAAAGGTTCTAGCTTCATTGTAGGCAATTTAACTGTATACGATTGAGTAACAGGTGTTGTAGTACAAGGGTTCAAATTCATCGCCAAATTATTATTAATAATAATAGGCGAATCAGTAACGTTATTCGTAGTTGACGCTAATTTATTTTGAATTATTTTTGAGCTTTAAAAATTGTGAATTCAGCATTATCCGTATAGCTTTCACACTGTAAAACAACCTTTTCGTATTCTTCATCAGAAAATAAATTATGTTATTTCGTTATCCGTTATTTTAATTTCATTCAAGGCAGTCGTTAGGCGATTACAAATATATTCAATGTCTTCACTTGAAAATTCATCTTTTATATTCCCTATTTCAGCAGAAAAACGAGTAATATTACCTCGAATAGTTTTCCGTTTCAGTAGCGCCATTCTGACTATAGCTTCATCAGGCGCCGCCATTGCAGTTAATCCGAAGTATAAACACAAAAAATTCAGTAAGAAAGTAAATTTGCCGATATTTCGTAAAAGGCAGGAAGTATAAATTCAAGGTCCTGATTCATATAGAGTTTTCGGCACCATAAATTGAGATGATGTTAGTATAACATATATTTATTTTCTTCACAATAAGAACGTTACAAATATATAAGTAGTTTTATAGAATAACAACAATAAAAAGGAGATGCCACTCAAGCTAAAAGTAATTATACTAAATTGTTTGCTTGCTGCTTGTCGTAACAACCAAACAGTTTGTATTTCATTTTTACATATGTAACAGCAAATAAGGTTCGACATAGCGGGGTTTAGTTTAGTTTAATTATATTAACGTCCCGTTTTAAAGCAACACTAGGACTATTTTGGGACGGACCTCGTAATTTTGAGCCGCGGTCAGATGACGAGGACGACACCTGAGCTGGCACTCCCCTCTCCACACCACACCAGCGGGGGGACATTACGTCCGATAGTTTAACGTGCACCAGACCGGCTTACACGACGGTTCTTCAGTGGAATCGGGTTTCGAACCTGAAACCCTCCGGTTCCGAAGCCGAAGTACAAATTTCCATCTGTACTATCTTGCTATATTTAGAAATTTTAGTTGCAGCCTTATAAAGCTAAGAGATAAGCATTTCGAGATGGCTACCATCATAAGACTGGCAAAATTGTTATGAAATTCACAACAATACGCTGCCATCTTCTAAATGAATTTCTTAAATCATTTTTTTAATAGAAAAGAATAGCAGCATTCAGAAATGTTGAGACTATTAAAAAAAATCCTCATCACTTCTTACTTCTGAAGTTAAGTAAAGATCTTTATCAAACGTTTTCGCATTCCGAAAATTTAATAAAAACTTATAAGAGCCAGTTATAAGAGCCAGTTCTGTAGTTAGAAACAAAATGAAAATAAAAAATGTCAGTTGAAGCATTTTTAAAAGTATCTTTTGAAGTCAGCACGAGACAATATATTGCATTGCTTCAAAATTTAACGAAACTCATCAAATAAAGAATTTTATTCAATGAACTGTAGTAAATTTATTTTAAGTATAAAAGCAAAGAAAGCTTTGTTTTCTTTTATTATGACTTTAACCGCGGTAAAATGATGCGACGATTGAAAGAAGAAATAACATTGTTTTGAACCTCATAATAAGAATCATTATTATAAATTGTATGCAAAACTAATTTTTCAAAAATTACTTTAAAAATGCATTTATTCAAACAAAATTTTTATCACAGAAAAGCTATTATTTAAGACAGTTTTTTTTTTTTTTTTTTTTTTTTTTTTTTTTTTTTTTGCAATAATATGCTTTGATGTTATAGTGAAAACACGTTAAAATTGATTTTAGTTTTTTTAACTAAAATTTTGAAAAATCTGCGTTTAGTCGGCCTCTAATATTACAAAAATAACATCCCAATTTTTATGCTCCTTTAATGGTTTATGCTGCACATTGCTCTGTCAATTTGGACAAATCTTCATAAAGAGAGATTTTTTGGGAACAAAATTTTTATAAGAGTTATAAAAAGAAAAAAAGTAATAATCTTTATAGAATGATAGAATCCAGACCTTGAAAAATAAAAGTTTTCAATATAAAATTGAATAAAATTATTCAATGAACTGCCTGAAAATTTTCATTTAAATTAACAAAGAAAGCTTCTCCGCTCCCTTTTCCTCACGATTTTAATAGCGGTAAAATAACATGACTTAATGAATCAAAGAAGCAATGATATTGTTTTGAATTTTATTATAATAAAAATTATTACAAATTATGCCCAAAACTAATTTTTCAAAAATTACTAAAACTGAAGAGGAAAAATGCATTCATTCAAACAAAATTGGAATAATAGAACAGCTTTTTTTTTTAACTTTTAAAATGTAAAAATAATTTTTGTGCGGTGATGATGTAATGTTAAGGCGATAAAGTGTTAAAATCCTATTTTTATTTTTTAACCAAACTTATAAAATTTTAAAATATCCGTTCTTAGAGGGCCTTTAATACGGAATAAGTAACTTTCTAAATTGCATGTTCCTAACTTCAATGGTTTATGTTGCCCATTGCTCTCTCATTCAAGTCAAACCTTATATGTAAAGGAAGATTTCACTGGAAGAAAATTCTATAAGAGTTATAAAAAGAAAAAAGGAAAAATGCTATAAAATTATAGTATCTAAACCCTGACGAATAAAAGTCTTAATTTTTTTTTTATTTCATTAAAATTTTAAATACCAGAACTAGCAGTTTTATTTTCCTTGATAAAAATTAAATTTGGCAAAAGATAGGTAAAAAAAAATAATAATTTTCAAATGGATGGGGTCATTTTGAAAAGCACACAGCAAAAGAAATCGCGATCATTGAAAACTTATGGCTTCAAGTTAAAATCTCATCATTTTAGATTTTACACAATCGACTAATATAATTACACACCTCATTTAATTACATTTCAGTATGGTACATTAAAATCAATCTAACAAGTCATTCAAGGCATTGCTCCAAAATAACATATTAAAGATAATAATGGTTGAATGTGTAATGTACTAAAGAGGCTTCACTGTAAGTGTTTCTATGGAAGCTTCTACCATGTTCGATATCTCTTTAGCACCCCAAATTCATCCTGCTGTATTTTTTTTTTTTTTTTTTTTAGCATTAATCAGATCAATCTGCGTATTCTTCTTTAACAACACATGAAAGGTACTTACAAGGAGAGGGCATGAGGTTGAAAATGAAGTTCAGGATGAGATTTTATATAATGGTAGTATGCATTTAGAATATTCTTTCATGAAAATATTAAAGTGCAATAGCCAGCCAATTTCGAGAAAATGGCATCAAAATTTTAGAATAGCTTATATACTAATCAAGCGCTGTCATTTCGAGTCCCAAATAGTATGGTGGATAAAGCATCTGCTTAGCATTCCCGAGACCAGAGTTTGGTCCAGGGCTAGTGTTTTTTTGCTCTTTTTAATTTTTTTCTAAATTATTTGAAATTAATTAAACAATTTATAAATAGTTTTAATTAATAATGTTTCTCATTTTTTATGCAAAAATAAATATTTATTTCTCTTAATTCCTGGATTATAATTTAATTTTTAGAAGAAAAATAATTATAAATATGAATGTGAAAAACTGATTACAATATTTTATTTCTAATGGCTGGATATTTGGTAATATGCACGATGTAAAATATCTATGTTTTTAATGCCTATTTGAAATCATAAAATAATTGGGTTTTTTATAGAAAAAATAAATAAATAAACAATAACAGCAACTTTTTCAAAATCAGAATTATGAGAAAATTAAAATGCATCCAGGCAATTTTAGTTAAATTGTTTTTAGAATAGCAATGTTTCAACTGCTTCCCTCCCCCCCCCCTCCAGTTAATAAATAATTTTAAAAAAATAACATATTTCAGTCATCCATATTTCTCAACCTAACTCCTTTTCTGGAAATTATATATAATTTTAACTGTTATCTTAAGTAAAACCAATGCTCTTGCTTATACTTGTGATTTTTTTTACAATGAAATCTTGACATAATAGCAGAGGAAAGAAGTATAAAATACTCACATGTATCAAGAGTGATAATGGTTTCATCAATTTCTTCAGTTTCAATTTTCATGGTTAAGTCTTGAGAACTAAAAAGATAAAAATACTTCCATAAATATTTATATAAATGTGAGATTAATAGCATTAAAGAACAAATGCACCAACATTTTAATATTTCTCTGAAAATATCTAGTGTTACAAGTTATATTAAAAACAATAGTTTACATTGGCATTCAGTCAAATCAAAGAGCTAACATTTACTTCCAGGTGGCTTATCAAATTCAGAAAAAAGCAAGACAACAAAATTATTTTTTTAAAAAGAAAATTTGCTTTTACTTTTTATTTCACAAAACTTCTTATACTTAATGTCACATTCCTTACTTTTTTTTCATATTTTAACAGAAATAAATGAGAATTTTATGTCAAATTTACTGTGAAAATATAGAATTGTCTACTGCTTGACATAATTTTAAAAATTACTTGCTATAATTAACAATTTAGAAATGTTGAAATCTTGAAGTGGTAACATTTAGACAATAATAATTTAATAACTTTCCTGCATCTTTCATATGTTTAGACTGCTACTTTCCCCACATTCTATTAAAAAATTGTAAACTCAACTAAATTGTATGAAATAAAACCATTTCTCAATTTACAATGAAATGCTGCCAAATAAGAGAAGTGAATAGAATAATGCAAACAGAATTTCAGGGTATGACAATAGATACTGCATGATCATATTTCGATACATACCGCAATGGACCATTTATATGTTTTTCAGTTGTATTTTGTTTCACTCAGTCCCAATTCATTAGTAACCATTTAAATGAAAAATATTTTGTTTATATGATGCAAAAAGTCCAATTATTTGGTAATTATGAATTTTTCCTAATTTTAAAATTCACAAATTTTTAGCTTAAGCCATAATTTTTTTTGTTTTTATAACAGGAAGAAAATTTCCTAGAAAGTGGGAGACATTTTTTTCCACTCTGTTATATTTAATTATAAAAAGAAATATTTGTATGCATATGCATCTGCAGTGTCCAAAAAATATATATTATATTTACAGTTATGAAATTTTGCACACAAAATGTTTATAAAAGTGACCCAGTGCACCAAGAAATGTAAAATTTAATAAAAACACCAAGTGAGTATGGCATACTCGCCATACCAAGCGAGTATGGCACCAAGCGAGTAATGTTAATATGTCTCAGTACTTTAAAATTCAGGTATACAGAAAATTCATCTTTTTATGGTTAAATAGAAAGCTCCAATAGATAAATAGTTTTATATATATATATATATATATATATATATATATATATATAATGTTAACATGCTTTAGTTCCCTTTTAAACAAAATTTATACATAATTTCTAACAAAAAATAGTGCCCAATGAATATTAACATGGTTAATTTGTTTGAAATCATTAAATGAAATATTCCAATGTAAACAATGTTTTTATGAGCTAATAATGTAGTTAAAACAAGTTCTGGAGATAAGCTGAAAAATTATTAAAGTTCAAAATTTGACATTTTGTTATCCATGATTAGACTGCCTTAGTTATAAGAAACTTATCGTTGATCCTGTGTCTACTACATAAAGTGAAATGTTCAATACCATTTTCCTATAATTGTATAACTAATAGAACTTATGCATTTTAACTAGGATTAAATATATTACAAGTAACTTATAAACCTCAAAGAAGCCAAGACAAAATTCTGATATAAAATTATGACATTCATACACAATTAAAAGATCATCAACTACCATTCATTCAATTTATTCAAGATTATAGTCATACAGCATGTGTAAAAATATTTGTAAGGTGATAAGGCCTCAAATATAAACTGTTTACTTGTAGTAGATGATTTAATCAAATTAGCCAAACTGATAAAATT
This sequence comes from Argiope aurantia, assembly GCA_026543865.1. Taxonomy (NCBI): domain Eukaryota; kingdom Metazoa; phylum Arthropoda; class Arachnida; order Araneae; family Araneidae; genus Argiope; species Argiope aurantia. Next base: position 162,240 of record JAPMOR010063428.1, on the reverse strand, counting down.
TGCTTGTAATATTAGTTAATAATAAAATAAAATGCAAATACATTTTCACCTAAAATCCTATAAAATAAAAAAAAACATGAAAGCCTATTATGTCCAATTACAGCAATCAACACACTGATGGCGCAAATCCTACTTTTGAAATGCACGTAAAAATTTAAATGCATACTTGGCAAAGATTATGAAAATGTTATTGCACTAATCATTCATTTGAAAGATCAAAATATAGAATTGAGTGTTTTCATTCCCTGCAATCAAAATAAAAAGTCTAGATGAGAAGTGTAAAAAAACTTTACTTAGAATAAACTACACAGCTTAAAAATGCAAGTTAAAATATTGAAATAAAGAAAAATCATTACTTTTACACTTATATACTATGCAATAGTTCTATTAATATAATAAATATCTGGGAACTACATTAAAAATTCGCAGTTATTTATTACATTATTCGAAAATTTGTATGCACAAAACATGAGAAAAAATCTAAAGTATAAATAATCAGAATACAAAAACTGACAATAAATTGCTTGAATTTATTAAATTAATGTAAACAAAAAGTTTACACAAAATAATTTTGAGAAATCTGAAAGATCTTTATCCCTTTCCGATTTAACAGAGAACACATGACAGATATAAATAAATATTACAATCACTTATTTATAAAATAAAATTCAGTTTGAAAACATTTGATTTCATTTTTCTATAATAAACTTCAGAAAAAAACTATGCTTGCATGTTTTGATGAAATACTACTATAAATTAAAATCGTTCGTTGATTATCAGAATGGTCGTTTCGACGCCGGTAAATGCAGTGAAAAGTTCTTTCATCTAACAGAAACATATATATAAAGCCAATCGCTGAGGTAAAAATGCAGCCAAGATAGCAATATGGAAATTAACACTAAATTAAAACAAATATAAATGTATATTTCACATCTTTCATTCACTCGAGCACAGTATTACACAGATTTTTAAAAGCCACCGGTTGATTCATATTGCATTCAACAAACGAAATTTATATAAACGAGCATAAAAAGATAAATTATACATCAAACATAAATGTCTAAATTAAAAGCTTTAAAAAACAATAAAAAAACTTACGTGAAAGAAACGTTAAAATCGATTACAAGTCCGGAGAATATAATAACACAATGACAAACTATGCAGCGCGTTATTACTAAGTGTAGCCACACTGTATATTTGCAATAAAAAAATTTGTGCAGTTGGAATTTATGCCCTTAAACTTTAACATTTGTAAAAGTTACCTTAATTTTTAAATCTATTGGCACTCTAAACAAAATATTTTAATGCTTGTATTCATATCTCATAGTTTATTTATATTATAAAAAAAACTGAAAAAAGAGCAATGTTTAAGTTCTTTCCAACACTTTATATCACATGATCAACGAAATCAATGGCGCAACTACAGAATGACACTGGAGTACAGATGCCTCACTAGAAACCGCAAAAATAACAATTTTAGAGTGTGTTTTTAAAGCAAAATATGGAAAAACGAACAATACTAAGTTTTGGGCAATGCTTTTGTTTGCTGTGCCACTGTTCTCTACTGGAGTAATAATATTCTGGGTGTTTACAGGGAATAATTAGTCCAGAATCATACCGTGGATTAATCGCACCCAGAGAGTTGTATAATTTTTCGTCTCCCAAATTTCATAATAGATTTTAAAAGGGTAAGTTGTTCTATATTTTATCCTCACGGCGCTCCCAATTATTGACAGTCTTGATAATCTCCCTTTACCACAGTTGCTACTTTATTGAATTAATATTAATTAAAACATATTGATATCCAAATCAACTAAAGCCATGGTAAAAAGAGATATTTTATATCTTATAGTCTTCAGTGAAGTAACACTCATCACTCAAAGATGGTAATATATGAAAACTGTCTTTTCACTTAAATTTCAGAACCGATATTAATATTTTTTCAATATAGTGGTTAGTATAAATTAGTCTACAGTTGGAATCAAATAAAGAGAAAATAGTGATAGATTGTCAAAATTATCTCAGAAAAAATCAGGACTTTACAATTAATTGATTTGAAAATCAATCCCTTATACATAGTATTACCAAACAGTAAAATATAGGTTTTCTCTAGACATTTATTAATTTTATTGTAATTCACATTTTTATAATATGAAGAATCATTACCCCTTTATCTTATCCATCAAATCAAAATTATTTTTGCCAAGCTAATGCCAAACACCAAAATATCTCAACCCATGAAGGTTCATTACAATAGAGAATAATAGTTTCTGTTTATTGGATTTTTAACACACCTTGAGACATCATACCAAAACAAGATTAAATAAATCGCAGATGAAATAACAAGTGAGCCATAAGCTGATTAAAGCTTTAAAAATTCACTAAGGGAACGAAAACTTTATCCCTCTCCTTTTGTTTAATCGTCATTTGCACACATGGGCTAAAGGAGAAATTGGATATTTTTATATTTAAAAAAAAACATTTCAATTCCAGAAGTTTCCAGAAAAGAAAGGCAGGTGACAATAACAAAGCAAGTTTGCGTTACATATATTTCTTTAAGCAATAAATGCTGAAAATGATCACCATTGTATACTGTTGAGCAAGTAATGCAATGCACAACATCTGTGACAGCTAAATGTCGCGATTGAGGTAGGATCGAATAATGACCTTTTGAATGGTATCTTTGAGTTCTGCCAGAGTAGCAAGGGTGGACTGGCATACAAAGGATTTTAAGCACCCTAACGGCCAAAATCTATAGGCGATCGTGGAGGCCCTTTTAACATATAACCTCGGTCTTTACCACGTATATCCAAAAGGATTGCTTCCATAAACTTGCAGCGTCGGACTGCTATGACTACTGCATCAACCTATATGATGGCCATTGCAGGTAGAATATCTCTTTCCAATAAATCAGGCAGAGCGTATTTACACAAAAGAATGAGATACTGTTCACCAGATATTGTGAATGATTGCTAAACAATGAAATCGGTCAATTCTCTTCCGAGAAGAATTAGCTGATAATGAAAGATGCAATGGTATCAAATGGTATCAGGCAAATGGTATGATATCAAAATATCGCGAGATGAATATGATAGTCATCAAAGACAAGAAATATTAGCTCTTTCATTTAAAAATGTCAAATTAACACTGCAAAAAATGTTTTGAAAAACCTTTATAGAATCGGTTTGATAGTGTTTAACAAAATTGTGCATAACTTTCACAAACCTTTTGCACATTCTGAAGTCACATGAAAAAGGTTTAAATAAGAAAATCTAGCAGACTTTTGTGTGTGTATTTTTTTTTTGTATTAGAAAAATATAAAACTAAGCTACATCCCATTAATCTAGTATTTATGAAACTTAAAATATATGCAAATCACTTAAACCATTGAAAGAAACCACAAAGACGAATTATAACGAGAAAATTTTAAGCATTTCCTTTTATCCACAATCATTATACAGAAACCGCAAATATTGAAATAAATTTTATATTTACGCAGATAAAATCTTACAAAAGCCTTGATAATTAAGTTAGTATGTATACAGAGTTATTTAACATACCATTTTTAATTTATAAAACTGATAAAATTGAATTATCTTTTAACTGTTTCGTTGTAAAAATAAAAGAATCTGAAATATACTTCACATTTTGATTTTTAAATTTATCTTTATTTAGTTAAATTAAGAATAAATAAATTTATTTTTTTAAATTTGAATCAAATTTTTCTTTTTTTTATTTAACTATAGATGAAGAATTTTTTTCAAATCTAAAATATCGTGAAGAAATCTTACTTTTCTAAAAGAAAATTAATTAAAAATTGTCTTTTTTTATATTATTTAAAAGTTTGAAATTTTTGCGCCAGAAATAAAACTCTCTCGATCTGAAAGCAATTTTAACTTCCTCAAAAGGTTTCACGTCGAAATATATACAGGACTCTAATTCATAACAAATGTACTAAATATAAGTAGCGTACACACATACACTTACAAAATGAAAGCCATATTTGCTATTATTTTGAGTT
>JAPMOR010063428.1:88260-118219 GCA_026543865.1 Argiope aurantia | reverse complement strand
ATCTATTCTCAGTTATCTGCAACTACTGAAGTGCCTTCGAAATTTCCATTTTCATGCTGCATTTCTAGAATTCTAATTCAATAAGTGATTCCTGAGTTTCCGTCTAATCATTGCATAAATCTCGCTTGGTATTCTATATTTACTAATATTACCTTTACTAACGGTAGGCAATATCTCAATTGAACTTCTTTCGCTTTTGACAAATGATGATAATGATCTATTCAACAACGATGTTCTTCATTAGCTGAAAATATAAAATGAAAAGATCATATTTCAGCATTTAAAATTATCTGGCAAAGACTAATTAAGGCTATTGCAATGAAAAGTCAAGAATGAAAATCGGAGGAAATCTAGATACAAGCAACATGTAGAAGCTTACTGATATTTTAAATCGAAATCCCCTGTAATGTTATGTCATTACGGGGGGAAACATTGCGCCCAAGGCATATATAACCCCTTTTCACCCCTGTCATTACTCAACGGCCCCCTAATTAATTACTTTTTTCTTGAGGTTAGAATCTTTTCAGTTACAACCTATAAAATAAGCTGGAAATGGAATTGATGTTCTCTCTAAATAGAACAATATAATTGATTTTAAACAATCGTTTCTACTAACTAGTATGATCGATTTCGAAAAATTAATAATTATAATTATTAATTTTAACTATAATTACGTAATTTTATTAATTACATAACTATTACAGACGATTATTATTATAAATTGCCTGCAAATAGTTACGTAATTGCTTTTACTCTGAGACATTTAATGTTGCATGTCAGAATTGCATCGATCATAGTCGTTGAGTTTTATATATAGGAAGAGTAAAAGAATTATTTTCAGTTTTATTATTTGTTGAAAAAAACTTTGAAAGGTATGGAAACTGTATTTGAGAATTAAGCCAGTGGCGGTGTGAGGTTAAACGAGGCCCGGGACATAATATATATTTTTTTTTTTTTTTTGCTCCCTATCTGTTGGTCTTATTTGTCGATTTTTAGTTTTTAAAGCGAAAATGTATAAAAATCATTGATCTCACCCTAACCCCAAATGATGAATTCCCATACCGTATAAAAATTGGAGTACTTTATGTGAATTCTTTTATATTTGGGGAAAAGTGCGCCATTTTCTAGCTGCTGCCGTAGAATGAAGAAAGTGGGAGGGAAATGGTAAATATTTGTGTCGAGAAGGCTGTTTATCTAAAATTCCTTTTCAGTGGAACTAAAGTTTAAAGGTCATTCACTCAGCTAATAACCATGGTAACGCTCGATGCGATACAGGCTGTGCTGGAATATAGGAATATCAGAACACAAGCACTATATGATCTGATCGAATTGGAAAAAAAAAAAATCTTTCAGCTATCAAAAGCACGAGTATGCCAATGACAGAAAGGACAGTGGATGACCTTGAGACGCTCGGTTTGAATGAACTTGCATAACGGACGTAAAATCCCGTTCTGAGGTGAATATAATGCAAGTTCAAAGTAACTTCTAACTTTCGTGCCTTGAAGGGTGAATGCATTTCAAATCAAATAACTTCTGACAGACGGTGTAGAGAATTATATGTTTCTGTTCGGTCCAAAATAGTCTGAATGTCTGCAGATATTTTGAGTTCATCCATTTCTTATCTTGAATATTTCGAACTGGACTGAAATGAATCATTTGGAGAATTTTTTTTTTTAAAGTTCACTGTTATCTCTAGTTAAAAGTATTAATCTTTGATTTTATTTTTTTAATCTCACTGGTCGCTTGTTTTTTCAAATCTTAACAAGAGAAGTGGAATGTAATATCTTGTGGGTTGTATGGATGAAAAATACCTAATTTTATTGTAATTTCTATATTAAGATTCTGATACATATAATGATGGCTATAAATTAAGGAAATATTTCTATTAGTCATTTCAATCCTTTTCAGATTCTTACAGCTTTGGAAGAACAATGGTTCCTGACTATATAAATCACGTAATCGATGTTGTTTTACATCCATGTATGCTCGAACTACATATACATCATGTTAATTTTCCCACACACAAAACTGACATATCCAGATTGTCGAATTCTTACATTTAAAATTTCTAAAACAAAATCTAATCAATTTTTTTGACGTTACTTTATACTTTACAGTTTATAAATAAAATCAGCTTGTAGATATTTGAGATACTGCAAGATCTGTTATTCTTTTTTAAATCGATGTTTATTAATTTTTAAAGCAAATATAAGAAGTGTAAGTGATCATGTGCCGTTGCAATCACATTACTAACTTAACTCTGCATGCAATTTGAAACATGTGTGCGGATATATCTGACAACTTATTCTGTGTTTACATTTTTTCGCGATCTTTTTGAATCGTAAAAATGCATTATCACTTGGCTTTTAGCTGTTATTAAGCGAAATGTAAAGCTTATTGTCGTTTGAAAATGTTTTTGGAATTTCTATTTAACAATTTTTAGTTATCAAAAGCATGGACTATTGGTATTCAAGAGGAAAATTCTTAAAACGACTTCAAAATGTGTGTTTTATTCTTTTTAGCATAAGTCTAACAATGCTAACAAACTAATTGGGATACAAATTTATAAAATTAACTACTAAAAATAAAGGAATAAAATTTAAAATTAGTTATATAGTTTGTAAATACTAAAAGAAGTTCAAACTAGATTTATTTTAATAATGCGAATGAACACAAATGTAAATAGAAAAAGACATTAAATAAATTATTAGATAGGCATAAGAATTAATAAACAATATTCCACAAATAATGTTGAAATTCTGATATACAAATTAGAATTTGCTGAAGTAATAAGAGGTAAATAATTATTTCCCCCATATAAGGTGATGTATTTTTATTGTTTTGAGTGGCAAATTGCATAAAACACAATAGATCCCAAATTTGAATTAGCACATGTCTTTTTGCATTTATCATGGGAGACTGAATGGGTTACGTGTTTCATAATACACTTAATCCTCTGATAACAGTTTTGTTCATTGCTACACGTCTTGTGATTTATATTCAGAAAATAATTCTTCAAACTCATTTTGGTGATTAAAATTCAGTAACAGTATTTCATGATTTAAGTAAGTTTGCCGCTTTATGATTTTTCCTTTTACTTTTAGTTAATTTTGACCCTATCATTTTTCTAATAAATTTTAAATTTAGCTTCTTGTTGGCAATTTTAATTTTAATAGAAATGTTAACCGAATTTAACCAAGCTACATTATTATACTTGATGTGCATTAGAATCGATGACAGAAATAGAATAATCAGAGCAAATTAATGCAAAAAATATAGTTTGCTCTAATTCTCCATGAATTGAAAAATAATTAATTCAATTCTAAAAAAACACTCTCGCATAAAAATGTTGTCTTAAAAACTACTCTTATTCTTCTCTAATATGGATTCCATTGTATGAGACAACCAGCTTATACTATAATTTTATTTTCCGAGAATTATTTTAAATAGCTAATAATCGATAGAAATTATGTGCTTTACGAGATATTTTTTATTCCAAATAAGTTAAAATATTACAATTGTGTTAGAAAAAGTTTTTAAAAAATTATCTTTTTTGTGATTTCTTCATAAAGATGTCAACTTAAGCTCATTGTTATAAGAATTTTCAAATTCTTCAGAAAATCAATGGTTATAAATACTGTTGATTTCCTTAAATATTCTTTAAAAGTTTTCTTTCTTGTTAATAATTTTTAAAAATATTGATATTATTATTCTCTCTTTTTGTTTCCTTATTAAATCAACAAGCTTTGGTATTTCAAACAACGTTATAAAGTGGACGAAAAATTATTTAATTGTTTCGATGTAATTAACATTAACCCTTCTATTTTATTACTACATTCAGTCATACTTTTCCATAAAATTTTTAATTGAGAACAGCTAATCTCTATAAAAAGGAAGGATATCTCAAACATGAATTAGTCATTTTAACTATCAAAATGCTCTATTTTTTATTATTTACGTTTAACTGGACTATTTATTAACACTCATTCACAGTGTTTTTATCCGAAATTTAAAAATATAGCCGCGAATGACAAAATAATATCTTAAAAGATTATAATGCCAACATTTTGGATCCCAAGTTTTGTTTAGCCTTTAATGATGTTATGTTATGTGCTAGGTGATCATGAACACATATCATGTCTAACGCATTCCGTGATATGTGTTCTTTTCTTTGTATTCAAATAAGCAGGATTTCGTTTAGAACTTACGCCAATCCAAACAGATTCTAGGCTAACGACGGATATAGGCAAGGTGTTGTTTTTTCGTAATAAATTGATGCTGTTCTACAACTTTACAATAGACAGACACCTTTTCCCGTATTTCATATATTTTGAGATTGGCAAACTAACTCTTAATACAGTCAAAAGGAGACGCTATTAAGTAATCTCGTTGAATAACGCATGACTTTTAATATACTTAGACAGTATTTTTATAATCGTAGTTGGCGGAATTTAAAAGATCATGTGAAAACAAGGACAATGGCCACCTTGTCTTATTTCAAAAAGTAGTTCATTCATAAAAGACATATTTAATTTGAAACTAATTCGACAGATTTTAATGAAAAAAATCTAATTTTTTTAAAATTGTTTTTGCTGACAAATGTTTAGAAATGTGAATGGAGTTCTGCTGGGCATTTGAGGACGCAAACCTCTGTATCGGAAAACTGGTTTTTAAAGTATTTACAGTATTTTAATGCTACAAATTTGCTAATTACCGAAATTAAAACTTTTTAAGTGTCTCTCGGAATGTATAGGAGCGAAGATTTCTTCATTTGTATGTAAGTAGTGTAGTAAGTAGTAGTACGTAGTATTTGTAGTAAGTAGTAGTACGTAGTCACATAGTATTATATTCAAATGTGCACCTTCTGTCATAACTGCTTCACTCAAACCCATAGAAAACCCTTAGTCCTCATCATCACCAATGTGCACACTGGGTTACATCATAAATATCGATGAACATTTTAGATAACTGAAAATCAAGCGATTTGAAATATATACTTTCTTTGTAAATTTAACTTAATTAATTTTAAATTTAAATAGTATAAAACTTGATTACTGGGAAATTGTTTAGTTCTTCTTCGTGTAAACGTTTTACTAAAATTGAATCATTATAGTGATTGATAATCCATGAAGCTTTGGGTCTAAGTTAATTGTACTTATTTTGTAACGATAAATAAACATAATTAACAGGATTAGATTTTTCCTTTGTTACTACCGATATTCTGTTTTTAATACCGACGGTATTGTGTATCTCAATTTGATATTGAAAGAGCGTTATCTTCAATTTCTTTTTCTTTAAGACTAGCAGAATCGGCTATCTTATCCGAACGCAGATTTTCAAGATTTGATATGTGTATTTGCGTCAATTACAAACTTTCGCAATTGTAAATCTTACTAGATTGTCTCTAGAATAATAATAATAAACAAAAAACCAGTTGAGTTCTGTCGAAAAATAGATCCGCGTTTTAGACGCCATCTGTTATTGCTAAGCAAAATGGAATTTCAGTCGAACTTTTGGTATCTATTCACGTTACATTCTCAACTGACTGTTAGTTTATCTACCATACTTATAAACGTAGTCCATACCTTGGCGAACATTGTCACAACCAACTAAAAACAATTCGGAAACTTTTTAAATTAAGAAAAATAAGTTAGATGTCAAAATCTAAGTTTGAAACATGTCTTGAAAAAGATATCGACGATTTTGTTGATTTCAAAAGCATTAAATCTAGTTAAGTAGGTAACAATGAATTCTGTCCAATAATCCTGTGCATAGAATATAGACTCCTTGATTCAGTTAGAGAAAGAGTGATTTATTCTGCCTCTAATGCCAGAATGATTTTTTTTTAAATACTCTTATAATCTTGACTTCCTGAAATTCAGCCATCTTCTGATGTACTCGAGTTCTGTTCGTATTATGGTTTCTTGGTGACCATACACAATTTTAATATTTTCAGAATTAATCGAATAATTGGATAAAACTTTGGTTTCATTCGAGTGGCATCAATAAATAGTGAATTCGAGAAAAAATTGTTTGCGAGATTTCTGAATATTTAATCAAGGATAATAAATTTAGATTAAAAATTGTAAAATAAATGAGTCTTTTTTTAATAAGGAAATAAACGTGCTTTAAAAACTGTTTTCATTACATTAATTTTTATTTGGAAGGAAAAATATTTCGATTGACATCTGCTACATTGATTAGACGTGGAGGAAGAGGAGGGGAGAGGAAAATAAAAGAATCGTTTGCTCTCAAAAATGTTTGTTTTGAATGTTGAATAAACTAGGCAGCTTTGCATTTAAGTATAATTATTATCATCGAATTTTTTTTTCTCTCAAGCGAGAGCGAAAAGCACATGCGTGCACATTTAACGCTTGAAATATTCTGGATATTTAATTTGCATTTCTTGACATTTTTCATAAAAATAAATTTGTTTTTATTGCGAAATTTCAAAAGGATTTTGCAAGGAGATTTAAAAACTGCATGATTAAATTAAAAAAAATCTATCATTAAAATTTTTCACGGCATTATATTTTCAGAGTGTTTTTATTTGAGCCTTTATTTTGTTTTATGTGAAAATGATCGCCCCTCACCCTCCTTTAGAACATAAAAACAGCATAAGAGAAATTTCGAAAAAAAGTGACAGTTTTTGTCATATATAGACTATAGTTTCAGCGATTCAATTGCATTTAAATGTCCGAATATTTATTTTTTAAATTTCGTCTAATATCCGCTTCCTCTTCCCAAACACCATTTCGGAACTCCAGAGTGTTTGTATAAAAGCTAAAAAAAAATCTGCTAAATTTATTCATGATAGTCTCAGATTTGCCAAGGAAGTTTCGAATTTTAATTCTGTTCAGTTAAACTAGAGGGAATGCCTCAATTTTCTCACATACTTTTAATATAGGTTTTATCCCCCCCCCATGTTATAATGCGACATCAAATACTATTATCCACTAGAGTTTCGTTAATTTTTAATCATTTATTCATTACTTCTAATCATTAATTTTCAGTTTCTTGTCAATAAAAAGGGAAAGAAAAAAAAGGAACTTCCTGTTTACCAATTGTTCTAAGCAAATATCTTTAAAAACGCAATTCGAATACTAATTACATTTTTCCTAACTTATGCAATACCCGGTGTATTTTGATTTGATTCAATTAAATACTCTTTTCTGTTCGTACACCAGTTAATGTCTCACTCACTATAACGCTTTCTGTTCTCAAAAAGTTAAATATAAAATACTTTTGAAAAAACACATTAAGGTATTAAAAAGTTACTTTTCTTTCAAGACAAAAATACGATGGTCAAATGTAAAACTGCAAAAGCCTGACGTATAGACAGAATACTATAAATAAACCAATCATTTATAACGCTTTTCCAATTTTTATATAATGAATGCTTAGAGTTTTCACCTCTTCTTTATGATCTCCATCTTAACTCTATATCCCACTATCTGCATCTTACACCTTTACGATTTTTGTTTTGATGTTTTTTTGATATAAGAAAATAATTCCTTTTTGTACACCAATTATATTATTTCAACTTTAGACTATTTCTCATTATTTTCATTTAAGGACTTTAAGGGGGAGGGGAGAAGGCCCATAATAATGGAACTTTACCCAGGAATTGAATGTGGTTACGCTGGCGTTGCAACTGTATCTAAACGATGTACTGACATACGATTTTTATCAAAATTTCATCTAGAAGAAAGTTGCCTTCGATTAATATTCTTAATTGCCAATCAACATTAACTCGTACCTTCGTGCAATTTTATTATATACATAATGTATTATTCTTCTAAAATAACTAGTTCACATTAGCAATCCAATTCTAAAGAATAAATGACCTTACGATTAAAATTTAAAAAGAGAAAGGCTAAAATATGGGTATCAAAAACCGTAAAATCTTGATCTTCCGATTAAAGTGTTCATAATATGTTAACGTTTGATGTATATCCAAGAATTTACAATTACATTGCGTCTCAATTTTAATTTTGCTAGATTTCTGATGAATATTTTTTTTTCTTTTTTAGTGCAGTAAAGGTGCTGCAGTCGAATATATTTAGGGATCAAATATTACGAAATCTAAAAATTAATATTTCTGAATTAAGACGCGACGCCCTTTAAAGCAATATATTTTGTCAATAGTTAAGAACTCTAGAATATTCCATTTTCATCCTGAAGCAATAAATCCAGACTCTAGAGGTTTTCTGTTACATACAGAAGAGTGAAAAATCCAATTGCAAAATTCTATCCTTACGAACACGAAACATACGAAGTAAAATCATTTAAGAGGCAAAAAGAGCCAAGAATTTCAATTTTTTTAAAAATTTTATTTTTATCTTCTAAACTGAAGAGCGCAGTCGCTTAGAAAAATTTTAACTCAAATAAAGTAAATGATCTTGGCCGATATCGGAGATCAAGACATTTAGTTTCAAATAAAACCACATTAAAATTTTTAAAGCATAATTGGAATTTTATTTAAAAAAAAAAGACCAGCGATTAAGTTTTAATTTCACAATCTAATTTATGAATTGAACCTTTATACATTTAAGAGAACACGAGTAATTTAAAACAAGGCAAATGAAGTGTATTGAAATCATAAAATTGAAGTTTATACATTTAAAATGAGACAAGATAAACAAGTTACAATATTTGGTAAATATTTACACTGATAATACTGGTGTTTCATGAAAATATTTCTTCATGAAAATACATGTGGTATCGAATCAGAAAGTAATATTAACCTTCCTTTCGATGCTGTCCAGGCGATTTGTCGTGGCAGAGACCGGCATGATGTATACTAAGTGAAACAGTCATAATAAACACTACAGACTAAATTATTATAGTTTAGCATCTTTTTTTTCCCCAACCGAAAGTGTTTATTCCGAGATAAAAGTTTAGTTTTCTTTCTACAAATCTTGTGGAATGTTGAATGTCTTGCGTATTTCATCCGGCGTTTTACCCTTTATCATGCTGGCTAACTTCTTTAACAATATATTCAAGAAACCATTCATATGCGCAAACTTGGCTGCATCCGTTAACCGGAACAGCTTTACTATATCTAAATCATTTAGAAATTTTTTGTCCCATTTAGTGAGATTGTCCGTTCTTTTTAGTCCGTCATCATCAACATCGCTGTCTATTTCTGGGTCGTCAGCATGTCGTTGTGCCCACCATAGCATTAAAATCAAGATATCGGAATTTATTTTCGTCACGAGTATAGGCTGGTTATCTTCAATAATCCGTTCGATTGTTTCATCGTCGAATCTAAACATTTTAGCAACTTTTTCTTCCATCTGGAAGACTTCGCCATCGGCACTTTTGAATTTAACGAAAGTTCCCCGGTAAGGGACAGATGTTATTCCACTGGAGATCTTGGCATCGGTACTTTCCTTCACTTCAGAAGTATTGCCCGGATTTTCGCCCATGGATGCGTTATCGGCTGTTCGCTCATTTCTGGACATGATTGAAATACCTAAAGAGCATCAAACATTATTAGAAAGACGAACTACAAGGAAAAATACAAAATTCTAGCGTGTTTCCATCGGAGTTCCCTCCTGTTTATTGTGTAGCAGTGACCATACGATCCAAAAGTTTTTACGAGCTCAAACCATTAGCAGTTTGAATTAAGGCACATTGTAACAATTTGACCTTAACCATATATATATATATATATATATATATAAAAAAATCAGCCTTCTAACCGGAACAGCTTTTCAATAATCCAGTTACTTCTCACGTTCTTCATCTCCATGACAAAAGTTTGCCAACGAGGGGGGCGGGGCAAGCACAATTTCTGTAATTTGGCTTCATAACTCTTAACTAATTTTTAAGTTTGCTTAAAGGAAATCAAGTATAACTTAGTTTTTTTTTTTCCAAAATACCGACCCTTTCTTTCATTTAAAACCGATAAAGTCGGTTATAAAAATGTCCGTTTCTTTTACCGACCATCGGAAGATATTCAATTATATACACACAAGACTCGAGATTCACTCGCACCGAGATCTAATTTTGGGAAAAATAGTTTCATTTCATTCTAAATTGTAGATATTGATAGAAACGCAGATTGCGCCAGAATGACGCGTCATGTGAAAAGAAAAAACTATGTCCTTATCGTGGAAGCTATATAAAATGAATGTAGAAACTAAATTCCAACAGTTTTATAAAAGAAAGTTTAGAAACCCAGAATGAAAACGTTGAATATTTGACAAAAATATACTTTTTAGCGCCGTCTTCTACCCAAAGTAGATTTAAAAAAAAAAAATAAGAATTGCAACCCCGAACTGGAATTGAGAAGTCATAGTCAGCCGATCAAAAATTATTCACAAAATGCAGCATCCGATTTACCTGCCACCCAATTGATTATTTTGCCAAATATAGTCAAACCGTTTTGGCCGTCATTTGGATATTTCAGCTGTTTACAACATATTAACTTTAGGATAGTTTTAAAATTATATTCCAGAATGTGCAGCTCTTCACATCCATCCTGAAGTGGTAAAGACTTTTTGCCGACGAAACTACCTCTCGCCGACGGGGGGGGGGGCAATTGCCCTCCTGCTACCGCCGCCTTTGCTCAATGAGCGATTCATTGGCGTGCACGGGTTTAAAATTCCCATTTTTTTTTTTTTATACCCCAGGTGAAAGCAACCCACCCTAACTCGGTTCGTTATGTTGAAGCATTTGCATTACTGCACTGGAATGCTCTTCTCCCCTCCACACATACACTTTCCTGAAGACTAATGGTGGATTTCTACAATACCACTCTATATTTTAAAAATCGGTCGGTAAAATTTGGTAATCGTGCCTAGATGTGCAAATTTGTTTAAAACATGCATTCGTAAATTTCGGAACCATTCAAAAATTTTGCGTCACTAAAACTTTCCAAATACAAATCAACTTAAATATTTCGATATCGTTCTGTGCATTGTATTATTCAATCTCGTGATTGAGCATTTTTTTTTGAAGAGGAAACACCATTGCGGAAATTAAAAATCAAAGATCGAGTACAATTAGGAGATTTAGTCGAAACTCAAAAAAAAAAAAAAAAAAAAGAAAAAAAACCACACACATTGGTTACTCTTAATTACCACCTTTTTTCAGGCTATGCCTGTAGCTTATTGAAAAATGTCATGTTATGCCAATTTTTCCCTACAAGTTTCATTCGCGTAAATATAGTGCATCGCTTGATCTAGCGGGTGGAGGAGGGGCGGGATTTGATCCCATTGCTACTTAAACCTTTGCATTGAAACGAGACTCGTGCATCTAATTACATAATTTCCGATTTAAATCGGCATTTAAGTTAAAGCCTTAATTCATAAAATTTTTTATCGCTAAAGTATCAAAAGTCCGATCTTTTATTGTAGCATCCCTCCATACAAGTGTCCAAAATAAAATCTTGCATCCAATTAAGATAAATTAGCATGCCAAGGCGTTAAAATCTTTACATTTATTCTACTCATCCTCAAAAACTTAATGTATAGCTATTGTTATCCTCTGACACGAGTTGGCAACATATCAGCATAATCAAAAGCTTGTCTCTTAAACGATACTTCAAATAAAGCTGCATTATTGACGATTAAAGCATGAAGACGCTATAAAAATATTAGAATGATAATTTTTTTTTGTGTGCAGCATACTAGAGGCTTCCGATTGTTCCCAATGTGGATCCAATAGCGTTTCGCGATATATCAACAAAACATTACACGTTACTTCAGGGTTAAAAATAAGACTGACATGTAGCCAGGATGAACTTTATATTAAAGCGTCGATTAATCTTTCTAATATATTAGTTTTGGGCAACTCCCAAGTGTTAAAAATCCAAAAGAAAGCAGAATGCCCTGGAAATACGGAATTCAAAAATCCAATGTAGATCGTTGCATTTACCGATAACGGTTACTTCGCATTTTTAGGCTAAGTAATTTTCAACTAGGTTCTAGCCAGTACAAAATCCACCATATTATGTAGAAATTGAATACCACAGATATTAATAACTATAGATATAATAATTAGAAATGATATATATTACTTACGGAAACAGTGATGAAGAAACACAGAAAGCATACAATTAAAAAACATATATATAAAATGCAAGATGAATCTCTATGCTTATTTCACATTTAAATACTTTCTTCAGTTCCTACAGACACGCCTATTTTAATGTGAGCTGTACATATTTGAAAGTCGTTTCACTCACTTGTTTGATTTATTGGTATGTTTGAGTAGATTTTAAAACTTGAAGAATTTCGCACTAGATGCTTGCTGCTCGGGATATATTTCTGTTTTGTTTTTGTTTTTTTAATTTTATATAAACAAATATTCTGCTTCAGAAATTTTGCATGCACTAATATTGTTGCACGCACTAATATTGCATGCATTTCTTATGTGTTTTCAAACAATGGCACTTGTTTTACGTTTCTGAATACTGTTTTATCCTATCTTTTTTACTCCTAAATAGTAGAGTGATATTCTAAGTTATTGATGATAGTTCAAGATAAATGCTGCAGGATCAAATTTAGGTTTATTTGATTAATTTGAAGTTCAGTTGCTACGGTGGCCTAGGGGGGTAAGGTCTTAACCTCGATACCGGAGGACGTTAGATTCGAAACCCGATTGTGCTAAAGACTGTCTTGTTCATAGATCTGGTACACGTTAAATCTAACTTCATAGTTCAGACATCCTCCTGTTGGTGTAGTACAGAATCTTTTAAAGGGAATGCCTACTGAAGTGTCCCCTTCGTCATCGGACGGGGATTCAAAATCACGAGGCCCTTTCCCAAAATAGTTCTACTGTTGTTTTCGAGCGGGACGTTAATATAACTAATCGAAATTAATTTAATTAGATTAATGTCATATTTTGAGGATAATTCGGGTCGAACCTCGTAATTCTAAACCACTGTAAGATAAAGAGGGCAAAATCTAAGTACTGAATGTATTACATCTGTTTCCACATTTCACCATCGTGAGAAATTTCGACTCTGTTTTATTTAACATGCAGAAGGGCTATGCCCACATCGGAACTTCGATAAAACCGGTTTAGAATTAGTGCTATTCCAGTCTCAAAACCGTGACTTTGCCTCCAAAACACAGCCATGTAAGCAGGCCGCATTTTATTCTAATATTGTACCATGGATTATCGGAGAATGGCCCCATAACTTTCAACTACGGTCTTTTATTCGAGAGAAAAGACTTTTGTATAGATATGCCTCAAATTTGATGTTTATATGTCACTATAAATTATGTAACTTTATAGAAAACTGAATTCAAAAAGTATTTAAAATGACCTAGGTACCATTTAATGCAACCGAGGCTGTAGATGTGCCACCTTACTACAGTAGTGATTACTAAAATATCTCGCCTTAATTCGAACCATTTGCAAAACCGTAGTAGATGTGCATAATAGAGGAGACGAGGTCAGATATTAGTTTCATCATTCCAAGGTCGTCTAATATGGTCATTGATTTGGTATTAATTTCTCTTATTTATGAGCTGAAGATCGTTGATTTCAAATAACCTTTAAATGGGTCATGCAAAATCTGGGAAAGTTCTGTTTACAACCACCGATACTCACACACATGATCTCAACAGTCTTCCAAGATGTTCACAAGAAAAATTAAACTTAAAACTTAAATTTAAGATAAATTCTGCCAGCACGAGAGAAATTACTTTTCACCTATTAAAATAATTTCATATCTATCTATATAACACAATTCAAGAAACAGATATTGCAGAATTCATTAATGATTAAAATGCAGCCTCTATCCTCATCACCAAGGGTTACTCTGCTTGGTATGCATTACCATTTTTTGCAATACTTCCAGTGCAGGTTTTCCAGTAGGTGTATCTATCTTTCATTTGAAACAACAATAAAAAAATGAATGAATGAAGAAATTGATGATGGCTAAAAACAATTGCTTACAAAAATATTTCTGTAAACATTTAATGTTGTGTGAACTTCAAGTAAGCAATAATAAAATCCATATTCAATAGAAATTAATAGACAATTCAAAAAATATGAAAAAATAATCATTGAAACATTAGAAGATCTGTGTTTGCCCGGACAGTTTTGGAAATAGAAAGTAATAAGGCTTCCTGAGAGATGGAAGAAGGCAATAAAACAGAACGGTTCATATATAATGCAATAAATTAACATTAAACAACAATATCGTGTAACCATAAATAAAAAATATCGTATAAAAAAGAGGAAAGAAATTTATGGGACATCCTAATATTTTCAGTCTTCCAGACAATTTGAAAATTTACCAAGAACTTGTAGCTCTCACAGTTTCAGATTTTTTTTTTTTTTTTTTTTTTTTTTTTTTTTTTTTATTTACGTTTTGATAGCCCAGCATCTATTTATATGACTGAACATTTTTTTTTGTAAATTATTGAGTTCCAATTATTTTAATGTTCACTTGTATCCATATTTAAAAAGGTGAATTTTTTAAATTTCATATAAGGATTTTTAAGTTCTGAATGATAAAATCAATGCTATTATTCAGGCTTAATTATTAGAACCCTGATTTAATTTATCGATTATCATATTATCATTAGTTTCTTCATCATTTTTAGTAAAACTTCGGGAATTTTTTTCTTTAAAATTGAATAAAAAATACATTTTTCACTGTTCTTCTGATTCATCCAGTTATTGCGGATGCTTTGCTGTAAATGGAAGGTATCAATCATGAAAAAATATCTCGTTTCATTATTTATTGGATGAAGATAAACAATGGAATATGATTTTAAACGAAAAGCGAACTGAGACTTTGCTTTTTGACTAATTGAATTATTGTCTGTTGTAACACATATCACTTTAAAACCAATGTATTCTAATCCAACTACAGTATCCTTAATGAATAGATATAATGCGCCTGTTGCTATTTTATTTACAGAAAGAATATGGACATCTTTAAATGACAAGGAAATGCCATTTATCATAAAGGTCTTGACACTTGTAGCAGCGTTCTCTGAAAAGAAACCAGATATTTTTTTTCCTTTGTAATCATAGTAGAATTTGATGGCATTTAATTTATTTAAAGGATCATATTTTTATCTCCAAAAGCAATTAACTGTAACTTTTGTTTTTATATATCTCAAGAAAGGCAATTTATTTTGCTCCGACCGAAGACAAGTGTTGATTGGTATACATATATTCTTCAAAGTCATAGGATGAGGTAGCAAAATATTGCCAAACTTTCAGACTAATTTATATGCATGCAACACTATTGAATAAAATAATGAGCAGAATATCATTTCAGTGGAGTATCTTTTACTGTGTTTATTATGAACTAGCCGCCTTTGGCCACCAGCCGGTTCGCCAGTATTTCCGTTCAGTACAATTTTCAATTAAATATTTTAAGTGAATGGTCCCTTAAAGGATTCTCAAACAAAACAATCTTTAATCTTCAAATTTTGATAGTCATACCAAACTTATACTGTTGTTTAGATCGTTTCTTTCAATTTATTATACATATTTTGCTAATTTGTTGTCATTTCTGGTAAAACTTCAACTTTAATTTAAAGTGGAAATGATGAAATTGCAATTAATATAAAGATATTTTTAAATAAAACCAAGCGTTTTATTTTATTATCATCTTTATTGTTATTTATTTATTATTATTATTATTGAATGTGAGTATTGCAAACAGAATCGCTCGGTATTTAAGTCTTATGTGAACTACAAAATATTTTTCATAATTTATGTAATATCTCAAACAATAATTCAACAAAAATTTCTCAGATTCAGCATAAAATTCAGTTTTTAGTTTTGCTTTCCAAAGGATTGAAATGAAATCAATAATAATGTTTTGTTCCGGCCTATAAATATATTTCAAAAATTATGAAGTCTAAATTTAATGCAGTAAGGTATCATATTCTGAGAAATATTCTGGACACACCAAATTTTAAATAAATGAATGAATGTTTCTGTTTTCCACGATCAACTAAGACTTATTTATGAAGTTTATGAAGTTTCAACATTTTCATAATCTTAGGCCAATTAATCTTGAGAAACCTGCGCGCTGATTGGAGTATTTTCTTTGAAGCGATAGTTGGAAAATCTAAAATTATCCTTTTTTTATTGAATAGTGATATTCAAATTTTCATAAATAAGTCAGTTTAAGTGATTGGAAATTAACTCTTAAAAGTCAGTGATTTAGTTAATTGGAAATTAACTCTATGACCACCATAAAATCTGTGCTTTCTCTTGTGGTGTATGCATTCTCCTTAATATCCGCTCGAATAAAACATCACATACAAAAGAACTACATAGAACAAACACATCAAAAGTAAACAAAACATTTCAATAGTTGCCAAAAACAAAAGAGAGAAAAATGCAATTAATAAGCAGACGATATTTAGAAAAGTACAGATATTTAGACTGGAAAATGAAATTATCTAAAATTAACTACACGCGCAGACGATATTTACAAAAGTAAAAATATTCCAACCTGAAAAGGAAAATATATGAGTTATTCCATCAATAAATGAAATAAGTTTGTTTATGTCTTCATTATTTTATGAGTCATTAAACATCAAAATGGGTCCGGGACTGAATAAATACCCTGTATAGAGAGTGTAAAAGATCATAAAATAATTTTTCTTGAATTTATTTTTTAGAAAAAATAATATTTCATATATGTTTCTTTTCCTACAGACACGTGCCGAAAATTATATTTTTGCAGATTTCATTTCCAAAAAGATTTAATTTATTTTTAATTGGAGCTTTAATCAATGGATGGCAACACTTTGAAAAAAGCTAATTTTTTCCCATGAATGCGAAACGTGCTTAATTTTAATTTTTGTTTTTTACGAAAAAAAATATTGAAAAACATAGTTAAAATATTTATTCAAAAATTCATTAAAAATAGAAATTTAATTTTAAAATTAATACATTAGTATCATTTAAAAGATAAATTTTTGATCTTTAACTTCATGTAAAAATCTTTTTTTGTGCGGTAATATTTTTGGAAGTTATAGCAGAAACACGTCAAAATTTCGCTTAATTTTTAAATAAATAAAATTCTAGTTAAAAATTCGAAAAAATAACCCCCAGGTGCACATTCCCGGCCTCCAAGGTATACACGTGCCAAATTTGGTAGCTGTAGGTTGAATGATCTGGCCTGTAGAGCGCCAACACACACCCACACATTGAGCTTTATTATAAGTATAGATATAGATTATCAATGAAGGTTGCTTTTTACTTTCTCGTGTACGAAGTATAGAGGAAATATTGTAATCGTCGAAGAATTTGTCTCGAACTGCAAATTTTGACGAATCTCCACGTTTCAAACTTCCCTGAATCCGAAAAACACATTTTTTGGCATTATGTCAGTCAGTCAGTCAGTCTGTCTGTGAACACGATAACTTAAAAACGCTTTGAGCTAGACATCTGAAATTTGATATATGGAATTATGATCGAATTTGTAGATTTCTATCAGATTTTGAACGAAATCCATTCATAGAAAGTCTGTCTGGCTGTTCGAACCAAGTGAACTCGATACTTACAAAACGTTTAGAGCTGGGTAGATAAAACTGGTACACAGGTTTAGCTTCTATAATGTAGATAATTTGCAAATTCTGAATCAAATTCATTGAACAGTTGAACGTTTATCGGTCTGTATTTTCCCATACATGTAAACGCAATAATTCATAAGCGCAATGACTTAAATCAATAATATTCGAGGGGTGTTTTTTACTCACTACAAATAGTGTAGCAGTGCATTGTAGAAATTAAATCATCAATTTCTAAAATTAAAATTTCCTGTTAACAAGTGAAATATATATGTAAATGTTCGAAAACAAAAATACAGAATTATGAGATGTTTACAAATCAAAATTGAATTTACTTTTCCCTCCTGTTTTGATAAGACATATTTCATCAAAATTAGTGGAAATAATGTTAATAATATTGAAATAATCACCGAAGACAGTTATTATTAAGATTAATTTAGTCATGCCAATCAACTTTCATGAATACATTGTATCACAAAAAGCTACAATATTATTTTTATCACATTATTTTAAATTATACTTGAACAATAATGGAAAAGCATTCTGAGTGGTTACCTGTACTTCAAAAAAAATCAAATTAATTGACGACGAAAATTGGCAATGTTCCTGTAGTACAGTCATTCCGATTGGATCTTCAAGACTTTCATTTGCTCTAACGTCTCGTTTTTGACGATTTCGATTTATTATCGATAATAGATTACTCTGATTTTTTAATTAAAAGTGCAGAATCGTCCTTTGCGTGATGCAATTTTAAATTCGCGAACCTGGCACGCTCTTACGTGTTGTTTCCGGGGTTGCAATTTCTGCAGAAGATACTATGCAAAAATGTCGAGAAACGCGCAAAATAAGTGAGCTATTCTGTATTTTAACTCTTTCGTATGATCTAAATGAAAAAGATTGTATCGCATTTTTTCCCTCTGAGGTAAACATGTAAATAAAGCAATGTGCGAGATGTTAGCATATTCAGCCATTTTGCGTCCACATAAGAGTTGTATGTACAGTACACTTCCGAATATCCGGTATAATGTAGCGGAAGGACAGGTCAGATAACAAAAAATCCAGATAGGCTGGAGTTGTGTGAACTCATTTATTTGCCTACCAGTATCAGAAGACAGAGTTTTTCTATCAAAACTCACTGATATAATACATATTTTTTCACTTCTTATTAAGTACTAAGCCCTCCATTAATCTCAAGCCACATAGAACGCGAAGGCGGCCACGGCCTCGTGAATCATAAAAGCAGTTGCCGGTAACGTGCCGAGTTAAAATAGAAATCTCTGTACTGGTAGTTTATATATGTTTATATACTGCATTGAACATTTCAAGAATTTATTAGAGAAAAAGTATGTTAAAGGATATAAGATGTTCGCATTTTTAACATAAATTCTGTAATGCCTAAATACAAAAACATAAACAAAACATTTACGTAAATTGTAGGCCTAGTTTTTAAGAAAATAGACTCAAACTGATTTTATTTTTCCCTGATAAATGATTATACAGATATAAAAAGGTAGCACTAACGCTGCTATTTTCCTCACACAACTGGTATTTTGCACACGATACGTAGAAGGATTGCAGCATACGTCCACTTTAATACCTTATCAATATTATCAATGCTACGCCTTCCTCATATAATTAAGATAAAAGAAAATTAGGCCGGATAGTACAGAAGCCGAATAGTCGCAAACCGGATACTCGGGAGTGTACTGTATATAGATATTCTGACTTCCGAAAGCTATATTGCCACTTGAGCTAGCCATATGAACAATAAATAAATAAATTTCAAATTGAAATAAAATTGTATGGTCCAAAAGGATAAGCGGGGAAAAAAAAAAGAAAAGAAAAAAGAAAAAAAAAAAAAAAAAAAGGAAAGAAAATGCATCTAATGAAACGAAAATCGAAGTCAATGTTGAACATATAATTCCGGAATTGCGCTCATCTTACTGTCCTGTGCAACCGTCCAGAAATGCTAATCTGAGGGTTTTGAAATGAACAGTATTTAAGAGAGGTACTTGCTAATTTTCCTGAATTATAATGAGATATACTGGTTTCTCTTTCAATGTCGATTCTTTTTAAACAGCGAACAATTTACAAACCTATAGTATAGGAAGTTATTCTTATGTACTTAATACCTCTTATGTGAGTTATTATATATAGCTATATGTATACAACATAAAACAATATAACAATAAGGCACGTTGTTATTCTGTTCCGTATGATTATCGCTAAAACATAATTATGGCAAATATTATAGTTATTATGACATATAACTCTGTTTGCATTTCACCATTTTATGAAATAATTCTATTTATAATGTCGGATGATAAAAATCACAATTAATGAATCTCATTGGGTAATTTAAATGTTAAAGTAAGAATAAACGGATTTCCTTTTCTTAAAACATCTGACAATATGAGAAACAATTAAAAAATATGCCCTACTTACTGTGCTTCGTCGTATCAAATCCATCATGGATATACGTCATTTAACCATTATCTTTGGGGAAGGCCAAAATGCTGACTCTTGGACCATTCCTATATTTCTCTGTACAACTTGGAACACAGCAGATTAAAAGCATTTGGATCTCCTATAGTTGAAAAACCCGGACAATATTTTGTAACAACAAAACACGCTTCCCCACCTTTTCAAACTGAAGACTGGTCGCTGGTTGAAAAAAAAAAAATGGTTTAGAAAGGGAAGACCTCATTCCTTGTCAGTAATCACCATTAGGGAGAGATTTTTTCCCTTGGTCCCCCAAAACACCCACCTGTGTCATCACTCGGCGCGACGTCATGAATCTCTGTGACGTAGGTACTTTATCTTTGGACTAATGGTGGTTTTGCTCAATCCTCCTCATATTACGTGGCGCATGCAAATATAATAGGGACACTCCCCCGGGCCTATCAACTGTGCCTCTCCTATATGCCGTGTATAGTCTTACACCCCCCATGTGCCGTGTATAGTCAGTCTCGTGGGAGAGGCCTAATGTGGCGCATGCAGTGGGGAAAGCCACTCAGGTAACCCTCTTGCCATGCATCTATGGGGATCAAATTCATAACGGAGCTTTTAAATGATGTCTCAATCAATTAAGATGCGTCTGTTGCGCTTTGCTCAATAACTCGTGTACATACATAGATATTCTAACAAATCTGAAGGGATAGAATTCTTGAAAGCGAACTTCCAGCCACAGTATCGTGTTCTTAACCTAGATCCTCTTTTAATAATGACTGTCAAGCGGAAGGTTTGGTTTCATGTCTATTTTTAGAGAATAGCTTCCTTTCCCCATCCTTCTAAAAAACATGCAGATCATATTATATTGATCGCACGTGAAAAGTGCTTTCATTTAAACGAAAGTTTTAGGTGCAAGCTTTTGCTTACATTGCTACCTCTAAATTAATATTCATAAACTATTTCGATTTCGTTGGTTAAAAAATAGGATTTTATATGGTAATTTCCATTTTGACTTTTTTTTTTGCTTCAAAAGCAGCTTTATTAATTAGTAGTATAATCATATATAGCTTCAATTTATTTAAACGTGTAAAATAATACATTCTTAAGTATAATATTATCAACGTCATACCCGAGGTTTTCATGCGCCCTTGGCAGAACTGCCTTGATTACGGTCCCTCACTATTATATTTTTGTTGATTTTTGAACCTTCCTGTGACCTTCCCTCGAATAAAATAATAATTAAAAAAAACTGCCCATCTGCTATTTTTTACAATGCAAATTTAGTAAATTTTATAATTTTGTAAAATATTTAATAAAAAGGATGTATTCGTGAAAAATTATACTTTAATTAGTCATATTAATGAAAAGTATTACGCCTAACCAATCAGAATTGCACCTACAACATATAAAACAAAAATCGTGAATATTTTCTGAAAGATTAAAAGTAAAATCAAATTTCTCTTATTGTTGATGACAGCTACGTTTCACGGATATTTGCATGATATATATGAAAGAGCACATCTTCTACTGTTGTTGTTGTGTGGCTATTTTAAGCGAAGTTTTTCCGCAGCAGCTTCTGAGGGTAAAAATCCCTGAGCATCTGAGAGCAGAAGTCTGACTGCTTATATGAGTCTTATTAGCTTATATGAAGATGGCACCCACACACACTCCCTTGCTTGCACAATTCCTTTTTTTACAGGGGGGCTCATTCACGCACCTCACTGATAGACCACAGGATAGAGAACAACCATGCCCGAACCAGGGCTCGAACTCGGCACGCCTAGATTATGGGGAAGACGCGCTACTCCTAGACCAGGACGCCAGCCCATCTTCAACTAGCACAACAGTTTTTGTTAGGCTTCTGATTATTAGTAATATTTTAAAAAGTGCTAAAAATTGGCAATGTACTTTAATTGCCTGCAATGTATATTCAATTGAATCGAGGACGCTGAATGCATTTGAAATGATCATTTTTAAGGTCTGATAAGTGGAAATGGGTTACAAGATATAAATGCCTCTGAATTTTATTTGGTGACCAACTGATTCGCCAGGAGTTTCGGTTGTGTTTACTTTCAATTAAATTTCTTATGCATAACTTAATATTCTGGATTCTTTCATGAAAATATTATTAAGCATCAAATTATGATAGAATTAAAGGTGTGTTAGTTTAATAGATAAACACCTATTCTGTTTTTATTGCGCTTATGGAATATCCTTTGTCGTGTGATTCTGATGTCACATTAATTAAATTCATAATAACATACTCATAAATGAATGCTCATAATAATAAGCTAATGCTCTTAATAATAACAACAGCTACAGGAAGGCGAGGGAACTTATTCAAATGTTCGTATATATTTCATAAAATACATTTCCCTCTCGCGTAACAATTTTTTTAAAACATATCCTTGTTTATTCGCAATTTTTCTCTTTAAATTGTTCTATTGACTTTCTTGTATACAAAATACAAAGAAAATGTTGTGATTGTCAAAAAATTCGAACTCGAGGTTTTGACGAATCTCCACGTTTCAGACTTCTTTCAGCCCGAAAAACGCATATTTGGTACTATGTCTGTCTGTGAACACAGTAACTCTAAAATGCTTTGAGCTAAATGGATGAAATTTGGTCTAAAAACTAAACTACTACTAAATTTTCAAATTTCTATCAAATTTTAAACGAAATCCATTCTCCGGAATTCTGTCTGATTGGCTGTTCGAATACAAGGGAATTCGATAGCCACAATACGCCAAGAGCTTGGTAGATGAAATTTAGTATAGAGATTTAACATCTAAAATAATGTAAAATTCTTATTAAATTTTGAACAAAATCTGTCAAATGAGTGACCATCTGTAGGTCTGTACTTTCGCATGCATGTAAACGCAATAATTCATAAGCGAAATGACTTAATAAATCGGTATGTTATTTTGTGACTAATTAAGTGTAAAATTTTAGCAACAGTCGGCCATCAAAAAGACATCCAAAATACATATTCTCACGATAGACTCAGTAAAAATTGCACGCCAAAGATCTATATTTCGTAAATATGGTTCATCAAGGTATACGTAGGAATAAAAAATGGAGGATAAAAAATGAGAGAAAGTTTGCAAGATGATTGTGGGAAGACCACCCCAGCTGGTTTCGATTTAATGTTGTTTTAGAATTTCATGTTCTCGCTGCACTCGTTTCTAATATGAAGTAGTCAGTGAACAGGTGGGAACACGGAAATGTGAAAGATGACGTCAAATCATTTCGATATTTGCTCACGTGCCAAGCAGCGTAGATATTGAATATCATCTTGGCACTTTTTTCATTCATTATTGTTTATGGAAACAAGGTTCTCTTATGGGTAGATTGCAAGCTCCACTCGAATGCAGCTTCTGCTCGATCTCTGAAAAATAAAATGTAACCATTTTTTCATTATTGCTTGTGGAAACAAGGTCTTCTCATAGGTGGATTACAAGCTCGGCTAGAATGCAGCTTCTGTTTGATCTCTGAAAAATAATATGTAACCAATTTTGCATTATTGTTTATGGAAACAAAGTCTTTCTCATGGGTGGATTACAAGCTCGATTCGAATACAGATTCTGTTTGATCTCTGAAAAATAAAATGTAGCCAATTTTTTATTGTTACATCAACCTAGTATTCATTGCAAATGCATATTTGTTATTCTTATTGTTTTTGAAAATCTATACTAACATAATGTAAATGCAAATTAGTTTGCCTTTTTCTGAGTTAATATCAAAATAATCGAAAAATTAATCTTTGACTAATTTTAATGAAGCTTTTAGAATATTGTAAGAAAAAAATTTGTCTACGTAAAAAGTTCTTTGAATTTAAGAAATGTATTACTTTTAAAAAATTAATCTTAAACGGCTTCATTTTGTTCTTTTAGTGATTAAATTGTGCAGTTTTTGTGATAAAATTTAGCTCTAGCTGATGATGCAATAAATCATTATTATTTTTCTTTTTTTATGGAAGCTTTCACAATGATTATTGTTGTCCAAAATTATAAAAGTAACACTTTGATATATAACTAAATTTAAACTAATTTTTAAAAATATATGTGCAAAACTCATTTGTGTGGAACCTCCTGTTTAATTTCCCTGGAAATTAACGAGAGAAATCGATTCCTTTAAATGGTAAAGGAAATTGACAAATCGATTCCTTTATTAATACATATACCATAATGATTTGAAAATTAAATAGAATAATAGAAGGTTGTATAATAATAATCTAATTTTATTGAATTTTTTTATCTTTTTTTCTATCCATTTAAAATGTGAATTTTTCTAAGGAGTAAGGAAAGCAATACCATTTGTGTCAAAAATATAAAGTTTTGAAAAATTTTGAATTTTAAGATGTAATCCTTTTTATTTTGATTTTTTGGCATCAACTGTTTTTTAGAATTTTTGACTCTCCCTAAGAAAATTTGGTTGTCTGTAATCCCAGTTAATTCTTTGAAGGACATTTTCAGTTGTTGTGTTTATTCTGAAGGTGTCTGAAATCCCCTGTAATTTACTTTTTTCTCCATTTCTTCTCCGAAATGTTCTATCGCTCTTGAAATTTCGGAAACATTTTAATAACTTATACAGTAAACTGTCGCTTTTTAAAATTACAAGTAGTACCATAAAATGTGTGAAAATAATGCAAAAAATTTTGCATTCCTTTGCATGATTATTAATATGTTTACTTATGTGTACGTGACAGAAGATGCGAAGAATTATTTTTATAATATATAAATAAGAAAAAAAAAACATTATAAATGAAGTTGGATTCTTGAAAGCTATTCAGCGTGACTGAAATAAGACGGGAAAGAACGCTTTCGAGCTTTTTCTTCTCGTATCTCGATACATAAATAATACGCGAAATAAGAAATTAACAGAGAAAGGGTGGAATATTATTCAGTCCCATATTGTAATTCTATTGTTATCCTATTCTTTTTATCTCTATTGAAATTGGCTGAAGAAAATTTATAAGATATTTTGAACATACACCCAGAAGGTTCTATACAGTGGAAGGTCAATCGAGACGCTAGTTTGTGTCTATGGAGATGGGGGGAATCTGAATCCAAGAAATAAGTAAATAATATTAAATAATTAATAATAATAACGTTTGACAAATTTGGTAAGACATTTAGACATTAAAACTGTACCAAATTTCATTGACTTTAGTTATTGCTTTTTTGAGTTATCGCTTTTATATGTATACGAGACTATAGACCGATAGACGGCCAACTCTTTGATACATTTGGTACCAAATTTGATATAGATCTGCATTTTCGATGTTAAACCTGTGGACCAAATTTTTCTATCCATCTCTACGTTTTACAATTATGTTGTTCACCAGTATTCAAAAGTTAGGCAAACGGATTTCCTCTTAATGGATTTTATTCAAAATTTGGTAGCCATATACCACATGACTACATACCAAATTTCACCCTTCTAGCTCAAAGCGTTTTTTGTTATCATGTTCACAGACAGATAGATATAATTCTAAAAATGTGTTTTTCGAACTGAGGGTTGTATGAAACTTGTAGATTCATCAAAATTTTGTGTTAAAATTTTTATTTTTGATGAAAATAATAATTTTTTTTGTATACTTCATGCATCAGAAAGTGAAAATGCAACAGGCAAAGAATTGGACAATCATGAAAAAAGTAAATAGATTATAAAATAATGCACTAGACGTGAGTATAGATCTTTTTGGTATTGCATAACGTCTACCTGTGAAGTTTCTACAGAAGTGAAACACATAAACATAATCTCTATCCCCCCTCCATATGAGTGAGGTCAAAAGTTTGGATGCGTTTATTATTAAGTCAAGGGCAAACGTACCCAAAGCCCCTTTTTCGCCTCTTCCTCTTAGAGATAACTGACTCTTTTCAAGGCCTTCCTTTTTCTTTGCTCCTCGTTGAGTTTTTTTTTTTTCTTTTTTTTTTCCCTCCTAGTTTGGGAAAATTTAACTTTAAGAATTTTTTTTAAAAAAAATTCTAAATAGGCTTTATATTAGTAAATACCATATATTTTTAATTGTTTCTTCATACTTATGCACAATATTTTTTTATTAATGCAAAAGAGACTTCATAATAACATTCGATTCTTTTTTCTTTTTTTTTTGTTATGTAAACCAAATAATAAAAACAGAGCAACATTCCTCCATAATAAAAAATTCTTTTAATAAAACATCAGTTAGTTTTTATTTTACCGTATTGATAATGGATACATTTTATTCGCTGATTATTATTTTCTTTCTCTTAATCTTTCCAATCAAATGTCCTTTTATCTTCCCATAGTTCGAGATATTGTCTCATCAATCATTGGCACATTATTTATTGAACAACTCTAATGCCTCTAAGGGTGAAAATTAAGATAATTTTTGTACATTTTTATGGGCATCTGGATTTGTGAATTTAATTTCTGAAAATTGTTTGAAACTGATTTCTTCGAGTCTTTTGATCTCTGAGTAAACTCGATTATTCTCTTTGCCACTTTTAATTTTATTATGTTCAAATTTTCATATTATTTTGTGTTTACCATGTGTAATACATAAATGCAATATTTATGCCATAAGTTTCTAAATGTGTTTTGCATAATATTTATTCTCAAATTCTAAGAATGTGTTTGCCAATTTAAAGACGGACGTCAGTAATGCAGAGATTTCAAAATCATACGTGAAAATAAATTTTGGGAGCCACTGTTCTCCGTCTAATATAAAATCTGTTGCTTGTGACTGTTTCGATTCGAAACCTGCTAGCCAGTGTCTGATTCTAAACCAGCTGCTCTTTTTCTACTGTCTGGTTATTCTTTCATTAATAAAAAATGACCTTGAGCAGTAACGGCGCCAGCTTAACATTCTGAAGGATTGGGAATCAGCATATTACATCATTCGACGTTAGCTATTCTAAAAACGTTGAACCCAAACTTGCCCTCTTAATGTTAAGACGAATAAATGTCTCAGCCAGTATGAACAACAAAAATTTATTTTCGTTTTCTGATGCGCATTTCTGTTGTTAAACTTTTATAAACTTTTCCTTATTTTAATTAATTTGATGTTTGATAGGAAAAACGAATAATAAGGTCATAAAACAGATAACAGACTTAATTTGATACAAGGTTGTGCATCATGATTAATGTTACATGAAAGGTGTTTTTACCTGTGCTTGAACTATTTAACTAACACATTTCATTCATTGCATTATGATGCGAAAGATATTTCTTAGAAATGATGAAATAAATTTAATGATTATATATATATATATATATATATATGTGTGTGTGTGTGTGTGTGTGTGTGTGTGTGTGTGTGTGTGTGTGTATGTGTGTGTGTAGTAATTGGAGGTAATTTGGGGTTAACGATAATTATTTAAGAAAACTTTGGAAGTGATCTTTCAAGAAAAAATGCTTCATGTCTCTAAATCTGAGGAGAAATTTCATTAACTGAGAAGCATGATTAACATCTTACTGAAGTCAAGAATGTTTTGATTAACATCTTACTGAAGTCAAGAATGTTTTTAATTCCTGTCAAGGCCTTTACTGAGTTTGGAAATTTCTAGAGCTTTATAAAACATAATAATTTTTTATATTTATTAATTATCAATAATTTATTATTTTCACTTATTAATTTATAAATTTAGTAAATGAAAGTTGAATATATTTGTTTACTTTTATATTTTCAAGTTATTGTTTAAGTTTCCAAATAAATTAAATTTCTAATTTTTTATTTCGGATTCCTTTCGTTTTTGGGGCATTTAAACTAGTGGCTGTTATTTTATTTTTATTTTTTGGGAAAAATTAAATTCTAACATGTGAAGTACCCATAAATACTTATCATAAGTCATCCTATCATATAAGGATAATGGCGGAGGACGATATTAGTACTTTCTCTTTGTCTACTGCATATACGAAAAAGTGGAAAAGACATTGAACTTTTAATTTTTTAATGTTTTGCCCCGCTCTATCCGCGGCTTCGCTTGCATCTGTTTGTTTTTTATGTATTTAAGAAAAAGCAAAACGCATCTGCTTATAAATTGTACATTTTATATAGTATGAAAAAAATGAAATTGATGAAAATTATGATTAATTTAACTTGAAAAGTTAATTAAAATAAGAGAAAAATTGTACGAAGTAATAAAATTGATATCACTACAAAGCTAATTTTTTGAATTTTAAGATGGTGTAAAAGTAAAATTTATGCGGTAATCAGAAGTTATGGCAGAAACTTAAATCTTTTTAATTTCCATTTCACTCCCTTTAGAAGGGCACTGAAACTTTTTAATAGCTCAATTCTTCTGGGTGCTAAGGAACATGTGTGCTAAATTTCGTTTAAATTTGTCAAAAAGTGTGGATTTGTATAAGTTTCAATAAACAAAGAGGCATTAAATTTTATGTATTTAAATATAAATATTTGTAAAGAGATAGTTGTAAAAGTAAAGAAATTATTTTACATCAAAAATAAGATAATTTGATTTTTCCTTTACTTTTCTTGAAGACTGACAGATCATTTGATCCCAATCTCTGCTCCAATGCTATCTGCATTATTAACTACTTCTTTAATTCAACTTGGTTTGCACTCACATACCATAGGCATTCCTGAAAATAAGAACAGACGTTCAAGAATTATAAATCTTTGTCAGATCGTTCAAGCTGTCTGTGAATCAGCTCTAATTTGGTTGCATAAACTAATTTATCGGATGATTCAGTTGTTGAATAATTTCATTATTATTAATCGCTTCTCATCGTAAAACTTTGGATGAGAATATTCCTCAAAGGAAATGCTTTTTCTTTTAAGTAGTACACATCAAGATTTTTTTTTTTTTTTGCGAGCCAGTTAAGAGTTTGTACAATCTTTTAAAGCAAATTATTTTCCAACTAGTTCTGCTATCGTAGCCTAGTTACTTATGCATGCAAATTCATTCAAATTAAAGACAATATATTATACAGAAAGTTTATTTATGTTTGAGTCGGCGTCCTGGCCTAGGGGTAGCGCATCTTCCCCATGATCTGGGCGTCCTGGTTTGGGTATGGTTGTTTCTTACGCTGTATTCTATCTGTGAGGTGTGCCAACCTGTAAAAAGGGATTGTGTAAGTGAGTGTCATCTTCATTTGAGCTGGAAGTCAGACTTCTGACCTCGGGTGCTCAGGGGTCCTTACCATCAGAAGCTACTGCACAAACGCGGCTTAAATAGCTGACTTCATTTCAGTGGGCTTGTCAAATGCCATAAGTAACAACAACATTTATGTTTGAAACTTTCACGAATCGGTCAGAGCAACTTTTTCTCCTTCAGGCAAATCGTGCCAAGAAAAAGATGGGGCCACCGTGGCCAAGTGATAAGGTCTCGGCTTCAGAACCGAGTTCGAGACCCGAAGAACTGCTGTGTAAGCGGGTTTGGCGCACGTTAAATCCGTCGGGATCAAACGTCCTACCTCTGGTGTGGTGTGGAAGTTTGGAGAGGGGGTGTCAGGCCAGGCGTCGTCCTCGTCATATGACCGCGGTTCTAAATATAGAAATGTAAAATCTCAAATCAAAGTTTCAGAATTCGAGGGATATGTCTTTTCTTTTTATAATATATTTAAATATAAAATTTTTTAAATTATATATAGAATACCGCAAATAAACGCTTTTTGATACAAGCCACGTCACTTCATGATATAGTGGATATTTATATGCGTTACAGTTTATAATTAATAAGAAATTGTTAAATTATTTATATGAAGCCGCCAATAAAATCTGTGTACTTCATGTATTATGTGATCAAAATTTGAAAAAAATCCATTCAGTGATATAGATTTCCAATTATTTGTACGTTTTTCTCTTATGTGCGCAGATAACATTTTTAAATTCTTCCACCATTGTAGTATATGGAGATAACATTTTTTAATTCTTCCACCATTGTAGTATATGGAGATAATATTTTTTAATTCTTCTACCCTTGTAGTATATGGAGATAACATTTTTTAATTCTTCCACGATTGTAGTATATGGAGGTAACATTTTTTAA